>CM055824.1:276362-331296 GCA_029582265.1 Zoroaster sp. YZ-2022
TATTAATTAATTTTTTAAAATTGAGGAAGGAAGCTGATTCTTATGACTGTTAGTGACTGACCTTGTGTGTAGTAACATTCATTTAAAAACAAATATTAATCTAATCCCTTGCAAAGACGTCCTTATGAGAGTGCCATTGGTGTGCAACTTTCATCATTATATTAATTATTTGTGTAAATTGTTGAAACTAAAATTATTGAAAATATTTTCCTCGTGCTTTAACGTTAATCGTTAGGTATATGGTATGCATTATATTGGAAAGTGTGTGGGGACCCACCAATACAATAAGCACATACCATGCCGAACAACTAATGTTATACATTTTCAATACTTTTTAGTTTCTTTTCACACAATTATTATTTTAATAAATTGTATGGTGGGCAGCCTTACAAAATCAAAACTAAATTGGACAAGTCTCTTCTTCTTCTTCTTCTTCTTCTCCCCAATAACTGTCCGGTAACAAACACATACTTCAAACTTCACCTTGAACTTGAAACTTGTGTACTTACGAATTTAACAAGTAGATGAAACACGAGTTGTGAGTGATACAAACCTGAAGTCAAAGTTTAATATTTAAAAAATCATATCTCAATAACCACAAGAGGTAAATTCAAAATTTTTTTTGAACCATTGTATAGATCGTTAATTGTCAAAAAAATATTTACAAAATGTAGTGACCCCAATTTGACCTTACTTCATGTCCAAACCGGGAAGTCAAAATTTAACATTAAAAAAATCATATCTCAACAACCACAAGATGTAAATTGACATTTTTACACCATTGTATATAGATTGTTAATTGTCGAAAAATATTTACAAAAAAGGTGACCCTAATTTGACCTGTACTTCTCCTGTCTAAA
This sequence comes from Zoroaster sp. YZ-2022, assembly GCA_029582265.1. NCBI lineage: Eukaryota > Metazoa > Echinodermata > Asteroidea > Forcipulatida > Zoroasteridae > Zoroaster > Zoroaster sp. YZ-2022. Next base: position 277,223 of record CM055824.1, read on the forward strand.
CCGGAAGTCAAAGTTTAATATTTAAAAAAAATTATATCTCAACAACACAAGAGGTAAATTCAAAATGTTTGTACCATTGTGCAGATCGTTAATTGTCAAGTGGAATATTTACAAAAAGGTGACCCTAATTTGACCCATTACTTCCTGTGCCAAACCGGTAGTCGAAGTTTAATATTTAAAAAAATCGTATCTCAACAACTACAAGAGGTAAATTAACATTTTTTGTACCATTGTACAGGTCGTTAATTGTCAACAAATATTTACAAAAAGTGAACCCAATTTGACCTTACTTCCTGTCCAAACCGGAAGTCAAAGTTTAAAATATTTAAAAAAATCATATCTCAACAACCACAAGAGGTAAATTCAAAATTTTTTGTACCATTATACAGATCGTTAATTGTCAAAACAATTTTTATAAAGCTGACCCCAATTTGACCTTTACTTCCTGTCCAAACTGGATGTCAAACTTTAAATATTTAAAACAAAATCTTCCATAAGAGGTAAATTCACAATACTTGCAATTCATTGGTACAGATCGTTATTTGTCAAAACAATTCTTACACAAAGGTGACCCAATTTGACCTTTACTTCCTCCTGAACACCTAGAGTTTGTGTAGAAACAAACTCAGAATTTAGTTTTTTAGGTGTTTGGGTATAAATTGAAGGCTACACTCTATTGTTAGAGTGTTTCGAGCCTATGCAACATGAAACCTATTTGTTTTTGTTCGGTTTTTCTTCTTCTTTTCTTCTCCTTCTTCTTCTCCGGATAGATTCTCGTCTACAAAACACATGCCCCTTGCAAACTCCTATCACGTGAAACTTGAAACTTGGCATATACTTAGAACTTAACACGTAGATGAAACATAATTTGTGACGTCATGATTAGGTCATCATCAGCAATTACGATAAATCAAAGTTAATAATTAAAAATCATATCAAGGGATCTGAAAAATCACGACATTTCCTGATTTAGTCAGGGAAAAATATGTAGTTTATCATGAGTGTAAAGAGTGGTGTAAAATATGTGACATTAAGCGACAAGGATATGTTTGAGTTTGATATTTATTTTACTGAAAATTACGACATTTTTGTAAAAAAAGAAAGACTACTTTTTGTGAAAAGTCGTACGCGCTCTAATCTGTTATTTCCACTACGTCCGCAATACTCAATCGAGTGCAGGTGGGGCATAGAAAACAGTCCCGGCCGGCGGGAACGCTAATATGGATTGTCACGCCCTCTCATCGGCAGAAACGATTGTCTACAAAAACACATACTTGCAGTAAACTTCACATGAACTTGAAACTTGGCACATACTTAGAACATAACACGTAGATGAAACACTAATTTGTAGACATCATTATTAGGTCATCAGGATATCGAATTTCGATCAATCATTCTTTATTAGTTAAAACGTTTTTGATTACGTTGCAAATGAAAAGGAATCTACATTTGGCTTTTTCAACGCTAAAAAGTGCGCATCCTCTGTTGGTGAATGTAAATCAGCTCTTGGTCGTGCTCATTATGTATGCATGTAAAAATCATATCTCAACAACCACAACAGGTAAATTGACAGTTTTTGCAATTCATTGTACAGATTGTTAATTGTCAAAAATATGTACAAAGAGTGACCCTAATTTGACCTTACTTCCTGTCCAAAAACCGGAAGTCAAAGTTTAATGTTTAAAAAATCATATCTCAACAAACTGCACAACAGGTAAATTGACAGTTTTTGCACCATTGTACTGTAGATTGTTAATTGTCAAAAATATTTACACAATACAAGGTGACCCCACTTGACCTTCCACTTCCTGTATCCAAAACCGGAAGTCAAAGTTTAATGTTTAAAAAATCATATCTCAACAACTACAAGAGGGTAAATTCACACTTTTTGTACCATTGCACAGAGATCGTTAATTGTCAAAAAATATTTAACAAAAAAGGTGACCCTAATTTGACCTTGTACTTCCTGTCCAAACCGGAAGTCAAAGTTTAATATTAAAAATCATATCTCAACAACACAAGAGGTAAATTGACATTTTTTGTACCATTGTATAGACTGTTAATTACAATCGAAAAATATCTACACAAAGGTGACCCCTAATTTGACCTTGCTTCCCTGTCCGTAAACCGAAGTCAAAGTTTAATATTTTAAAAATTCATATCTCAACAACCACATTGGCAGTAACCACAATCTTTCCACTATTGGTACAGATTGTTAATTGTCAAAAATGTTTACAAAAAAACATGACCCAATTTGGACCTTTACTTACTTATTGTCTAAACCGGAAGTCAAAGTTTTAATTATTAAAACAAATAATGATGCAAAGTTTCTTTTAAAAACATTCTGACGTCGTCATCACTGCTCCTGACAAAAACTTTCGGACACCCATATGTGTTGTATATTATCACAAACATTGCTGCCGTCTTGTTAGGTAGGTTCGGGTACCCGGTACCCGAAAAACCTATTTTTTTTGTTCTTTTTTTTTTTTTTCTTCTCCTTCCTTTCTTCTTCTTCTCCGGATAGACTGCTCGGCAAAAAAACACATACTTGCAAACTTCACATGAACTTCAAACTTGGCATATACTTAGAACTTAACACGTAGATGAAACATAATTTCAGACGTCATGATTAGGTCATCAGATATCGAATTACGATAATTCAAAGTTTAATCATTAAAAATCATATCGAGGGATCTGAAAAATCAATAAAATTACTGATTTAGTCTGGGAAAAATATGTAGTTTATCATGAGTGTAAAGAGTGAAATATGTGACATTAGAGACGAGGATATGTTTGAGTTTGATATTTATTTGTACTGAAAACACGACATTTTTGTAAAAAAAGAAACACACTTTTCTTGAAAATGTACACGCAATCTATTTATTTCCACTACGTCCGCAATACTCAATCGACTGGGCGGGGCATATAAAATAATCCGGCCGGTGGAATGGTATGTCGCCCTCAATCGGCAGAAACAGATTTACGCAGAAAGAGTTTTTTATGAAAATAAGAGTGTGAAATATGTGATATTACTGATGAACTCGTGCCAACTCGTACTCCAACCAACTCGTACTTCAACCATGCTTCAACCAACATAGTCATAAAGGGTGGGTATCTTGAATTTAATTGTTAAGAGGATTCCTGTATTTATCTTCGTGTTTTATACAAGAAAAGCTATTTTTAAGCGTGGGGTTGGTAGTGGTAGTATCATAGAGAAAGGATTTCTATCACTAGTATCAGTCTGGTAGTACTAAGTACTACTAATAATGGTAACGTTAAACTTAATGTAGTTGCATTGTGCCTGTTTAGTGTTTAACTTAACGTTAACCTGAGTTATAAATGTGAACATACACTGTACTTTGGACAGTAAACAAGTCCCTCTTTTCTAACAAAATATGAACAGATGTCACTAAAATGTATTTAGAAATAGAATGTAAATAAGGATAGGAAAATTCAGTTGTTTAGGTTATGGCAATTTTTCAGTTGAAATTTTATGCCATATTTTGTAATTTATGTTTTCTCCAAAATCTTCAGTTTGCACAAATTAATGTCAAGTATTGTTTACTGCACTTTCCTTAATTTTTACCCTTCTTCGATACAAATCAACTTACATAGACAATTATTTCAGGAAAAATGCACAATATTCATGACACAATACATACTACTTGTATAAGTTAGTCCTGCCATGGAGGAAGGAAATCCTTCCTCCATGGTCCTGCCCTGGGGAGGCCTCTCTCAGACATCTCTCACATGAAATTATGAGACTCGGCAATTTCTTAAATACCTTTCTCTTTTGATGTGAGTTTCATGCAAGAACATTTCTTTCATTTATTACACATTGTCAAGAATAATTGTGCAATTTTGAAAACAACCAATGCCCATTTCAATGGTCCAGCTACTCCAAAATATACACTGTTTTCCCATTCATATTATAAATTAGAACTTCTTTGAATTTTCAAATACTTTATTCTTGGTCCATGTACTTGTAAAACCTTCTTACTATTTTGTACAGCATGTTCACTGTGATGTATTATTTTCCTCATTCACATAAATTAGAACTTCTCTGAAGTTTCAAATACTTTATTCTTGGTCCAGGTACTTATAAAACTTTCCTATTATTTTTTACAGCATGTTGACTCCAATACATCATGGCTCAGACTAAGTTCCAGCCTACAGCAACTTTTGAGACAGCGTTGACACCACATCCAAATGCAGTATCGTAACTGTTCAAGTCATCAACAATCTTCAGTTTGTAGGCTACACGATGGTATGGTTTAACGTCTTACGTTAACAGATCGATCATTTGAGAATCCGTGCACAATTAATGGAAATGGTCTTCATTACTTGGTTTCGTTTGAAGGTATGTAAACTTTCACATTTTTTATAGATGTATGTTCGTTTTAGTATAATTTTATAGATATTGATTACATAAAACCATGGTTAACGTTAAAAACCTTAGTATGGCAATGGTATCACATGTGCCGTGCCTGAAGTGAAACAGGTCAACTCGTATGCGTGCTCGTACTTACCAATTCACACTTATTTTGGTCAACTCAACCGGAAAATATTTATTACTGAATATTTACTGGCATGCGTAAGGATTGACATCCGGTGGAGTACGCGTTGGTAAAGTACAAGTTAATTTAGCTACGCTATAGTGTCTGTAGTTCCTCATAATAATAGTAGTACTTATGTCCTGTGTGGTGATGGCTGCATTGCAGTTTACTTTATACTACCACTTAATTTTTCTCACTAAAGTAGACCAGAAACAAATATCAGCACCTTTATTGAGATAATGAAACGGTCACATCATGGAGGAAGGAAGACATCACATGTAGTTCTATTCCATTGTAAAACCTAACTTAAAGGCATTGTTCTGAAGGGATCATTTTCTGAAGTTACATCAATCCATCATCCTGATAATAACATATAAGGGCATTCTAAGTTATGTGTGTTTTGTTAGCATGACCCATTATTCTTCGTCCCATTTAATATTGTTTTTACATGATTCGTTTATATTTCAGATCAACGATATCCATTTGTGCTACTGCTACAAGGTGTGTTAGAGTCTGTGTAACCTTTGTGATCCAATGGCCAGCATTTGAAGTTTATCCATTCAAAGGAGTTGATGTATTATTCAAATTATTTTATATGGACTTATCCTATCTGTGGCAGTCTTGACTCTCAAGGGGAATTGTTTTTCAGGACCTCAAGACACATCTAGGTCTTTCTAGGAATTTCTTTAACATGTTAGAACAAAATAGTACTGAGGATTTCTTATTGTTTTTTGACTGGACCCAAACATCCTCACAAATGTAATTATTAAGCAATATCTGTTAAGTGATCTAGTAAAATGTACACGTCCGACAGTGAATCACTGGCAGTTGGGCCATATAAACATAGTAAACATACCCCCAATCTTCATTGCATGTGTGTCAGCCTTAGAATACCTTTTGCCAGATGACCCAATTAAAGTTCCTATTTATTTGTATGCTCGCATTGGGATAGTACTGACCATCAATCCCATAAACACAATTGGTTAAACAGACAGTATCGTCACGATCAGAGCGACTTTCTACAAACAGACTTATGGAATGGTGTCCTAGTTTAAGACGAACATAGTGACTGAAAATTACTGGCTCATTTATGCAGCAGCAACGCGAATATGACCTTATCATGAGTATTATTTTCAGTCAATGAGTTAAACTGAACTTGAACTCTGGATTCCATGCCCTGTTGATCGTGAAGATATTGCCGCACCTTTTAAACATGACTATTAACATGACTATTTATGAAAATGTATTTTCAACAGTTAATGACACATAAATACATACATGTAGCAATCAGAAGATCATTTCAGTATTGTTTCTTTTTTATTTTACAGTTATCCTTCAAATTACATGTGTTGTCTCTTCCTATAAGTATTGTTTTAAAAAAACTGAACCAAACATTTAAATATTATAACATGATCGAATTGTCATTGTATTGTACAAGACATGCACACACCTCACCTCGGGGCCAAAAATGTGTAATGATAAAGCTGTGATGATACAGTATTTAATTCCACCACAACGTAATTAGCGTAACAGCTCTGTATTCGTCCAAAGGACAAACACCTAATGTCATTACAGATCGTTAATTGTCAAAAAAATATTTACAAAGGTCACCCCACTTTGACCTTTACCTCCTGTCCAAACCGGAAGTCAAAGTTTAATATTAAAAAAACATCTCAGCAACGACAAGAGGTAAATTAAAAAATTTTGCACCATTGTGCTGATCGTTAATTGTCAAAAATATTTACAAAAAGGTGACTAATTTGACCATTACTTCCTGTTCAAACCGGAAGTCAAAGTTTACTATTAAAAAAATTTCCACAAGAGGTAACTTCAAATCTTGCACCATTGTACAGATCGTTAATTGTCAAAATAATTTCACACAAAGGTGACCCCAATTTGACCTTTACTTCCTGTCCACACCGGAAGTCAAAGTTTAATATTTTAAACAATCTACTTCCTCCCGAACACCTAGAGTTTGTGTCAAGACAAACTCTGAATCTCTAGTTTTTGTTCGTTTTTTTTTCTTCTTCTTCTTCTTCTCCGGATAGACTGTCTACAAAAAAACACATACTTGCAAACTTGGCATATAACTTCAAACTTGGCATATACTTAGAACTTAACAAGTAGATGAAACACGAGTTGTGAGTGACCCCACTTGACCTTACTTCCTGTCCAAACCGGTCAAAGTTTAATATTTAAAAATCATATAAAACAACCACAACAGGTAAATTGGCATTTTTGCACCATTGTATAGGATTGTTAATTGTCGAAAATATTTACAAAACATGACCCAATTTACCACTTCCTGTCCAAACCGAAGTCAAAGTTTAATATTTAAAAATCATATCTCAACATCCACAAGGAGGTAAATTCGAATTTTGTACCATTGTATAGATTGTTAATTGTCGAAAAATATTTACAAAACATGACCCATTTGACCTTACTTCCTGTCCAAACCGGAAGTCAAAGTTTAACATTTAAAAATCATATCTCAACAACCACAAGAGGTAAATTCAGAGTTTTTGCACCATTGTACAGATTGTTAATTGTCAACAAAATATTTACACAAAGGTGACTCCAATTGACCTACTTCCTGTCCAACCGGAGTCAAAGTTTAATATTTAAAAAAATAATATCTCAACAACCAGAAGAGTTAAATTCACAATTTTGTACCATTGGCAGACCGTTAATTGTCAAGAAATATTTACACAAAAGATTACCCCAATTTGACCTTACTTCTTATCCAAACCGGAAGTCAAAGTTTAATATTTAAAAATCATATCTCAAATCAACCACAAGAGGTAAATTAATAGCACTTTACAGTAACAGGTGAGATGATCATTTAATCCAATTTCATTGATCGTGTATTACATAATTTCGTGCAAGAACAGTAAAAAGAACATTGACTTCAAAACACAGGCACTTTCAAAGTCTTAAGTAGTGTAAATAACTTGAACTTTGGTGTGAATTTCAATGTTGCAATATTTATGGCCAGTGAGTGTAGTCATGTCAATAATACTTTCATCACTACCCCGACAAAACCCGAACACCTATCATTGTCATATGACAAACACTTCAGTCTAGTTGATATTGATCTTGTATGGGATGCACTCAGTCTGCTTTCTTGTCTTCTGTACGTCAGCCCAAGTTTCAGCACCATAAAGCAATACACTAAGCACACAGGCTTCATAGATGCGAACTTTGTGCAGATGGCCTGGATAGTTGTTTGTTGTTCCATACTCGCTTAGAGGCGCCCAAATGTAGACGCAGCTTTTCCAAGCGAACAGAGATTTCCTGGTCAAGAGTAGTATTAAAGGTCATTGTGGAACCGAGGTATGTAAACTTGTTTACTCGGTCCAGTGTTATGTCATTGATGGTGAACTGGTGGTTGTCATGTGGCTCAGATGATAGGTCACGGTCTTCTTCAGGTTGATAGTTAATCCAAAGTCAGCACAGGACTGTGAGGACCCATCAAGCAGCTCCTGAAGTTGTCTGGGACTGCTAGGCACATAGTGCTGCATCATCAGCATAAAGTAGTTCTCTAGTGATGAAATGATGCACTCTGGTTTTCGCTTTGAGGCGAGATACACTGAAGAAATTACCGTCATCTCGTAATAAGTGAAACTCCAGTAGAAGTAGGTAGATTTATGGAGGCTCTCCAAACACGAAGGAGAAATATACCAAAAAGTGTCGGCGCCAATACGCACCTGTTTGACTCCTCTATTGATCGGAAATGTGTTTGATAGGTCGCCATCGTACTGGACACAACCCTGCATCCCCTCATGAAAGATCTTATCAGGGCTAGTAGCGTTGGTGGGCAACCTGCCTTCTGTAGGACGACAAATAGTGATTACGATCGACAAGGTCAAAAGCCTTTGTTAGATCCACAAAAGCTATGTGCAGTGGCTGTTGCTGTTCTCGAACTTTTCCTGCAGTTGCCTTTACAGCTTCGGGGTAGATCTCCATTCTGCAAGGACTTGTAATCGGGCAAGAACCAGTCGAGCTAGCAGTTTTCCGGTGACACTCAAGAGAGATTCCTCTGTAATTATTACAGTCACCTCGATTTCCTTTTTGTTTGTACAAGTTGTTATTTTGCATTCTTGAACTCCTGAGGTACTCTCCTGGCAGACCAACAGAGAAACAAGTTGGTGCAGTCTCTCAGCTAAAGGTTCAATGCCAGCTTTCAGAAACTCCGCAGGAATGGCATCTTCACCGGCAGCCTTACCATGTGGCATTCGTTTAGCAGCTGTCACTTCTTCGAGATCAGGTTCTGAATCTATGTCATTCATTGGTGGTGCATTAGGGAGAGGGCGATTGTATCAGGTGAGACCTGACTCTGCCCTGTGTAGAGTTCACTGTAGTGTTCAATCCAGCGATTCAGTTTTTCAAGTTTGTCTTTTGATCACGAAAGTGCTAGAGTAAAACTTAAAAACCACGTGCACAAGGCATGTGGTTATTCGTACGTGATTGTTCGATGTGACGGTGAAATCTTTTCTTCGCATACCCACAGAGGAGAAGATGCGATCCCAACACTTATTAAATAATTTGGCGAATGAGTAAAAAATAAACGAGATATTTAAAACCCTCAAAATGATAATGACTGAAGAAGATGAAGAAGATTTCAAAATGCGAAGAATGTTTGCAGTTGGAAAATAATTTTCACATTCCCGACGAAAAATATTATTTAGCTGGCGGTCAATGTTATTGTTGGGGTTGTAAAATGGAATTTGAGAATAATATATCGTCAGAAAAAAATGTTGAAAAGTCGATAAATTAAATGCAGAATGTGATGAAAGGGTGAAAATGTTTTAAATGGATATAGGAAAGTGCGAGATCATTGTCACATCACCGGAAAATATCGAGGCGCGGCACACAGCAAAATGTAATTTAAAACTAAAAAAATAGAACCGGATAAAACACCTATCCTGATTTTTCCATAATTTACGAGGATACGACTACATTTCATTATGCAAGGCATAAGTGAAACGAGTGGAAAAGTAACGTGTATCGCGAATAATATTGAAAAGTACATTTCTTTTTCAATCGGTCAATTACGATTTCTCGATAGTTTTCAATTTTACCTTTTTCGCTAGATCACATTGTTGAATCGAGTAAATCTTTTCGCATCACTAAATTATACGAGTCTGATACAGAAAAATTAAAGTTACTTTTACAAAGGGTATTTATCCATATGAATACATGGATAGTTTAAACGGTTTAAAGAAACTAAACTTCCTGGACCAAGAAAAATTTTATGTAGTTTAACTGGCAAATATTACAGACAAAGAATACGAACATGCAAAGAAAGTTTATGAAACCTTCAACTGTAAACTTTAGGTGATTATCACGATTTATACGTGCGCACCGATACTTTGTTATTAGCGGATGTTTTGAAAATTTTCGCACTAGTTGCATGAAACATTACGGTTTGGATCCTGCTAATTATTATACGAGTCCGGGTTTAAGTTGAGACGCTTTGTTAAACATTCAAACGTTCGTCTAGAGTTGTTGACGGATATCGACATGTATTTATTTGTAGAAAAGGTTTGAGAGGAGGAATAGTTACGGCGAGCAATAGATATTCGAAAGCAACAATTCAAAATGTGAGGGTTACGATCCATCTAACAACGACTTGGCTCATGAATTTAGACGCGAATAATTTATATGAGTTGGGCAATGAGTCAACCTTTACCAAATGGAAATTTTAAATGGTTGTCTCAAGAAGAAATAGATGATAATAAAATCAAATATGGAAGAGGATGTATTTTAGAAGTTGATTTAGAATATCCTAAAGAATTACACGATGATCACAATGATTTTCCGATCGCGCCAGAGAAAAAGAAAATACCAAAAGAATGCATGTCGTCATATCAACACGAGTTATTAAAAGGCAAACGCTCCAAACGTTGAAAAATTAATTGCAGATTTAAGAAACAAAACAAAGTATGTTATTCATTATCGCAATTTAGAACTCTATTTGCAACTTGGTATGAAACTGACCAACCTTTCATCGGGTTTTAGAATTTGATGAATCACCATGGATGAAATCTTACATCGATTTAAACACCCAATTGCGAAAAAAATGCAACGTCTGATTTTTGAGAAAGACTTATACAAACTGATGAATAATTCAGTTTTGGAAAACGATGGAAAATGTGCGAAATCGCGTTAACGTGGATCTCGTAAGATTAAACAAAAGGATGAAGAAGAACGTATGTTTAAAAAAATAGCGAAGCCGACTTTTGCCGAGCAAAGGATTTTTTATTTTAATTTAGCGGCTATTCACACATTTGAAACAAATCTCGTACTCAATAAACCGATCTATGTAGGAATGGCTATTTTAGAATTATCTAAACTTTACATGTATGATTTTTATTACAATCATTTAAAAAAGAAATATGGCGACGAGATAAAATTACTATACTCAGATACGGACAGTTTGTTGGTTAAGATTGAAACTGAAAACATATATAAAGATTTGTATAAAGACAAATCTTTGTACGATTTTAGTAATTATCCTAAAGATCATTTTCTATATTCTGAAAAGAATAAAAAAGTGATTGGTAAAATGAAAGATGAGTCAGCAGGAATTTGCATTTCTGAATTTGCTGGTTTAAGAGCAAAATGTACGCGATACTTTTATCGAAACCAAAAAGAAATAATAAAAGCTACGAGTTTAAAAACGCTGTTTTTCGAAAGAATTTTTTAAAGCTAAAGGTATAAAAACAGTGTGTTTGTTAAATGAAATTAAATTTATGAACTTTAAAGATGTTTTATTTCAAAATGTTAATCCGCTCTATTGTCATAATTATGAATTTTATAAAAGTACCGGGTATATCTCATCAGATTTACAATATAAACGTTTACAAAAAAATCGTTGGATCCATGCGATACAAAAAGATATATTTTAGAAGATGGAATACATACTCTAGCTTACGGTCATTATAAAATTTCAGAATTAGCCTTAGCGGCTACGCTATAATTTTTTAATCGGTGGATTTTCCGTATCTGGTGGAACAATTTGTAATTCTTCTCTTACAAAACTACGTTTAGAATCGGCTCCGCCTGTGGCAAGCGCACCGATTCTAAATAATATAATATAGGTTCGCTCTGCATCTCTGCTCTGCATTCTGCTCCATCGTTTTTATTATCTAAACAAGATTCTTTCTTTTCTTTTAAATGTTTTGCTGTAATTAATGCCATGGTGATCGGTGCCAAGTACATCCCATACTTATAGTATATTTCACACGATATAGAAGAAAGAGCGCTCGAAATGATCAAATGGATCTTTTTCTAAATCTGTAATTAATTTACCTTCGTCGTCAATTTCAAAACGATATCCATATAAATCAACAGAATTTAAACAAGAATCTAATCCTTTGACATATAATGTTAAAATGGCGCCACCTAAAGACGATGTTATGTCATGACCTAATGTAAGCTGATGACATCTTGTATATTTTACACTGAGGGCCACTGACCACATGTGGGTCGTAAATAATTTTCGGCCTCCAGATTGACATCACCTAGACCCATTTAATTATCACTTAGGCCTCCCCTTAATTATAATATAAACAAAATACCTCCACAGTTGTTAGTGACCAGATCCCATTCCCATGTTATTTTTAGATTAGAAAACTCTCTCTCTCTCTCTCTCTCTCTCTCTCGAGGTGGTAAGACGTGTGTTTTTTGGAGCTCCGGTAAAATCGCTTTTATTGGCCGTTTATACTTACAAGTTTACTATTTTTTGTATATCATTGTATTTATTATTATCTATAGAATTATATTATTCGTCCTTCTCTGTCAGATTATCGGTATTTTGTATGGTTTTTGGGAGTTTTTTGGTTTGGTTTTTCGGGTTGGTTTTGGTACTGTGGACGGCCATCATGGCCAACCAAGCAGAGCCATTACAAAAGGGGCGGTCAAGCGGAACAGCTAACACCAACAAAGACCCTATTGTTCCTGGTGGTAGCTTTCCTGGGCCCGTCTCCAGGAACAATGGGGTTGTCTTCTACGCACAGGACAACGTTTCTGTGCGTACTTACATTGACCATTTCTCAAAATCTATTTCTTGCGCACATATAACCGACGCATCACGTATTAGAAATGGCCGCATTGCGCTCTACATGTCCTCGGGAACGGCAGCCTTCGACGTCGTAGAAAATGGCTTGGAATACGACGGCTCTTTTTCTCGAGGTCATGCCGCTTGTCCGCCCCACCACTCGCATGACTTTATCAAATGTTTTCCCAGAAATACCAAACATGGTGTTAATTAGCAATCTCTCAACTTTTTGTAAGGTGGTTTCTAAATTCGCTCTGTTCCCCTGGGTTTTCAACAAAAACAACTAGCTCATATCCGGTCCTTCAGGAGACAGGTTAGCGTGTTATTGGACAAGAACATCACACCGCCGGCTTACATCAGTTTTACACATGCCGGCGAAAACTACCGGGTTTTCATTTCAACAGAGTCCACCCGGTGTTTCCAATGTGGTGGACTCGGCCACATCGCGCGTTCGTGCAGGAAGGGAAACCCGACTAATGACAACAACGACAACGACAACAACCCACTAAATCCACGTCCAGTTTTCATTCATGGTAAGTCTGATCCCAAACACCCTCACAAACAATCCAAACCTGTCCCCACTAATTTGACTGCCCCGTCTGATACCGATAACGCTTCCTCGGGAGCGACCCCTTGTAGTAGTGGTGTTGCCCAGGTCGAGCTACCGGCGACGGCGGATCCGGTGGCATCACCGACCTCGAACCCCGACCGCAACCACTTGAGGTCCTCGCTCGAGGCGTCTCCTCGCGGAGACGTAACCCCCTCTCACCGCCCATCAACCTCTAATCATATCTGGGGTACGCCCCCTCGTCCCGCCCGCACCTTCTCTGATGCAGTCCTAAAAAGGAAATTAACACCTCCCCCAACACCTCTGACCCTCTCCAACAAATTCACTCTCCTCCCATCCCCTTCCCCCAAGGAAACTCAAGCGAGTCACAAAACCTATGTCGGTTGACCCCTCCCGCCCCTACCCAAACGCCTTCCAATCCCAACCCCAACCCCCCCACCCCCAACCCACCCACACCCAAACCCTCCGACCCCAAACCCCTCCGACCCCCCACCCCCCGACCCCAACCCCTCCGACCCCAACCCCTCCGACCCCAAGCCCACTGGACCCAAGCCCACCGACCCCAAGCCCCCGACCCCAAAAGCCCCAAAACCCTCCGACCCCAAACCCTCGACCCCAAACCCTCCGACCCCAAACCTCCGACCCCAAACCCTCCGACCCCAAACCCTCCGACCCTAAACCTCCTGACCAAACCTAAACCCTCCGACCCCAAACCCTCCGACCCCAAGCCCTCCGACCCCAACCCCACCGACCCCAAGCCCACCGACCCCAAGCCCACCGACCCCAAGCCCACCGACCCCAAGCCCACCGACCCCAAGCCCACCGATCCCAAACCCACTACTCCTACCCGAAACCCCGCCTCCCCTGCCCGTACCTCCGCTTCCCCTGCCCGTATACCCGCCACCCCTTCCCGAATCCTCGCCACCCCTGCCCAAATCCCCTGCCACTTTCCTACCCCCCGCCCATCGGCGGATCCAGGGCTAACGGGGCCATGGCCCCAAAAACCGAAGCTGTACTCCCCCCAAAAAAAAAAAAAAAAAAAAAGAAAAGAAAAGGGGGAAAAAGAGACAAAACAAAACCCCACAACTTTACGCCCCCTCCTTGTGCAGCTAAGTCTTGCTTATACGTTCAGCTTTTGTTAAAGTATGCAAATTACACTGATTACACTGATTGGCTACATGAATGTGTTCATAATCCTACTCACGATCCAACATTGCCACAAAATTTGCAATGGTAGTTTGTGCAGTTAAGCCGTTTTCTGCATTAGACGAGGCGTACACGGTGATTGTATGCATGGCTTATGCACACGCGACTGGTTGTGTGGGGTTTCCTGATATTAGGTGAGCCATGCAACGTCCGGCAATGTAGGCCTACGTTTAGACTTGGCGCGAACATCGCGTGCATAAAACGCATTTCAATCTTGTGAGTACGAGCAGGAGCAGTGACTTGAAAGATTCGTCTTCCATCGTCATATGAGCAGGTAAGTATCAACGTAAAATACAGTGGGCTGTTTTGCAGCACTGTGTAGATTACACAATAATGTATGTACATACCATAACACTCTGGGGACTCCATGCGGGCACCAGCCTAACCCAGATGAGTGGCCATATCTTAAAAACATGTCAATGATTGTTTTTCTGAAAATCTACCCTTTGTAGAAAGGATCAATTTTGATCAATAATAACTGCCGTTAATTCCAGAGTTCTGTGTCATCACGGATTATTTCAGGCGGCTTTTATTTAAACATTAATTTGCATTAATAACTTTTACAACTTGCACACGATTAGCAGCGTAAGTTTGTCATAATCATACAACGCCACACCCCAGTGGAGCCGGCTAGCTCCTGTGCACGTAGCTATAGGAAAGGAAAGTGTCAATGGAAACTTTTACAGAAAAAAATGAGCCCCTCCCAACACAAAATCCTGGGTACATACATGCGCCACTAAACAAACAAACCCCACCAGAAACGTTTTGCGCTCGCAACACGCCCTCCACTGAGCATTTGGCCCCCCCAAACTTTTGGGCCTAGATCACGCCGTTGCCCCGCCACCCCTACCCGAAACCCCGCCACCCCCGCACCACACCCAACCTCCATCCTCGACACCCCCACAACCAAAACATTCACCCCATCCACTCCCTTAAAATCTACTCCTACACCTTCCAAACCTACGACCTCCACCCCCAACACACCAAGACATATATCATCCGCACCCTCCACACCTTTATCCCAGACTACTGACCAGGACACTGACACAGACATGTGGGAAGACTCTCAGGGCGACGACCTCGCCCTCGAGGGTCTTACAGCTCCACAAGGCACTCTCCCTGCGCGAACTGCAGCGTTTCCTGTCTGTCGTAAAACAAAAAGAAACCCGCCATAATAGCAAAAACGTTCACGTCCAATATCCTAGCCCGTCAAACAACTCAAACAACTACGAACCACCCCCAACCTCACTAAAAGATTGCAGCAGAGACTCACGAAACTCGTAAGAACTTTAGACAATTAACTATTTTATTTAAACTTTCTCAATGGATTCTTTTGCTTTCCTTTCCTTTCTTGCGATGACATTGTCACTCCTCTCCCTAAACACTGGAGGCTGCAGTTCAGCCATAAAAAATGCCTCGATTCATACTTACATCTCTGATTTACACAATTGCCCTGATATTATTTTTCTTCAAGAAACATATAATTTAACCGAAAATAGTCCCTGTTGGAACATATGATTCACCCCCATCTGCGCCCCAAGCCCCAATACTGGATCTGGAATCACTACCCTTATAAAAAATAAAACAATTGACATTTTACTTTCTCAAATTATTTCTGATGGTTCATGGTCACATCCTGTATACAAAAATCTTCCATAATAACACTTTTTTTCACCTCTATAATTTTTTAATTCCCCAAGATGATAAACTGGCCCTAAAATCAATTACTTCTTTTCGCGATCATTGCGATCAGCGTGACAGTGACGGTGTCATCGTCATCGGAGGCGACTTCAACTGTACGGATAACCCCCTTCTAGATCGTCTGCGTGCGCCGATCGAGCGTAGAAACAAAATTTCCATGGCCCTCAAAGATGCAGTGAACGCACTGTCCTTGCGTGATGTCTGGCGCGGACTCAACCCCACTGAACAAAAATTTACTTGGCATCGAAACAATCCGTCTTCTGAGTCTGGCTCATCTAAAGCTAGACTCGATCGTTTTACTCTCACTCCGATTTTCTTCCTTCTATCACACACTGTAAAATTACACCTTGTTCCCTCTCCGATCATTCTGCCGTTTCTCTCTATCAAACTCCCCTCCGCTCAACAGAAAGGCAGCGCCTACTGGCACTTCAATAATACACTCCTTTCTGACAAAAATTACTTAGAAATTATTCGTTCCTTCTGGTCTAATTGGCAAACCCAAAAAAACTCTTTTCCTTCTCTAAATTCGTGGTGGGATTTTGGTAAATCCCACATCAAATCCATTTCACAAATTTATAGCCGCAAAATTGCCCAAGAAAAACGCGAAACTCTTCACAAATTGAACTTATTTATTGACGATTTACAGTCCGCGCCAGACCTCACGCCTCAAGCTAGAGAGGTCCTCAAAGAGCAAAGAAATGAACTAAACTTGCTTTTAAAAAATCGGGCTCAGGGCGCTCTCGTCAGATCGCGTTTTCAACACCTCAATGAAGTAGACACGTGCTCTTCTTATTTCTTCAATCTCGAAAAAATCGCACTCTATTTCTAAATCCTTTTCACATATACGTCTCGAATCCGGCCTAATTACCAAACCCCACCGAAATTAAAACACACATACAAAACTTTTATAAAAACTTTATGCGCGTGTCCCGACTGACGAGTGCATTTAATGAAATCACTGAGGGCCTCGATAGACTTGAAACTCAAGAGGCGGAGGACCTCGATTGTCCTCTTTCTCTTGAGGAACTAGATCTCGCCGTCGAGCAGCTTGGCAAAACAAAACCCCGGTCTAGACGGACTCACCTCTGAATTTTTCCAAGTTTTCTGGCCCATTCTAAAAATGACTATCTCGATGTTTTAAATTCTTCTTTAATTTCCGGTTCTCTTCCTCGCTCTTTCTCCCGTGCTGTCATCACTCTTATCCCGAAAAAGGAGATCTGTCCAATATTGCAAACTGGCGTCCGGTCTCGCTTCTCAACTCCGACTACAAAATCTACGCCAAGCTGCTCGCCAGCAGATTGAAGCAGTGTGTTCACGGCATCATTAAACAAGATCAAACTTACTGTGTTCCGGAAAGATCCATTTTCGATAACATTTCTCTCATTCGTGACATTATTTCCATCTCTAATTTCAATAATTTCCTTTAGCTGTGGTCAACTTAGACCAAGAAAAAGCTTTCGACAACGTTGACCACGACTACCTTTTCGGAACAATGAGGGCCATGGGCTTTGGGGAGCGTTTTCTGCGCCATATTTTTCTACTATACAGCGGTTCCGAGAGCCTCATTAAAGTCTGTGGTTCCCTGACTGCTCCCTTCCCCTTCGAGAAGGGAATTCGTCAGGGATGCCCGCTCTCGGGACTGCTTTATTCTATCATAATTGAACCTTTCCTCAATAATTTACGTTCTAAATTAAATAAAAATAGTTTCTTGCTCCCCGAAACGGATACTTTCTGTTGCGTGTCGGCGTACGCGGACGATATAACAGTTTTTGTCGCCTCCGATGTGGGTTTCAGCGCGATCGAAAAGGCGTATAGCCTTTTCAGTCGCGCCTCTGCTGCTCGTCTTAACTATAAAAGTCCCAGGGGTTATGGGTTTGGATCGTGGGTCGGACGAATGACAAGGCCCCTCGGTTTCCAATGGAACAGCGAGGGGCTACCATTTCTTGAGTTCACTTAGGAAATACATTCACATATGAAAAACAAAACTGGACCAAATGTAAAGAAAACTCTCTAAAACCTTAAACTCTTGGAAACTCTCTCTCTAGCTCTCTCCTTTAAAGGTCGCATACTTGTGGCCAATCAGCTGGCTGCTTCCAAAATTTTTCCACTGCTTGGCCACAATTGCACCTCCTCCTTCTGTACTTAGTGAACTCCAGGAAATGCTCATCGATTTCGTCTGGCCCACAAAAAAACACCACCTTAAAAAAGAAATTCTCTTTCAAAAAACTGACAGAGGGGGACTCGGCCTTGCCTGCCTCCAAGCACGCGTACTCACTTTTCGTTTTACCCAAATCCAACGCTTCTTACAAAATTCCTCGCATCCTGCCTTTTTTTTTTCAAACACTATCTCCATAATTATCAAAAGTTAAATCTTGACTATCATCTTTTCTTTACCAAACTAAATCCAAATTGTTTTTCTGCTCTCCTGAATATTATACTGAAATAATGCGTGCTTGGATGGCTACCGGAGCTCAACTTCAAATAACACACGACTGTCTTAGCCATGTGTTCAACCTCCCCATTAACAGTTCTATTCTTAGTCTTGCAGCTGACGATGAGGCGTTTGCTGAGGTCGTGCCGTTCTCTGCTCGGCTCCTGGCGTGTGGAATAAAATTAGTGCGCCACGTCATCAACCCCACCACCGGAGAATGGATCGCGGTCAACGACCTTTCAAAAGTAATACCCAGAGCACGCCCACTCTCCCGTCGTCTTCTCAACTCCGATCTTCAACGTCTGCACTCTGTTCTCGTCCGCATGTTTCCTTCGTTCTTTAACTCCAAAGGTTTTCTTCACGCTCCAGCTCTTCTTATTCGCATCTGTCACCAGCCAGATCTGCCCTAAACATCAAGATTTCGTCTAACATCAAAGGACTCTCCGCACCATCCAAACTAATCTACGCTATCATCAACTCCACTGTGAACCATCTGCCAGAATACACCATCACTTTCTGGCACCTGCAAAGGTTTCCTCGACAAAGAAAATGAAATACAATGGAAACAAATCTATCAACTTCCACACGAAAAAACAGGGGACATGCAATTTAAACTTCTACACAACGTCATTCCTTCTCTCCCAGTTCTTCAACACCTCAACCCCGACATCTCTTCTTTTTGTGGATGGTGCGGTGAGAGGGGCACGATCTGGCACATGTTCATCACCTGTCCTTCTATTCAACCAACCCTCAACCTACTTCATCGCCTCATCTGTCTCCTGCTTCCTGATCTTCAGCTAAACTTCAACATCTATTGGGCACTAATTCCACACGCTAGGCGCCGCAGTAGGGAGGCTGTGAGACTGGCCAATTTCCTCATCGTCAGCTGCAAGTATGTAATATATACCCTTTATCGCACCTCTCGTTACACCGATCCTTCAATAATCTGGCGTTTTCAACTACAATACAGAATCCTTCTTGAATACAATTTCTATAAATCTTCTCATAA
Source organism: Zoroaster sp. YZ-2022 (assembly GCA_029582265.1). Taxonomy (NCBI): domain Eukaryota; kingdom Metazoa; phylum Echinodermata; class Asteroidea; order Forcipulatida; family Zoroasteridae; genus Zoroaster; species Zoroaster sp. YZ-2022. The sequence goes on from CM055824.1 coordinate 296,756, forward strand.
TACTGTTACCTTCAACAACAAATGGTCTATAAACAATGCTCTTTTCACCGTCGTTAATGGGGAGTTCACATGGCTTTTCTAACCGCCTCGTTTCTGTTTCTTATCAAAACAAATTTTGTATTAATGTTTGCAAATACATTCTTTGCTTTTTTGATTATTAACTTTTTCAAAAATAAACTTCATTAACTCTTTGTACAACTTGTGTATAATGTTTTGTTTTATGTCTATATTTGTTAAATTAACGTTTTATTACTAGTTTTTTTCCTCAAAAGGAAACACCACCTTTTCTAAATATCCTAGATAATTTTTTCTGCTTGTGTTTATACAACTGTTTAATTAATGTTCTATTGCTTAATTACATTTCCTTCTAAAGGTAATACCACTGTTATTGTATTGAAATTGTTTATTTACTGATTCCATGGCAGTTATGACTGCTTTTTGTACATATATATTTATTTATCAAATGGAATTGTAATAATTTTTAATTGATGTGAATAAAGTATCCATTTGAAAAGTCAAAAAGTCTCTCTCTCTCTCTCTCTCTCTCTCTCTCTCTCTCTCTCTCTCTCTCTCTCTCTCTCTCTCTCTCTCTCTCTCTCTCTCTCTCTCTCTCTCTCTCTCTCTCTCTCTCTCTCTCTCTCTCTCTCTCTCTCTCTCTCTCTCTCTCTCTCTCTCTCTCTCTCTCTCTCTCTCTCTCTCTCTCTCTCTCTCTCTCTCTCTCTCTCTCTCTCTCTCTCTCTCTCTCTCTCTCTCTCTCTCTCTCTCTCTCTCTCTCTCTCTCTCTCTCTCTCTCTCTCTCTCTCTCTCTCTCTCTCTCTCTCTCTCTCTCTCTCTCTCTCTCTCTCTCTCTCTCTCTCTCTCTCTCTCTCTCTCTCTCTCTCTCTCTCTCTCTCTCTGTGTGTGTGTACACACCATTTCGTTGTGGGGTCCAAACACAATGGCGAACAATTGGACCCCACAAGGTAACTATAAAATCTTGTACCCCAGGAGAATTATAAGGAAAGGGATAATAGAACGAACAAAATACCCCACAAATCAATGTGAGGTGTGTGTGTGTCGTGTGTGTGTCGAGCTCCAGAAGCAGTAGATTTTGTGAGATATACGCATCTTACGAGTTACAAATTTTATATTAATCTCACTCTTATTGTTCCATACATCATACAGGGCAATTTCAACTTGTCAGGTTTAACTGTTTTTCTGGGTTCTTTTTCCAATTTTTTTGGTGCTTTGGCTGGTCACCATGGCCAGTCAGGCGCAACGGCTATTGAAAATCAGCCCAGTGTGAGCAAGGGTGGTGAACGCGGTTCTATTGTTCCTGGTGATAGCCCACTTACCAGGGACAATGGAATCGTCATTCAAAGCTGGACACAGTCTCCGTACGCCAATATCTCATTTCACTGGTTAACCAAATTTCAAATGCACAAGTGTTATCAGCTTCCAGGATTTCCAACGGTCGAATAGCAGCATATCTGAGCTCGAGGGAGGCTGTCGTCGAGGCTGTCCAAAACGGACTGACCCACTATGGCAGCTTCATCGAGCTCAACCCACTGGTCCAGCCAACCACCCGGTTCACGCTTTCTAATGTTTATCCAGAGATACCGAACACAGTACTGATACACAACCTGGCATCTTTCTGCAAAGTGGTGTCTCAGGTAAGATCCATTCCCCTGGGTTTCAAGGAAAAACATTTGTCACATATCATGTCGTTCAGGCGGCAAGTGCATGTTCTTAAACCGAACGTCACTCCGCCTGAGCACATAAATTTCTTGTATTTAGGCACACATTACCGCGTGTTTCTGTCGACGGAGTCGGTACGTTGCTTTTCATGCGGTGAGTACGGCCACATTAGCCGTGCTTATGAAACAGGAACCGATGACATTGACAAAAACGAGACCAATCCTTAAACCCACCACCACCTTCGTCCATAACCCCACTAACAAAAAATCCGATCCTAAACACCCACCTAAAGTCTCCAAACAACCTGGTCCGCTGGATTCCGTAGGGGATGCCGGATCGTGCGGGGACCCTCGGGTGTTCGGACCGCTGCGGGTTCTGGGGGCCCTCGGACCCTGTCAGGGCCGCCTGTGCGAAGGCTGGACATGCCGCGCCGGTGTCGGGGTGCTTCAACTGGAAGTGCCTCACGTGCTGGTGCGGGGTCCACGTCGACCTCTCGTTCCGGCGGGAGCCCAACAGGGTTGGGCCCTCGTCCGGGGCAGAGGCTCGGCTCGTGCGGGCGGCTCGGCGGGGTCTGTGGGGCCTTCTTTCCCGCGGTTTCTCCACGGCGTCTGAGGCTCCTGCGCCGTCCGTGGCCCCTGCGTCATCCGCAACCCCATCCTCCTTCCCCTCCCACCACTCCCACCACTCCCTTTCCCCTCCCAACCTTCATCCGCCCTTCAACCTATCCACACCCATCCAAACCCGGTTGCTCTGTCTGGGGATCGCCACCTCCACCATCTAGACTCTTTTCTGATGTTGTATCAAAGAAAATCTTCCACTCAATCCCTCCTACAAATACTTCAGTTCTCACTCCTCTAAACACCCTCTCCTCCACGTAAACTTGTGAAGAAGGTGGCGATGCCCATGACAGTCGACTCCCCATCCATCACCCAAGTCCTTAACCAAGTCCTTAACTCTCACAATCCTCCCTTGTCTCCCACCCCGGCCTCGTCGACGAACGACCAAGATGACATGTGGGAAGACGGTCAGACTACCGAAGACGAGGCGGTGCCTGATTGCCTTTCAACAAAAGGTCCTCTGTCTTCTAAAGAGCTCATGAATTTCTTGGCCTCCATAAAAATCGAAAAAACCTATCGAGGTGGCCAAGAGATTCACTGCTAATGTGCCCGGACTTGTAAAACAACAAACCGCTACGCAGCAACCCACTCCTCAACAGAGGCCTACAACAACGCGTAACCAAGCTGATCAAGACTTTAGATAAGTAATTTGTTTTTGCTTTTCTTTTATGAGAGTCTTGATTAGTTTGGTCCGCAATTACTGTCACTGATTTCCCTGAACACAGGCGGCTGTTCAATGCCAACCAAAAATGCCGCCATACATGCTTATTTTGAAAATTTCTTTCCCTTTTCAGACATAGTGCTCCTGCAGAGACTTATAACCTTACGGAAATGAGCTCCTGCTGGAGCCTATGGCCCCTTACCTATCTCTTCCCCTTCCAACTCTTATGGCTCTGGGGTAACTACACTCGTTAATAATAAAATTTAGAAATTATTTCAAATCTTAACATTTTTCCAGGACATCTTCTTTATACAAAACTAAATCCAATGAAACTCTTTTCCACATTTATAATTTGTTAGTACCCCAGAGCGACTCTCTTGCTTTTAAAGTCTTTAATTCTTTTCTCTAAACATTTATCCTCTTGTGACAGTGACGGTGTCGTTGTGGTCGGAGGTGACTTAACTGCACGGAAAATCCTGCATTGGACCGTCTGCATGCGCCCACCGAGCGTAGATCCAGAGTCGCAGCAGCTCTCAAGGAAACTGTTGGTGCACTCTCTGTGTGATGTTTGGCGTAGACTGAATCCCCAGAAACAACAATTTACCTGGCTGCGGAATAACCCTTCCAGGGATTGTGGTGTTTCAAAGCCAGGTTAGATCGTTTGTATCTTCATCCTGATATGTTATCCTCTATTCATTCGTGCAAAATAACACCCTGTTCTCTTTCTGATCACTCCGCTATTTCTTTAAAAATTCAACTACCCTCGGCTAATTTCCGGGTAGCGCCTACTAACATTTTAATAATTCACTTCTTCAGGATGAAGCATACAAACAAATTATAACTTGTTTCTGGGGAGAATGGCGTCAAAAACAGTCCGATTTCCCCAATTTAAATTCTTGGTGGGACTTTGGCAAGTCCCACATCAAAATCAATTACTCAAATGTTTTCTTAAAAATTGCTTCCGAGAAACGCGAAGCTCTTTTAAAATAAATCGGACTATTGACGACCTTCAGTCTGCGCCGGAAATCACACCGGAGACCAGGCAGGTCCTCTTAGAACAAAAGAAAAACTTAATTCTATCTTTAAAAATCGAGCGCAGGGCGCCCTTATCAGGTCGAGATTCAAACATGTCAGCGAGGTCGATACCTCCTCTTCTTACTTTTTAATCTTGAAAATCTAAATCCCGTTCTAAAACTATCTCCAGAATCCGTTTGGATTCTGGAGAAATACTCAAAAATATTTCTGTCATAAAAAATCATGTATCAAATTTCTACAAAAACCTCTATTCTAAAAACTCGACCGATGAGGGCGCCCATGAAAACATTTTAAGGGACCTGCCTCGTCTTGATCCTGTAGAGGCAGAGGACCTGGGCGTCCTCTGTCTCTAGAGGAATTAGAAATAGCTGTTGGCCAACTTAGCAAGGATAAAACGCCTGGCCTGGACGGCCTGTCCGGTGAATTCTATCAAACTTTTTGGAATATTCTAAAAAACGACCTACTTTCTGTTTTAAATTATTCTTTTCTCACCGGCGGGCTTCCTGTTCGTTCAGGAGGGCGGTAATTACTCTTTACCCAAGAGAATCTGGCCGACATAGCCAATTGGCGGCCAATCTCCTTCTAAACAATGATTACAAAATCCTTGCAAGGTTGCTCGCTAACAGACTGAAAGAGTGCATCAACAGCGTCGTAGGTGAGGATCAGACCTACTGCGTCCCTGGACGTTCAATCCATGACAACGTAGGTCTGATAAGGGACATCATCGAATATGCCAATGAAAATGATGTCCCTTTAGCCGGTCAACCTCGATCAGCAAAAAGCGTTCGATAAAGTTGATCGCGACTACCTCTTCGACACCATGAGCTATGGGCTTCGGAGACCGTTTCCTCGACTACATAAAAATCCTGTACAGCGGTTCCGAGAGTTTGGTCAAAATCTGCGGTTCTCTGACGGCCCCCTTCTCCGTTGAGAAGGGCATCCGTCAGGGCTGCCCACTCAGGACTGCTGTACTCGATTGCTATTGAACCTTTTCTAAATCGCCTGAGGGGCGAAGTCGGGGACGACGGTTTCCGAATACCCGACGCTGACGTCTCTTGCTCGGTGTCTGCGTATGCAGATGATGTCTCCCGTTTTGTCACCTCCGAACGCGGCTTTGACGCGATCAAAGACACACGATCTCTTTTGCTCGCGCCTCTGCCGCGCGCCTAAATACGAGAAGATCCAGGGGTTGTGGGCGGGATCTTGGATCGGACGAGCGACCGGCCGCTTAATTTTTCGTGGAATGACGATGGCCTGTCGTTCCTCGGAGTTCACTTAGGAAACACCAAAACATACACTGACAAAAACTGGACTATTTGTAAAAACCGATTATCCGAAACCCTCGCTAGCTGGTCTGGCATCTCGACCTCCCTTTCTTTTAAAGGAGAGTCTTGATTGCCAACCAGTTAGCCGCATCAAAAACCTTTCATTGTCTGGCGGCACTCGCTCCGCCAGACGATTTCCTAAGTGAACTCCAACGGCGGCTGGTTGATTTCGTCTGGTCCAACAAGAGACACCGCCTTAAAGAGCAAATTATGTATCAGAAACCTGACAAAGGGGGGTTCGGCCTTGTTAACCTCCAGGCACGAGTTCTCACCTTTAGATTAACGCGTCTCTTTCGTTACCTTAAAGGTAATTCTCATTCCTCTTTTGTTTTTCTTCAAAATCACCTCCGTCGCTACAAAAAACTAAATTATGACTTCCATCTCTTCTATTTGAAGACAGACCCCCTTTTTGACATTGGATTACCTTCTTTTTATGGTGAGATCATGCGTGCCTGGAGGTTGTCTGGAGCTCGGTTAGAAATAATACACGACTCAGTCAGCCATGTCATTAATTTACCCATAAATATTCCTTTAATTCAAAATGCAACTGACGATGGCGTATCCCTCTCTGAGCGGCTCTCGACACGTGGGGTCGGCCTGGTGAGGGATCTTCTCAACTTCACTTCCGGATCGTGGCACCAGCCCAATGACATCATCTCCTCTTCTAGTACATCTCGTCCTCCATCTTCTCGACTTCTTCAAAACCAGCTTTCTTCGATGCACACGATACTCATCAGACTGTTCCCCTCTCTATTCGACGAGAGGGGTTTTCCTCTACCTGTCTCTGCGCTACAAAATGTTCCATCTAAACCAGATCGTCCCTCAACGTCATCATCAACAACTTGGACAATGCCATCTCCGCACCATCCAAAACGATCTACAATGTCATCAACACAAATCTCAACTCGCATCCTTCCACAGAAACATCACACTGGCATCAAAACGAGTCCTGGACAGCAACACAAACATACAATGGAATAGCATCTACAGTCCCCAACTTCCAAAAAGGGGACCTACAATATAAACTACTACACAACATCCTACCGTCACTCCAAGTTCTACATCATCTCAACCGGCCATCTCTTCAACATGTGGATGGTGCGGAGAACAAGGGACGATCTGCCATCTATTCATCACGTGTCCCTCTGTTCAACCTCTTCTCAACTGTCTCCACAGTCTTCTTCACCGGCTTCTTCCTGACCTACTTCTGAACTTTGACCTCTACTGGGCCTTGATCCCATGTGCTAAGGGCCGCAATAGAGAGGCAGTGCGCCTGTCAAACTACCTTATCGTCAGTTGCAAATATGTCATATACAATCTTTACCGAACCTCTAATTTCATTGATCCTCTTTAATTTTTACTCACCGTATCAAAAACAAAGTTATTTTCGAATACAACTATTTTATGCTTGTCAATAATGATGATGAATTTCTTAAAAATGGAATATAAATAATACTTTGTTCATCATCATTAATGACAAGCTGACATGGCTGATTTAAACCCGGTTAGAATTACTAAATTTGCTCCTCCTTTCGATTTCCTCTTTCTTTTCTTTCTCTTATCTCTGGAAGCCACTGGAGTGGGATATAAAGGCCCACACCAGTAACATGATAGCTTCCCCACCTCAGGGGAACCACGGTGGGTTCGGCTCACGCCAAAAACGTTGCCGCACCCTCCGCACTGGAACCTTTCCTTTCTTTCTTTTCTCCTTTCTTTGTATTTCTCTTTTCTGAGGAGCTTTATACTTATATTGGTTAAAGTATTCACTTTATTCATTTGTATTTAAAATGTGTATTGTATCTGTACACTAAAATATTTTGTTTCTATTACATGTTTACATGTACCGAATATTTGGTCTTTTCTGTTTACTTAAAACTGTATTAATGTTTTCCAAATTGCAAAAATATTCTGTATTAATTTACTATTCTTTATTATAAAATTTGACTTTGGTTTTTGAATTGTAAACAAAGAATCTCATTGAAAAGTCAAAAGTCTCTCTCTCTCTACACTGTACTGTACTGTACTGTACTGTACTGTACTGTACTGCTAGTCTTGTGACCCTACAGTCAGTATTGAGTATAAGAATATATTTTGTACTTCTTGTTATAGCCACGGAGAAATAAACAAAATATTCGTTTCATTAAGCTTCTCTTACAAGTGTAATTTCTTCATCTGGTAACACCCTCTTTTTAAGTGTTACATTTGGTAGCAGCGGTTTTGACCTGCCACAAGCCATCGGACTGCCCTCCTTTCTGCTTGCTTCTCGTCTACTGACTCTTTACTTACCTGCCCACGTTGGCAGCCGACATATTAGTCTGTGTCGATCATCTTCCAGTTTCTGCGAGTTTTTCTTCACTTCACAATATTACATGATCTAGTTTTCTGCACTTTCTACTATTCTTCGAGCTTGTTTCCCTGATGGACTTTCAGTATCTTCAGCATCGTCTCAGCCTCCCTGTCCTTTGCCGTGCTGCCTAGAGTTCTAGCCACGCTTGTCTCCAGTAACTGTGCTTCCACCCAGGATATGCTGTTATATGCTGTAATCTTCCATTTTTTATTTGGACTGTTCCTGTCCCCTGTTCCTGTTCTACGCCCCTGTTCCTGTCTTCTGTATAGCCAGTCCAACAGATGATGCGTTGTGCCTCTACATTCCGTCTCTGTGCAGACTTTGCTAATCAGGCAATGTCGTCTGCAAAATGCAAGGTCTGTGATTTCTTCTCTTCGGGTAGCGTCTACTTCTCCGCTCTCTGGCAAACCCGAGACCATCTTCTGCTGGTGTCCTCCTCATGACATAGTCTGACATTATGATACACGGAGCTAATGTATTCCCCTGTAGAACACCAGCTTTGAACAGCAAAGACCTCAGTCTCATCATCAGGTGAAATAACGGTTGCTGTTGTGTCATCATATTATTACATGACTTCAATGGCACACATGATCTTCTCTGGTATATATGCTCGCATGTATTTTGAACATTTAGCCACAGTGGACAGAGTCAAATAGCCAATTTGTGGCCAGTTGAAGAGTGGCCTTTGCGGAAGCCGTTTTGATTACTTCCCAAAAGTGGTTCTATGGCAGGTTTGCATCTGTTTAATAACTAAGAGACGGTTGTTGATCTTAGCTGCAGTAGGGTAACAAGCTGATCACGATCATCTGTTGCTGCGGACAGGTTTCCTTTTTGGAATTGGCCCACCCCACTTTTTGAGGGAACGTCAGGTTGTTGAAAATATGTTTACAGAGCAAGTAATACTGGCTTTTAATTTATTTAGCTTCCAGACCTTTGTAATTACAAAGTGAATATTATTCTTGTCTTGGAGCCGCAAAACACCAGTACATACTACTATAGGATACCATTTAAGGCTGTGCCGCGTACCCGGATACCGACCGAAACTGTCATTACCCGGTTCCATTTTTCGGTTCCAATTACCCGTAAACGACTACTGAAAATTTCGACTAAACATTTAAGCCACACAAATGCAAAGGTCCGATTTGTTTTTAAACAAAATGTGTGTGGGGAACGAGGATGCTACGAAAGAGGCGGGAAATTATTACAGTAAGTCCACATTTATTGGGACTCTAATAAAACAAGAGAATGTTGTGTTCATATTGGTTATTTTATACATTCGGCAGTATTTATGTGTTTCTACAAATTGTTTTTACGGGTACCCGGGTATCTGAATAATCCAATTTCAGGTATCCGGGTTCCCAAAATAACCGAAAACGCACAACATTAATACCATTACGGTATATCATGGACATTCAGCCCCAAAGTAATACAGACGACCAAAGTCACAAAATGAAGGACTTGGAGACGAAGCTTAACATCATTATAACGTCAATTTATTCTGCGATAATCGAAGTTATTAAGACATATCGCCCAGTGTTTGGCTCAAGATACCTCAAAAATAAAATTTAAACGAACAAAAAAGTGACCCGCTGCATCGAAATGAGGAATGTCCCCCCAACACACGTTTCCGTGTAATGGACTTCAAAATTCTAAAACTGCATTATTACATTATCAATTTATCACATCCTAACACATGAATGAAATGAACCAAAAATGAATGTTTTGCATCATCAGAAAGCCCATTAACATTGATATCCATATCTCACTAATGTGACATTTGGTGGACATTCCTCATTTCGTTGAACGGGTAAAATTTGGATAACGGAAACTGTAAATAAAAGCCCGATTCTGATTGACAGCTGAGCTGGCCAATCGAAGACTACACACGCCCTCGGCCGTTACGTACAATAAATTTGTGGGGTCACGTGCAAGCTGAATATTAAAACAGTGGGCCAGCATTTTATTAATTTGAGTTTTTATTTTTCTGGTACTAATCCTTGATAGATTTTTTCGTTTAGTGTCTCAAATGAAAGCTTATAACTTCCTCAACATTTAAATCAATTTTTTTACCGTCAAGTCGGCCCAAACACGGGTGATATTATCTTTAACACAAATCCACGGAGAATAATCAGCGCTATACATTACAGTCGAAATAATCCACCACAGTATAAACAAACCCATGTAGATCTTGTGAGGTATATACATTTTGAGGGAATCTTTGAAAAATGTAAGAAATTTAGGAATTTTTTTAAACCTTGTTGATTATTTGAAAACAAAATGGCAGTTTGGGAGTGCCATGGCTGAGCAGTTTAGTGCATCAGTTTGTGTTCTGATGGCTGAGTCGTCGGAAGGTGGGTTCGAATCCCGACCGCGAACGTGGTGCTTGCGTACTCTGAGCAAGACACTTTACCGTAATTGCTTCTCTCCACCCAGGAGTAAATGGGTACCTGTGAGGGCAGAGTTGGTTGTTGTGTTTGATTAGCCCTATATGCGCTGAAATGGCAGTAATTGAGCTGTATACTCCCAGGGGCTGAGATGGTTTCAGGAATGATTTATGCACCTGATGAGCAGGGGTAATAATGTACAGTGCTGTGCCTCGTGTAAGAGCGCTTTAAAAATGCCTCCATTATTATTATTAGTTCAAAATAACATACAGTTCAAAATGTAATATAAAGTTCTACCAAGGAGTTTATTCAAAACTGCGTTTTAATGTGCCCCAAAAGTGTGGATGGGGTTGATCCATGGACCACATTCCCCTCCCCAGTAAAACAAAATGGTAGATATGTATACCTCTAATCCCAACCCCCAACCCCAATTTACACCCATGAACTCATGGTTACATGCGTTTCATGTGGTAAGCTTTTGGGGTCAGGAGTTAAATACAGAGAATTTTCAGAGGGAGAATGCGATCATTTAGTCGTCTTGCGCTCTGACAATCAACTTTAGCTTTCCCTGTTTTCGAGTTCCTTGAGTTTGTTGTGTTCCAAGACGAAATCGTGTTATTTTGTCTGATGCGTAGTTGTATGTCACGTCCTCAAAGTAATGATGTTTGATATCTCGTCCGTCCATATCTTTGTGGAATGGGTAAAACCGAGAGAGTGATGTTGGAGCAAAATGTCTTTGCCACGGCGTATATGTCAAAACCAAGCGTTCCACGTTGCTGGTTCCATTTCCTGCAGGAGGGATGAAAAGGAATGGGGAGTGGTATAGGAGGGAGAAGTAAGGGAGGCATGTGGAAACGAGAGAAAATAAGAAAACCATGGTATTTATAAATATACCAATTTTTTTTAATAGGAAGCAAACGATATAAAACAACCAGTGAACGTTTCATCTTATTTTGTGTTGGTTATTATGTCGGCTGACGTCGAATATGATGGGACGCTTTTAAAAAGATTTTTTTTAAATTTATTATTTTTATGGTAATCTTTTTGCCAAATCCAGTGAAATACGTTATAGGCCTACATGTATACGCGGTTACCTATAACCAGACCAAATTTCCCATACACAAAGTATGGTGGCTAAGAGAGGCCTCACAAATCAGGCAAACGTTCATACCCCTTATGTGAAAAAAGTCATTAAAACACAGCATGCCAGAATTCCAATCGATCCAAGCAATTTCGGCTGCAATTGGTTGGACATTATATTCAAAAAAAACAATAAGGAAAGGAAAAAGCCGACGCGCAGGTCTGACGAGACTTGTTTTTTGTTTTTGGACTAACGAGAAAATAGTGAAAAGGAATTCAGTTTTTTTTTTGTATTCTTGGGTGGAAATGGATCAAATCCATGATCCATTTGAAATAGAATACATTTATTACACAAGTAACAGCATGTCACACAGGATAAATACTCTAATCTTCATTCACATTCAGGAAGTTTTATACGGAAGCGTATTTAGAACATAGTTTAAAACAATAAATAAATAGATAATCCAAACGTACGAATTACTAATCCGTATGTACAATTACTACTCTCTGAGGAATATACAGCGTCGCACAAGTATGCTAAATTACCGTTTTCAACCCAATAAAATATAAAAACAAAATGGCGGCTGAACCATCGAAAATGTCGATGTAAAATTCCTCTTAGTTTTTGGTGATACATGCATTATTATCAAAAAAGCCCGACAGCTGATGCACTTTTATAGATGCAATTGTTTTATTTTTTGTGTTTTCGGCCAATGAAACAATCCAGGTGTTACCTCATGATATGATAAATGCTCTCATTGGTCTCTAAGGCACCAAATATTTGTATTCTATGGGACCATCAATAAATTAACACTGTATCCAATACAAAATATATTTGTCAATATGTTTTAAATAATAATAAATGCCTGTACTAATTATAAGCACTAACTTATTATAAGCACTAATTATATATCTTTGCCTGAAAATGCCAGATTAAAGTATATAACCTATATAGCTTACCTTTCAATGTTAATCGGCTGCCAGCTGAAGGCAAACCGAATGCTCGAAGACCCGTTTTTCCTAACTGCTTCAATTATAGTTTGATACTTTTCACCGTTTTCGAAGATTTTACATCCTTTCTTCAATGCAAACAGTCGTTTCGGATACCACAGTATCGATTCTTTCAAAGTATGGACTTGGTCAAAGAATCGATCTTTGATAGCTCTTTCGTTTGTGTCATTAGTACGTGCCATTGCACTGCTGTATTTGTTCAATAGTTCTAAATTAATGGCAGTCAAATTAGCAGTGTGGCCAACGTCCACCTCGTAGCCTTTAATCGTTGCCATATTGGCACGGATGACAATCATGCGAATCGATAAAATCTCCACAACTGCTGTTGTTTAAGATACCACTGTTACCGACGATAGTGCAGCTGCCCTGCCGTGGAATCAGCTCCAAGCCAGGAAGTGTTCCTCCATGTCACCGCCTCGATTTCCTTCGATACAACGCGTACAGTCGGATAAAGACAGTTGCACATCGAATGTTGTTCTGAGGTCGAAGCGTTGTTCTTGTAGACAAAGATGGCCAGGTCTAGGGGAACGCACAAACCACCCGACAGCCTGTGGCAGAAAAGTTAGTAAATAGGCAAGAACTACCGGGAACCAACAGCCAGCAGCATCAACAGCAGCGAAAGCCTTAACATCACCATCGGCAGTAGCACCAGCAGCTGGCGGCAATATACTCTCTTAATGTAAAGAGTGAAAACCGCACTCTTTCAAAGAGCTATATGGCGGACAAGTCTTTTGAGGTGGATAAAGAGTAAAATTGGTACCGGTAGTGTATAAAGAGTGAATTGGTGGCAACTTTACTGTATTTTCACTCGAATCAGAAGTGGGTTACGCAAAAAGACTTATAGCTCTTAAAAGAGTGGTTTTCACTCTTTTACATTCTTTCTTTCCACCAGCTGCAGCAGCAACGGTGAAGTGACAACACCAGTAACAACAGCAGCACCAACAGCTGCAACCGCAGCAACAGTAGCAACAGCAGCTCCACCTTTGGCGGAAAGCGGGGCGCGTGAATTACATGAACAGGGACCGACGTAAATTCACATCAGTGAAATAAATATGAAAAATAACAGAGTCTATCACTAGGAGATCAAATGCTTCACGCAGAAGAGATTGTTTATTTTGTTTTCTTTACTCACCTCCAGAAGGAGTGAACTCAGGTCGTTAATAACACCTTAAGACATATAATGCACTGTGAACATGTTAATTTCAGTTGTGTATGCGCACACTACAGTGCAGTTCACTGCGATGTGAGGGACAGTGTGTTTGCCTACACGTAACACGAGGGTGCATCTTTCTGTATACGAAACGAGCAGATATGTAAATGAGCGATCCTGTTTAAGAAATTTTAACCAATCAAATAGCAAATAGCTGTGTGAGTAAAAATGGTATGGGCAATTTTAACTGTGTGATTGTCCATTGGGAAATGTGTGGATTCCGGGTTTGTATATTCCAGCCAATCAAAGAGCAGTTAATTTATCCCATCAGTACACTAGATTGTACAAAAAATAGCCAATAGGCAGAGTTGTCATTAAGTGTTTTCAACCAAGTCTCAAGTAAGTCTCAAGTCTTTTCAGCCAAGTCTCAAGTAAGTCTCAAGTCCCTAGGGTCAAGTCTCAAGTCAGTAAAACCTTTAGATAACTCGAGGGGACGAGCGCAACAAAGGAAAGGTTACGGTGAGGAGAAATTATAAATTCATTGGTATGTTTACGATAAAAATGAAACATATAACTTACATTTTTGAATTTCTAATCACATGTATTTCATTTTAAAAATTTCATTTAAAGATTAGTCATCATATAATTGATCCAGATTAAATAATCTAAAACAGCCGCGGTGGCCCGCTGATGGATTTAATCGGCCTCGATGCCTCTTAAGAGGAAGAAAGATATATATGGTTATTGCTATTTTCGCAAAAAATAGTTCAAAAGGAAAAAAAGTGGCAAGTGAATCATACCCATTTCTCTTGTCATTAGTTTAGAAAAAAATACCTTTAGTTTAGATGATAGATGATACCTCTTATTGTCAAATAAGAGTGTATAGGAATTAAGGTCAGGAGTTGAGTTAGGGTTAGGTTGAGGTCTGATATAGCAACAAATATTAAAAATACACCATGTGTGCGGGGAGGGGTGGGATAGGTCGCGCTACAGTTTTTATGCGACCAATGACAAATTCACGAGCTGGACGTCCGCCATTATCTTACACACAGCGCATCTGTATCACTGATCTTTATTATACTGATCAGTATAATAGAGATCAGTGGTGTCAATATCTCGTGTTCAACCACTACTGTAAAACGTATTTTATATTCTGTGTACATGCATAGTGACATCTGTGAATTAAAATACATAGGTATTGGGCGGATGCCAAAAGATGGGCAATAGGTCGGTCGTTCGTTCATCAAGGAAATGAGTGTTAACGGTGGGACGATTTCACACTGCAAATCTCATAAAGGGAAGCCAAATCGGTCTAGGCTATTAATTTAGGGGCGTCAGTGCAGGCCTTGAAAGGGTTGAGTTACCGTATTCATCCATGCGGACCCGCAATGGTAACTTTTGTCAATTACAATTCGTCCCTCTGTTAAAACAAGGTTGGCCACCCCTGACCTAAAGAAAGCTGACTTAGGTCAGTCATCATAAAATCGCTTATACACACTGTGGCGCACTGTTTCACTGGTATATTCTCGTTTAAAGTAATCTTGTCACGAAGGTAATAACTTCGATTGACTTTGCGATAACGTTGCACAAGCGAACGCTGAGATTTATAATGTTGTACAGCTAGTGATCCAAACTAATATCAGGCTAATATCAGGCTAATATCAGGCTAATATCAGGCTAATATCAAGCTAATATCAGGCTAATATCAGGCTAATATCAGGCTAATATCAGGCTAAATTTTGCAACATAGTGCCGCGAATTATTATTGGTATCCAGTGCGGCTTTCTTTTAATAAAGTTTTAAATGTGGCATTTAGTCACCAAACAATAAATGAATAGGTTTGAATGCGTTTTGTATTATGTAATGCGTATCACTATATCCTTGATAACGACACAATCAAAAATAAGCTGACTATCTGGTATGGGGGTGTCCTACCCAGGTAACAAAGGTTTCATGTGGTGCAGGGTGGCGGGTATGGGGGCTCACATGGGGGCAGGGGTGCAACTCTATAGGTGCAGTTAAGACTAGGATTCTATATGGGTTACTAAGGGAGCAAAATAATGCTTTGAGTGGTATTACAATGAATCATTTCGCAGGTCTAGGGTACGATTGGGCTCATGGGGGTGCAACTCTTGTCCTAGGGTGCAGTTTAACCCTAATAGGAGGGTGTGGCTACGTAGCTATGTTGTATGTTTTTGTGTGCGCCTTTGCTCTTGACTTTGTATGATATTGCAAAAGGCTGTAATATAAGCCAAGCACTGTATAGAGAGTGGATACGTAGCTACGAAACCACCCAAAAAAATATTTTGTTGACACATTTTGAAGGAAGTAATTTTTGTTTGGATGGGACTGCATGAAGTGTGTGGTAGAAGTGTGTGTAGTCATTATTACGTTTCATTTTTGTTCAGTTTTCAACTGAAATGATTCGTAAAATTGTGTAACTTTTTATGACAAAGTCTCAATTTATGTCATTTCTAAAATTCTGTAATTGAAATAGTTCGAAATAAAGAAAAACAGGCCTTAAATAAACTTGGACAAAGTCTAGACAAATAGAAAGGACAAAATCGTTAACATATGTTTATTAATTGAACGTAGATACGTGATGGGATACTATGATGGGATACTATGGCTGTGAGTACACATCGTAATGGCGGTAGCTGACGCGAGTTTATGGGTGGGATCTACCCGATATATTGCCCCCACCCCCGGTCCCCCACACACAATTCTTTATCTGATGTGGCACTACCGGTAACGGTCGCGTTAACTCATAAATCCACTCGAACTTACTTGTTACAGACGGTCTTGCAGTGCAAAGCGGCCCTCTGCGGCACAGCATTCATGCCGATAGGTGTCCATATCAATGCTTCCTCATTGTATGACTACTGGTTATGTTCCTAAAATGTAGTTGATAGCGATTATTGCCATATTCCCCAGTGCAAATTGCTGCGGATAACCCAGAATGATGTGTGCCTACACTGCATCATGTCGTGTTTGCTCAGTCTGGCCTCGACACCATGCAGCCAAATCGGGGAATACAAGAATACAAAATCTACTTCAACAGCACTCAGACATCAGCACTGAATCTGTCTTTGGACAAAATGCATGTACAATATCATATCAACGCTGCTTTAGGTCTTTGTCAGTCACTCCAGGCCTACCCGTAGCCTTTAGTCAAGGCGCACCGGGCAACCCAGCACCCGAAAAAAAGACCGCATTATGTGAGTGGCGAAGCGACGAGCGCCTTTACCAGTCCGTTGGGCTCGTCTATAAATAAGTGACACCATAACCAAATTACATTTACCTAGGCATTATGTGTTAAAAAATTTCTCTACCAAATCGGTTTCGTGCGTTTGTTCCTGGTGGCCGCGGAGTGGGCCTTGACTCAAGTCTAACTCCAGTAATTATACCAAACAGCCCATGACGACATTATTATACATGACAAAGCCTGTACTTTTTCCTATCAAGGATAGAGACAGGGCTCCGAGCATCATTCAAGGAATTTCATTGGATATACGTTAAGCTGAAGTGCGAAGCCTGTCACTTGGGGGCCGGTCCAGTGCCCGCTTAAAGACGACAAAAATGTCGCTTCATTTTGCGACAAAAAAATAACGACATATGCTAAAATGTTTCCTTTTTGAGAAAATTTCTTTTTGAGAGATTTTCTAATTCGTGAAAACCTTGTGTAGACGTGTGTAAGTCCACATAACATCTCCAGAACCTGCATTGTGTGGGCATCTTTTGCGCTCAGGTCCGCACGGTTGCACTCTTTGCAGCGGCGTAGCCACGGGGGGCACGTGCCCCCCCCCCCCCCAGGTGCCCCCCCACGAAAAATCCTCATAGTGCCCCAAAAAACAGAAAAGATAAAGAAAAGGGAAAAAACCCATACCCCCTGGGCCCCCACTGAAAAGCAATGCCCCCTGTGCCCCCCACTGAAAAAGTCATGGCTACGCCCGCTGACTCTTTGACACGGTTTTACGCCACTGTTCCTGTAGCTGTGAGTAACCTTTCAAATTCACAACCCAACTTACACAACTGAAGCCACATGTACGTGCCCGCCTTGCGGGTACACCACTACTACCCTCAGTGGTATACAGGCACATTTAGACTGAAGTGGTTGAAGACAAACCGCCCCTAATATGCAACATAAAAACTGCTTAACTTGGGAAGGGAGGGCGGGTGTTTTGAAGTGTCCGCTTAAAAATCATATCTCAACAACCACAAGAGGTAAATTCACAATTTTTTGTACCAATGTACAGATCGTGAATTGTCAAAAAATATTTACAAAAGGTTACCTAATTTGACCCTTACTTCCTGTCCAAACCGGAAGTCAAAATTTAATATTTAAAAATCATATCTCAACAACCACAAGAGGTAAATTGACATTTTTGCACCATTGTATAGATTGTTAATTGTTGAAAAATATTTACACAAAGGTGACCTCAATTTGACCTTAATTCCTGTCCAAACCGGAAGTCAAGTTTAATATTAAAAAAAATCATATCTCAACAACCACAACAGGTAAATTCACAATTTCTGTACCATTGTACAGACCGTTAATTGTCAAAAGATATTTACAAAAAGATGAACCCAATTTGACCTTACTTCCTGTCCACACCGGAATTCAATGTTTTAATATTTATAAAAATCATATCTCAACAACCAGAAGAGGTAAATTCACAATTTTTGTACCATTGTGCAGACCGTTAATTGTCAAGAAATATTTACACAAAGATGACCCCAATTTGACCTTACTTCTTGTCCAAACCGGAAGTCAAAGTTTAATATTTAAAAAAATCATATCTCAAATCAACCACAAGAGGTAAATTAATAGCACTTTACAGTAACAGGTGAGATGATCATTTAATCCAATTTCATTGATCGTGTGTTACATAATTTTCCGTGCAAGAACAGTAAAAGAACATTGACTTCAAAACACAGGCACTTTCAAGAAGTCTTAAGTAGTGTAAATAACTGAACTTTGGTGTGAATTTCAATGTTGCAATATTTATGGCCAGTGAGTGTAGTCATGTCAATAATGCTAAACTGATGACAACAAATTGCAATAATCATTACTTTCATCACTACCCTGACAAAACCCGAACACCTATGTGTTTGTCATATGACAAACACTTCAGTCTAGTTGATATTGATCTTGTATGGAATGCACTCAGTCTGCTTTCTTGTCTTCTGTATGTCGGCCAAGTTTCAGCACCATAAAGCAATACACTAAGCACACAGGCTTCATAGATGCGAACTTTGGTGGAGATGGATAGTTGTTTGTTGTTCCATACTCAGCTTAGAGGCGCCCAAATGTAGACGCAGCTTTTCCAAGCCGAACAGAGATTTCCTGGTCAAGAGTAGTATTAAAGGTCATTGTGGAACCGAGGTATGTAAACTTGTTTACTCGGTCCAGTGTTATGTCATTGATGGTGAACTGGTGGTTGTCATGTGGCTCAGATGATGTGGTCACGGTCTTCTTCAGGTTGATAGTTAATCCAAAGTCAGCACAGGACTGTGAGAACCCATCAAGCAGCTCCTGAAGTTGTCTGGGACTGCTAGCACATAGTGCTGCATCATCAGCATAAAGTAGTTCTCTAGTGATGAAATGATGCACTCTGGTTTTCGCTTTGAGGCGAGATACACTGAAGAAATTACCGTCATCTCTCGTAATAAGTGAAACTCCAGTAGAAGTAGGTAGATTTATGGGCTCTCCAAAACACGAAGGAGAAATATATACCAAACAGTGTCGGCGCCAGAACGCACCCCTGTTTGACTCCTCTATTGATCGGAAATGTGTTTGATAGGTCGCCATCGTACTGGAAACAACCCTGCATCCCCTCATGAAAAAATCTTATCAGGGCTAGTAGCGTTGGTGGGCAACCTGCCTTCTGTAGGACGACAAATAGTGATTGGCGATCGACAAGGTCAAAAGCCTTTGTTAGATCCACAAAAGCTATGTGCAGTGGCTGTTGCTGTTCTCGGGCTTTTTCCTGCAGTTGCCTTACAGAGAATATCATGTCTGTTGTTGATCGACCTGCTCTGAAGCCGCATTGAGCTTCGGGGTAGATCTCCTCTGCAAGGACTTGTAATCGGGCAAGAACCAGTCGAGCTAGCAGTTTTCCGGTGACACTCAAGAGAGAGATACCTCTGTAATTATTACAGTCACCTCGATTTCCTTTTGTTTGGTACAAAGTTGTTATTTTTGCATTCTTGAACTCCTGAGGTACTCTCCTGGCAGACCAACAGAGAGAAACAAGTTGGTGCAGTCTCTCAGCTAAAGGTTCAATGCCAGCTTTCAGAAGCTCCGCAGGAATGGCATCTTCACCGGCAGCCTTACCATGTGGCATTCGTTTAGCAGCTGTCACTTCTTCGAGATCAGGTTCTGAATCTATGTCATTCATTGGTGGTGCATTAGGGAGAGAGGCGATTGTATCAGGTGAGACCTGACTCTGCCCTGTGTAGAGTTCACTGTAGTGTTCAATCCAGCGATTCAGTTTTTCAAGTTTGTCTTTGATCACGAAAGTGCTAGAGTAAAACTTAAAAAAACCACGTGCACAAGGCATGTGGTTATTCGTACGTGATTGTTCGATGTGACGGTGAAATCTTTTCTTCGCATACCTACAGAGGAGAAGATGCGATCCAACACTTATTAAATAATTTGGCAAATGAAGTAAAAAAATAAACGAGATATTTAAAAACCCTCAAAAATGATAATGACTGAAGAAGATGAAGAAGATTTCAAAAATGCGAAAGAATGTTTGCAGTTGGAAAAATAATTTTCACATTCCCGACGAAAAATATTATTTAGCTGGCGGTCAATGTTATTGTTAGTTGTAAATGGAATTTGAGAATAAATTATATCGTCAGAAAAAATGTGTTGAAAAAGTCGATAAATTAAATGTAGAATGTGATGAAAGAGTGAAAAAATTTAAAAATGGATATAGGAAAGTGCGAGATCATTGTCACATCACCGGAAAATATCGAGGCGCGGCACACAGCAAATGTAATTTAAAACTAAAAATAGAACCGGATAAAACACCTATCCCGATTTTGTTCCATAATTTACGAGGATACGACTCACATTTCATTATGCAAGGCATAAGTGAAACGAGTGGAAAAGTAACGTGTATCGCGAATAATATTGAAAAGTACATTTCTTTTTCAATCGGTCAATTACGATTTCTCGATAGTTTTCAATTTTTACCTTTTTCGCTAGATCACATTGTTGAATCGAGTAAATCTTTTCGCATCACTAAATTATACGAGTCTGATACAGAAAAATTAAAGTTACTTTTACAAAAGGGTATTTATCCATATGAATACATGGATAGTTTTAAACGGTTTACAGAAACTAAACTTCCTGACCAAGAACATTTTTATAGTAGCTTAACTGGGCAACATATTACAGACAAAGAATACGAACATGCAAAGAAAGTTTATGAAACCTTCAACTGTAAAACATTAGGTGATTATCACGATTTATACGTCCGCACCGATACTTTGTTATTAGCGGATGTTTTTGAAAATTTTCGCACTAGTTGCATGAAACATTACGGTTTGGATCCTGCTAATTATTATACGAGTCCGGGTTTAAGTTGGGACGCTTTGTTAAAACATTCAAACGTTCGTCTAGAGTTGTTGACGGATATCGACATGTATTTATTTGTAGAAAAAGGTTTGAGAGGAGGAATAGTTACGGCGAGCAATAGATATTCGAAAGCAAACAATTCAAAATGTGAGGGTTACGATCCATCTAAACAAACGACTTGGCTCATGAATTTAGACGCGAATAATTTATATGGAGTTGGGCAATGAGTCAACCTTTACCAACTGGAAATTTTAAGTGGTTGTCTCAAGAAGAAATAGATGATAATAAAATCAAATATGGAAGAGGATGTTTTTAGAAGTTGATTTAGAATATCCTAAAGAATTACACGATGATCACAATGATTTTCCGATCGCGCCAGAGAAAAAGAAAATACCAAAAGAATGCATGTCGTCATATCAACACGAGTTATTAAAAGGCAAACGCGCTCCAAACGTTGAAAAATTAATTGCAGATTTAAGAAACAAAACAAAGTATGTTATTCATTATCGCAATTTAGAACTCTATTTGCAACTTGGTATGAAACTGACCAACCTTTCATCGGGTTTTAGAATTTGATGAATCACCATGGATGAAATCTTACATCGATTTAAACACCCAATTGCGAAAAAATGCAACGTCTGATTTTGAGAAAGACTTATACAAACTGATGAATAATTCAGTTTTTGGAAAAACGATGGAAAATGTGCGAAATCGCGTTAACGTGGATCTCGTAAGATTAAACAAAAAGGATGAAGAAGAACGTATGTTTAAAAAAATAGCGAAGCCGACTTTTGCCGACCAAAGGATTTTTTATTTTAATTTAGCGGCTATTCACACATTTGAAACAAATCTCGTACTCAATAGCCGATCTATGTAGGAATGGCTATTTTAGAATTATCTAAACTTTACATGTATGATTTTTATTACAATCATTTAAAAAAGAAATATGGCGACGAGATAAAATTACTATACTCAGATACGGACAGTTTGTTGGTTAAGATTGAAACTGAAAACATATATAAAGATTTGTATAAAGACAAATCTTTGTACGATTTTAGTAATTATCCTAAAGATCATTTTCTATATTCTGAAGAGAATAAAAAAGTGATTGGTAAAATGAAAGATGAGTCAGCAGGAATTTGCATTTCTGAATTTGCTGGTTTAAGAGCAAAAATGTACGCGATACTTTTATCGAAACCAAAAGAAATAATAAAAGCTACGAGTTTAAAAAACGCTGTTTTTTCGAAAGAATTTAAAAAAAAGCTAAAGGTGTAAAAACAGTGTTTTGTTAAATGAAATTAAATTTATGAACTTTAAAGATGTTTTATTTCAAAATGTTAATCTGCTCTATTGTCATAATTATGAATTTTATAAAAAGTACCGGGTATATCTCATCAGATTTACAATATAAACGTTTACAAAAAATCGTTGGATCCATGCGATACAAAAAGATATATTTTAGAAGATGGAATACATACTTTAGCTTACGGTCATTATAAAATTTCAGAATTAGCCTTAGCGGCTACGCTATAATTTTTTAATCGATGGATTTTCCGTATCTGGTGGAACAATTTGTAATTCTTCTCTTACAAAACTACGTTTAGAATCGGCTCCGCCTGGCGCAAGCGCACCCGATTCTACATAATATAATATAGGTTCGCTCTGCATTCTGCTCTGCATTCTGCTCCATCGTTTTTATTATCTAAACAAGATTCTTGTTTAAAAAAAAAATGTTTTGCTGTAATTAACGCCATGGTGATCGGCGCCAAAGACATCCCATACTTGTAGTATATTTCACACGCTATAGAAGAAAGAGCGCTCGAAATGATCAAATGGATATCTCTCTCTCTCTCTCTCTCTCTCTCTCTCTCTCTCTCTCTCTCTCTCTCTCTCTCTCTCTCTCTCTCTCTCTCTCTCTCTCTCTCTCTCTCTCTCTCTCTCTCTCTCTCTCTCTCTCTCTCTCTCTCTCTCTCTCTCTCTCTCTCTCTCTCTCTCTCTCTCTCTCTCTCTCTCTCCGGGTAGGTCGTGTATTTATCGAGCTCCAGGAAACAGTAGATTTTGTGAGATTTACGCATCTTACGGTTACAAATTTTATATTAATCTTACTCTTATTGTTCATACATCATACAGGGCGAATTTCAAATTGTCAGGTTTAACTGTTTTCGTGTTTTTCTGGGTTCTTTTTCAAATTTTGTCGTTTTTGGTGCTTTGGCTGGTCACCATGGCCAGTCAGGCGCAAACGGCCTATTGAAAATCAGCCAAGTGTGAGCAAGGGTGGTGAACGCGTTTCTATTGTTCCTGGTAATAGCCCACTTACCAGGGACAATGGAATCGTGTTCAAAGCGCTGGAACACAGTCTCCGTACGCCAATATCTCATTTCACTGGTTAACCAAATTTCAAATGCACAAGTGTTATCAGCTTCCAGGATTTCAAACGGTCGAATAGCAGCATATCTGAGCTCGAGGGAGGCTGTCGTCGAGGCTGTCCAAAACGGACTGACCCACGATGGCAGCTTCATCGAGCTCAACCCACTGGTCCAGCCAACCACCCGGTTCACGCTTTCTAATGTTTATCCAGAGATCCCGAACACGGTACTGATACACAACCTGTCATCTTTTCTGCAAAGTGGTGTCTCAGGTAAGGTCCATTCCCTGGGTTTCTGCTGAAAAACATCTGTCACATATCATGTCGTTCAGGCGGCAAGTGCATGTTCTTCTTAAACCGAACGTCACTCCGCCTGAGCACATAAATATCTTGTATTTAGGCACACATTATCGCGTGTTTCTGTCGACGGAGTCGGTACGTTGCTTTTCATGCGGTGAGTACGGCCACATTAGCCGTGCTTGTAAGAAACAGGGAACCGATGACATTGACAAAAACGAGACCAATCCCTTAAACCCACCACCCACCTTCGTCCATAACCCCACTAACCAAAAAAAATCCGATCCTAAACACCCACCTAAAGTCTCCAAAAAACCTGGTCCGCTGGATTCCGTAGGGGATGCGGATCGTGCGGACTATTGACGACCTTCAGTCTGCGCCGGAAATCACACCGGAGACCAGGCAGGTCCTCTTAGAACAAAAAGAAAAACTTAATTCTATCTTAAAAAATCGAGCGCAGGGCGCCCTTATCAGGTCGAGATTCAAACATGTCAGCGAGGTCGATACCTCCTCTTCTTACTTTTTTAATCTTGAAAAATCTAAATCCCGTTCTAAAACTATCTCCAGAATCCGTTTGGATTCTGGAGAAATTACTCAAAATATCTCTGTCATAAAAAATCATGTATCAAATTTCTACAAAAACCTCTATTCTAAAAACTCGACCGATGAGGGCGCCCGCGAAAACATTTTAAGGGACCTGCCTCGTCTTGATCCTGTAGAGGCAGAGGACCTGGAGCGTCCTCTGTCTCTAGAGGAATTAGAAATAGCTGTTGGCCAACTTAGCAAGGATAAAACGCCTGGCCTGGACGGCCTGTCTGGTGAATTCTATCAAACTTTTGGAATATTCTAAAAACGACCTACTTTCTGTTTTAAATTATTCTTTTCTCACCGGCGGGCTTCCTCGTTCGTTCAGGAGGGCGGTAATTACTCTTTGCAAGAAGGAGATCTGGCCGACATAGCCAATTGGCGGCCAATCTCCCTTCTAAACAATGATTACAAAATCCTTGCAAGGTTGCTCGCTAACAGACTGAAAGAGTGCATCAGCAGCGTCGTAGGTGAGGATCAGACCTACTGCGTCCCTGGACGTTCAATCCATGACAACGTAGGTCTGATAAGGGACATCATCGAATATGCCAATGAAAATGATGTCCCTTAGCCGTGGTCAACCTCGATCAGCAAAAAGCGTTCGATAAAGTTGATCGCGACTACCTCTTCGACACCATGAGAGCTATGGGCTTCGGAGACCGTTTCCTCGACTACATAAAAATCCTGTACAGCGGTTCCGAGAGTTTGGTCAAAATCTGCGGTTCTCTGACGGCCCCTTCTCCGTTGAGAAGGGCATCCGTCAGGGCTGCCCACTCAGGACTGCTGTACTCGATTGCTATTGAACCTTTTCTAAATCGCCCTAAGGGGCGAAGTCGGGGACGACGGTTTCCGAATACCCGACGCCTGACGTCTCTTGCTCGGTGTCTGCGTATGCAGATGATGTCTCCGTTTTGTCACCTCCGAACGCGGCTTTGACGCGATCAAAGACACCACGATCTCTTTGCTCGCGCCTCTGCCGCGCGCCTAAATACGAGAAAATCCCAGGGGTTGTGGGCGGGATCTTGGATCGGACGAGGCGACCGGCCGCTTAATTTTCATGGAATGACGATGGCCTGTCGTTCCTCGGAGTTCACTTAGGAAACACCAAAACATACACTGACAAAAACTGGACTATTTGTAAAACCGATTATCCGAAACCCTCGCTAGCTGGTCTGGCATCTCGACCTCCCTTTCTTTAAAGGGAGAGTCTTGATTGCCAACCAGCTAGCCGCATCAAAACCTTTCATTGTCTGGCGGCACTCGCTCCGCCAGACGATTTCCTAAGTGAACTCCAACGGCGGCTGGTTGATTTCGTCTGGTCCAACAAGAGACACCGCCTTAAAGAGCAAATTGTGTATCAGAAACCTGACAAAGGGGTTCGGCCTTGTTAACCTCCAGGCACGAGTTCTCACCTTTAGATTAACGCGTCTCTTTCGTTACCTTAAAGGTAATTCTCATTCCTCTTTGTTTTTCTTCAAAATCACCTCCGTCGCTACAAAAACTAAATTATGACTTCCATCTCTTCTATTTGAAGACAGACCCCTTTTGACATTGGATTACCTTCTTTTATGGTGAGATCATGCGTGCCTGGAGGTTGTCTGGAGCTCGGTTAGAAATAATACACGACTCAGTCAGCCATGTCATTAATTTACCCATAAATATTCCTTTAATTCAAAATGCAACTGACGATGGCGTATCCCTCTCTGAGCGGCTCTCGACACGTGGGGTCGGCCTGGTGAGGATCTTCTCAACTTCACTTCCGGATCGTGGCACCAGCCCAATGACATCATCTCCTCTTCTAGTACATCTCGTCCTCCATCTTCTCGACTTCTTCAAAACCAGCTTTCTTCGATGCACACGATACTCATCAGACTGTTCCTCTCTATTCGACGAGAGGTTTTCACCCACCTGTCTCTGCGCTACAAAATGTTCCATCTAAACCAGATCGTCCCTCAACGTCATCATCAACAACTTGGACAATGCCATCTCCGCACCATCCAAAACGATCTACAATGTCATCAACACAAATCTCAACTCGCATCCTTCCACAGAAACATCACACTGGCATCAAAACGGAGTCCTGGACAGCAACACAAACATACAATGGAATAGCATCTACAGTCCCCCAACTTCCAAAAAGAGGGGACCTACAATATAAACTACTACACAACATCCTACCGTCACTCCAAGTTCTACATCATCTCAACCGGCCATCTCTTCAACATGTGGATGGTGCGGAGACAAGGGGACGATCTGCCATCTATTCATCACGTGTCCCTCTGTTCAACCTCTTCTCAACTGTCTCCACAGTCTTCTTCACCGGCTTCTTCCTGACCTACTTCTGAACTTTGACCTCTACTGGGCCTTGATCCCATGTGCTAAGGGCCGCAATAGAGAGGCGGTGCGCCTGTCAAACTACCTTATCGTCAGTTGCAAATATGTCATATACAATCTTTACCGAACCTCTAATTTCATTGATCCTCTTAATTTTTACTCACCGTATCAAAAACAAAGTTATTTTCGAATACAACTATTTTATGCTTGTCAGTAATGATGATGAATTTCTTAAAAAATGGAATATAAATAATACTTTGTTCATCATCATTAATGACAAGCTGACATGGCTGATTTAAACCCGGTTAGAATTACTAAATTTGCTCCTCCTTTCCGATTTCCTCTCTTTTCTTTTCTTTCTCTTATCCTTGGAAGCCACTGGAGTGGGATATAAGGCCCACACCAGTAACGCCAGTGGCTTCCACACCTCAGGGTAACCACGGTGGGTTCGGCTCACTCCAAAAAACGTGTTGCCGCACCCTCCGCACTGGAACCCCTTTCCTCTTCTTTCTTTTCTCCTTTCTTTGTATTTCTCTTTTTCTGAGGAGCTTTATACTTATATTGGTTAAAGTATTCACTTTATTAATTTGTATTTAAAATGTGTATTGTATCTGTACACTAAAATATTTTTGTTTCTATTACATGTTTACATGTACCGAATATTTGGTCTTTTCTGTTTACTTAAAACTGTATTAATGTTTTCCAAATTGCAAAATGTTCTGTATTAATTTACTATTCTTTTATTATAAAATTTGACTTTGTTTTTTGAATTGTAAATAAAGAATCTCATTGAAAATTTAAAAAAAAGTGTCTCTCTCTCTCTCTCTCTCTCTCTCTCTCGATCTCGATCTCGATCTCGATCTCGATCTCGATCTCCTCTCGATCTCGATCTCTCTCTCGAGAGGTGGTAAGACGTGTGTTTTTTGAGCTCCGGTAAAATCACTTTTATTGGCCGTTTATACTTACAAGTTTACTATTTTTTGTATATCATTGTATTTATTATTATCTATAGAATTATATTATTCGTCCTTCTCTGTCAGATTATCGGTATTTTTATGGTTTTTGGGAGTTTTTTGGTTTGGTTTTTCGGGTTGGTTTTGGTACTGTGGACGGCCATCATGGCCAACCAAGCAGAGCCATTACAAAAGGGGCGGTCAAGCGGGACAGCTAACACCAACAAAGACCCTATTGTTCCTGGTGGTAGCTTTCCTGGGCCCGTCTCCAGGAACAATGGGGTTGTCTTCTACGCACAGGACAACGTTTCTGTGCGTACTTACATTGACCATTTCTCAAAATCTATTTCTCCCGCACATATAACCGACGCATCACGTATTAGAAATGGCCGCATTGCGCTCTACATGTCCTCGGGAACGGCAGCCTTCGACGTCGTAGAAAATGGCTTGGAATACGACGGCTCCTTTCTCGAGGTCATGCCGCTTGTCCGCCCCACCACTCGCATGACTTTATCAAATGTTTTCCCAGAAATACCAAACATGGTGTTAATTAGCAATCTCTCAACTTTTTGTAAGGTGGTTTCACAAATTCGCTCTGTTCCCCTGGGTTTTCAACAAAAACAACTAGCTCATATCCGGTCCTTCAGGAGACAGGTTAGCGTGTTATTGGACAAGAACATCACACCGCCGGCTTACATCAGTTTTACACATGCCGGCGAAAACTACCGGGTTTTCATTTCAACAGAGTCCACCCGGTGTTTCCAATGTGGTGGACTCGGCCACATCGCGCGTTCGTGCAGGAAGGGAAACCCGACTAATGACAACAACGACAACGACAACAACCCACTAAATCCACGTCCAGTTTTCATTCATGGTAAGTCTGATCCCAAACACCCTCCCAAACAATCCAAACCTGTCCCCACTAATTTGACTGCCCGTCTGATACCGATAACGCTTCCTCGGGAGCGACCCCTTAGTAGTGGTGTTGCCCCGGTCGAGCTACCGGCGACGGCGGATCCGGTGGCATCACCGACCTCGAACCCCGACCGCAACCCCTTGAGGTCCTCGCTCGAGGCGTCTCCTCGCGGAGACGTAACCCCCTCTCACCGCCCATCAACCTCTAATCATATCTGGGTACGCCCCTCGTCCCGCCCGCACCTTCTCTGATGCAGTACAAAAAAGGAAATTAACACCTCCCCCAACACCTCTGACCCTCTCCAACAAATTCACTCTCCTCCAATCCCCTTCCCCCCCAAGGAAACTCAAGCGAGTCACAAAACCTATGTCGGTTGACCCTCCCGCCCCCACCCAAACGCCTTCCAATCCCAACCCCAAACCCTCCCACCCCAAACCCTCCGACCCCAAACCCTCCGACCCCAAACCCTCCGACCCCAAACCCTCCGACCCCAAGCCCACCGACCCCAAGCCCACCGACCCCAAGCCCACCGACCCCAAGCCCACCGACCCCAAACGCACCGACCCCAAACCTACCGACCCCAAACCCTCCTACCCAAAACCCTCCGACCCCAAACCCTCCGACCCCAAGCCCTCCGACCCCCAGCCCTCCGACCCCAAGCCCTGACCCCAAGCCCACCGACCCCAAGCCCACCGACCCCAAGCCCACCGACCCCAAGCCCACCGACCCCAAGCCCACAGACCCCAAGCCCACCGACCCCAAACCGACCCCAAACCCACTGACCCCAAACCCACTACTCCTGCCTGAAACCCCGCCTCCCTGCCCGTACCTCCGCTTCCTGACCGTATACCCGCCACCCCTTCCCGAATCCTCGCCACCCCTGCCCAAATCCCCGCCACCCCTACCCCCGCCACCCCTACCCGAAACCCCGCCACCCCCGCACCACACCCAACCTCCATCCTCGACACCCCCACAACCAAAACATTCACCCCATCCACTCCTTAAAATCTACTCCTACACCTTCCAAACCTATGACCTCTACCCCAACACACCAAGACATATATCATCCGCACCCTCCCCACCTTTATCCCCCACTACTGACCAGGACGCTGACCCCGCCAGGGGGGAATACTCGCAGGGCGACGACCTCGCCCTCGAGGGTCTTCCAGGACCACAAGGCACTCTCTCCCTGCACGCGAACTGCAGCGTTTCCTGTCTGTCGTAAAACAAAAAGAAACCCGCCATAATAGCAAAAACGTTCACGTCCAATATCCCTAGCCTTGTCAAACAACTCAAACAACTACGAACCACCCCAACCTCACTAAAAGATTGCAGCAGAGACTCACGAAACTCGTAAGAACTTTAGACAATTAACTATTTTATTTAAACTTTCTCAATGGATTCTTTTGCTTTCCTTTCCTTTCTTGCGATGACATTGTCACTCCTCTCCCTAAACACTGGAGGCTGCAGTTCTGCCATAAAAATGCCTCGATTCATACTTACATTTCTGATTTACACAATTGCCCTGATATTATTTTTCTTCAAGAAACATATAATTTAACCGAAAATAGTCCCTGTTGGAACATATGGCCCTACACCCCCATCTGCGCCCCAAGCCCCAATACTGGATCTGGAATCACTACCCTTATAAAAATAAAACAATTGACATTTTACTTTCTCAAATTATTTCTGATGGTCACATCCTGTATACAAAAATCTTCCATAATAACACTTTTTTCACCTCTATAATTTTTAATTCCCCAAGATGATAAACTGGCCCTAAAATCAATTACTTCTTTCGCGATCATTGCGATCAGCGTGACAGTGACGGTGTCATCGTCATCGGAGGCGACTTCAACTGTACGGATAACCCCTTCTAGATCGTCTGCGTGCGCCGATCGAGCGTAGAAACAAAATTTCCATGGCCCTCAAAGATGCAGTGAACGCACTGTCCTTGCGTGATGTCTGGCGCGGACTCAACCCCACTGAACAAAAATTTACTTGGCATCGAAACAATCCGTCTTCTGAGTCTGGCTCATCTAAAGCTAGACTCGATCGTTTTACTCTCACACCGATTTTCTTCCTTCTATCACACACTGTAAAATTACACCCTGTTCCCTCTCCGATCATTCTGCCGTTTCTCTCTCTATCAAACTCCCTCCGCTCAACAGAAGGCAGCGCCTACTGGCACTTCAATAATACACTCCTTTCTGACAAACAATTACTTAGAAATTATTCGTTCCTTCTGGTCTAATTGGCAACCCAAAAACTCTTTTCCTTCTCTAAATTCGTGGTGGGATTTTGGTAAATCCCACATCAAATCCATTTCACAAATTTATAGCCGCAAATTGCCCAAGAAAAACGCGAAACTCTTCACAAATTGAACTTATTTATTGACGATTTACAGTCCGCGCCAGACCTCACGCCTCAAGCTAGAGAGGTCCTCAAAGAGCAAAGAAATGAACTAAACTTGCTTTTAAAAAATCGGGCTCAGGGCGCTCTCGTCAGATCGCGTTTTCAACACCTCAATGAAGTAGACACGTGCTCTTCTTATTTCTTCAATCTCGAAAAATCGCACTCTATTTCTAAATCCTTTTCACATATACGTCTCGAATCCGGCCAAATTACAGAAAACCCCACCGAAATTAAAACACACATACAAAACTTTTATAAAAAACTTTATGCACGTGTCCCGACTGACGAGAGCGCATTTAATGAAATCACTGAGGGCCTCGATAGACTTGAAACTCAAGAGGCGGAGGACCTCGATTGTCCTCTTTCTCTTGAGGAACTAGATCTCGCCGTCGAGCAGCTTGGCAAAACAAAACCCCGGTCTAGACGGACTCACCTCTGAATTTTTCCAAGTTTTCTGGCCCATTCTAAAAATGACTATCTCGATGTTTTAAATTCTTCTTTAATTTCCGGTTCTCTTCCTCGCTCTTTCTCCCGTGCTGTCATCACTCTTATCCCGAAAAGGGAGATCTGTCCAATATTGCAAACTGGCGTCCGGATCTCGCTTCTCAACTCCGACTACAAAATCTACGCCAAGCTGCTCGCCAGCAGATTGAAGCAGTGTGTTCACGGCATCATTAAACAAGATCAAACTTACTGTGTTCCGGAAAGATCCATTTTCGATAACATTTCTCTCATTCGTGACATTATTTCCATCTCTAATTTCAATAATTCTCCTTTAGCTGTAGTCAACTTAGACCAAGAAAAAGCTTTCGACAACGTTGACCACGACTACCTTTTTCGGAACAATGAGGGCCATGGGCTTTGGGGAGCGTTTTCTGCGCCATATTTTTCTACTATACAGCGGTTCCGAGAGCCTCATTAAAGTCTGTGGTTCCCTGACTGCTCCCTTCCCCTTCGAGAAGGGAATTCGTCAGGGATGCCCGCTCTCGGGACTGCTTTATTCTATCATAATTGAACCTTTCCTCAATAATTTACGTTCTAAATTAAATAAAAATAGTTTCTTGCTCCCCGAAACGGATACTTTCTGTTGCGTGTCGGCGTACGCGGACGATATAACAGTTTTTGTCGCCTCCGATGTGGGTTTCAGCGCGATCGAAAAGGCGTATAGCCTTTTCAGTCGCGCCTCTGCTGCTCGTCTTAACTATAAAAAGTCCCAGGGGTTATGGGTTGGATCGTGGGTTGGATCGTGGGTCGGACGAAATGACAGGCCCCTCGGTTTCCAATGGAACAGCGAGGGGCTACCATTTCTTGGAGTTCACTTAGGAAATACATTCACATATGAAAAACAAAACTGGACCAAATGTAAAGAAAAACTCTCTAAAACCTTAAACTCTTGGAAAACTCTCTCTCTAGCTCTCTCCTTTAAAGGTCGCATACTTGTGGCCAATCAGCTGGCCGCTTCCAAAATTTTCCACTGCTTGGCCACAATTGCACCTCCTCCTTCTGTACTTAGTGAACTCCAGGAAATGCTCATCGATTTCGTCTGGCCCACAAAAAAACACCACCTTAAAAAAGAAATTCTCTTTCAAAAAACTGACAGAGGGGGACTCGGCCTTGCCTGCCTCCAAGCACGCGTACTCACTTTTCGTTTTACCCAAATCCAACGCTTCTTACAAAATTCCTCGCATCCTGCCTTCTTTTTTTTCAAACACTATCTCCATAATTATCAAAAGTTAAATCTTGACTATCATCTTTTCTTTACCAAACTAAATCCAAATTGTTTTTCTGCTCTCCCTGAATATTATACTGAAATAATGCGTGCTTGGATGGCTACCGGAGCTCAACTTCAAATAACACACGACTGTCTTAGCCATGTGTTCAACCTCCCCATTAACAGTTCTATTCTTAGTCTTGCAGCTGACGATGAGGCGTTTGCTGAGGTCGTGCCGTTCTCTGCTCGGCTCCTGGCGTGTGGAATAAAATTAGTGCGCCACGTCATCAACCCCACCACCGGAGAATGGATCGCGGTCAACGACCTTTCACAAGTAATACCCAGAGCACGCCCACTCTCCCGTCGTCTTCTCAACTCCGATCTTCAACGTCTGCACTCTGTTCTCGTCCGCATGTTTCCTTCGTTCTTTAACTCCAAAGGTTTTCTTCACGCTCCAGCTCTTCTTATTCGCATCTGTCACCAGCCAGATCTGCCCTAAACATCAAGATTTCGTCTAACATCAAAGGACTCTCCGCACCATCCAAACTAATCTACGCTATCATCAACTCCACTGTGAACCATCTGCCAGAATACACCATCACTTTCTGGCACCTGCAAGGTTTCCTCGACAAAGAAAATGAAATACAATGGAAACAAATCTATGAACTTCCCACAAGAAAAAACAGGGGGACATGCAATTTAAACTTCTACACAACGTCATTCCTTCTCTCCCAGTTCTTCAACACCTCAACCCCGACATCTCTTCTTTTTGTGGATGGTGCGGTGAGAGGGGCACGATCTGGCACATGTTCATCACCTGTCCTTCTATTCAACCAACCCTCAACCTACTTCATCGCCTCATCTGTCTCCTGCTTCCTGATCTTCAGCTAAACTTCAACATCTATTGGGCACTAATTCCACACGCTAGGCGCCGCAGTAGGGAGGCTGTGAGACTGGCCAATTTCCTCATCGTCAGCTGCAAGTATGTAATATATACCCTTTATCGCACCTCTCGTTACACCGATCCTTTAATAATCTGGCGTTTTCAACTACAATACAGAATCCTTCTTGAATACAATTTCTATAAATCTTCTCATAATACTGTTACCTTCAACAACAAATGGTCTATAAACAATGCTCTTTTCACCGTCGTTAATGGGGAGTTCACATGGCTTTTCTAACCGCCTCGTTTCTGTTTCTTATCAAAACAATTGTTGTATTAATGTTTGCAAATACATTCTTTGCTTTTTTGATTATTAACTTTTTTCAAAATAAGCTTCATTAACTCTTTGTACAACTTGTGTATAATGTTTTGTTTTATGTCTATATTTGTTAAATTAACGTTTTATTACTAGTTTTTTTTTCCTCAAAAGGAAACACCACCTTTTTCTAAATATCCCTAGAGATTGTTTTTTTCTGCTTTGTGTTTATATAACTGTTTAATTAATGTTCTATTGCTTAATTACATTTCCTTCTAAAGGTAATACCACTGTTATTGTATTGAAATTGTTTATTTACTGATTCCATGGCAGTTATGACTGCTTTTTGTACATATATATTTATTTATCAAATGGAATTGTAATAATTTTTAATTGATGTGAATAAAGTATCCATTTGAAAAGTCAAAAAAAGTCTCTCTCTCTCTCTCTCTCTCTCTCTCTCTCTCTCTCTCTCTACCTCTACCTCTACCTCTACCTCTACCTCTACCTCTACCTCTACCTCTACCTCTACCTCTACCTCTACCTCTACCTCTACCTCTACCTCACAGTCAGTATTGAGTATAAGAATATATTTTGTACTTCTTGTTATAGCCACGGAGAAATAAATAAAATATTCGTTTCGGCCCAAGAAGCTTCTCTTACAAGTGTAATTTCTTCATCTGGTAACACCCCTCTTTTTAAGTGTTACATTTGGTAGCAACGGTTTTGACCTGCCACAAGCCATCGGACTGCCCTCCTTTTCTGCTTGCTTCGTCTACTGACTCTTTACTTACTGCCCACGTTGGCAGCCGACATATTAGTCTGTGTCGATCATCTTCCAGTTTCTGCGAGTTTTCTTCACTTCACAATATTACATGATCTATTTTCTGC
>CM055824.1:331796-385575 GCA_029582265.1 Zoroaster sp. YZ-2022
AAACCAATCCCAAAAATAAAATTGTTTGCGATATACGTCATATTTTAATTTAAAATTTAACATCGGAAACCTGTTATTTTCGAAGGGTTCCCCCCTGTGGAATTGGGGAAATGAAAATGAAATTGCCAAATCGGCCACCAGAAAAATTATATTGATTACCATTTTCCCACTATCAAATAACGAAATTAAACATATTTTTAAAAAACCAACTCAAAGAAAAGGGGAAAAAGACAATTCCCAAATCCACCATTATCTAAATTTGATTATGATTTTCTTTCACCTTTTCAACATGGGAATGAAACGGCGAGAAAGTTATACACCGATTACGTCAGGTACATGCAGAGCACTAAAGACTTTCTCTATAAAATCGGCAAACACCCGCTGGATTAGGGAACTATGTAATACCCGGAAAACGTTGAACTTTTTTACTTAATTGCCTAAATATAACACCCAAAGACACATTCTTCAAAAAACTCAAGCTATCAAATACAAAATGACATTAAAACATCTTCTGGGAAAAAAACATAATTCTTACCAGGTTATAAAATATATATACAACTTAATATTAATATATAACTGTATATTTTGTATAAAATTTTTAGTAAACTCCTATTTGATGGTGTTGCAATATTTTATGGTGAAGGACGGGGTGTTGAGGTTGGCCGGACATTCCCACAACATCACCGGAGGGATCCCGGACCAAACTCAGCCAGCGGAGGCTTTAAATTGACGGTACACGGTCTGACCTCGTGGGAAACTAGTGACACCTTTGTCTGGAGGTTATGGCCCCCAACTACCATGGATATTTTCTTTCCTTTCAGCTAACCTCATTCCCAGTACATTTAATTATCTTGGCACACAGGGCACGATCAAATGCCATAAGTGCCATTAAAACCCTCAACAGAATTCAGTTCGGGCCCGTCGGGTTACACAACGATAGTAGCTAGACGTTAACTTCGAAACAATGTCAGTACAGACGAACCCAGCATTGGGGTTAATACCGGTTGCTATTCGACAATTTTCCCAAAATTATTTCGATCGAAAGTTCGAGTCCTTTCGAACGCGGCAAAAAACAAAAGCGATACAAAATTAAAGAACTCCGGAACGAGTTAAGTCTCGAAGCTCTCAAAAAAGGGAAACAGCACAGTTTTCTTTGCGGGCAATTGGAAATCCAGTGGGAAAAAGGGTCAAGGTAGCGACCCTACAGAAGAATGATACCCAGAAGTTATCGACGCCACCCAAGAAATGGAGGGAACGGTCGCGGACAGAAGAAGAAAATTCAATCGCAGACTCGAGCAAAGCAGGTTGGATAACCATCCATCATCTAAAAGGAGAAAAACAGCATATACGAAGGTCAAAAGAGTCGCAGCAACAGAGGGTTCAGCCCAGAAGGAATGAAACAGAAAAACAAAACGAAACGCGTCGGATCAAAGAAGCAAAAATGGGTATAAAACGTTTTTTGCAAACCGTGATCTTTCAGGTAAAAAAAAAACCTCATCAATAATCTTTTTTCATAGTTCAAGCGGTCCACTGGCCCGTTTCATGCTCTGAATAATAAAGAATTTAAATCAGAAATAGTGTCAGCGTCAAATTATGTCGTCCATTAGAATGAAACTATTTTTTATGCGTATGAGCGAAGCGAAGCATGAAAGGATTTTGTTCGGTTGGAGGAATAATAAACAGGAACACTACAGCGGCAGGGTCACACTGTATGGGTGTTAGGTGAAATGATGAAGCAACGCTTCCAATATGCAGTGTTTTTCTGTTCTGATTTGTATTTTTGTTTTCCTTCTGCCTCAGCTTCTTGCCAAATGCTGGGGCTTGCTACACCTGTAGGATGCCCGGACACTGGGCTCGAGGAGTGTCCCTACTTCTTTGGCCCAAAAGCTAAACCTACTGCACACGCTTTGGCAGCCATTGATTACAGCAATTTCCATCCCAGAGGGGAATTCCTTGGCAGGTCCCAGTCGCAGCACAAAGAGCCCCACCATCCCCCATGTCGGCAATCAGATCAGCCCCAGGTAAAGCGGAGCAGTAGCTTCCAGTGGCACGGCAACAACACCATTGCTTAAGTCCACTGCTATTGAAAATAAATTCGAAGACGTATTACAGGGTAATGATGTGGTTACGAATCATGTAATCTTAGTGAGTTAAAAGACAGACGAAATCATAAGCCAAGGGAGGCCAGAGAGCGTTTTACAATTTTTGGAAGAGATTGGCACTTCAGAGATGATATTGTCAGTCATTACAAGGTTATACAACCTTTTGTCAGAATACCTCCGGCGATGAAATATCATAACAAATAAATCTGCATTAAAGTCTGAATCCATTCTCGAATTGTTACAAACTACAGAATAACAGAAAAGGTCCAGCTATCATATATTGTTAGCCCACTTTTCAGTAGCCTGCCAAACCTCAGACAAAAGAGAGATTTTATTCTCGATCTGAGCAGCCTGAATAAGTTTGTCAATAAGGTATACTTCAAGTTGGATGATTGGAAAAATTTGGGTTTCTCCAATTTATGTCGAAGAATGCTCACATTATTACATTTGATTTAAAATCCGTATCATCATGTTTGACATTGACGTAGATTATCAAAAAGTTTCTTGTTTTTCTTGGGAATTAGGAGTAACCAGATACTTTGAATTCAATGTCCTCCTTTTGGTTTGGCTTCCGCCCCACTTGTTCACTAAAGTCTTGAGGCCCTGGTAACTCATTGGAGATCGGCCGGAATTCTTATAGAAGCTTACTAGGATGACGGATTCTGTGTAATTCCTAGTAATACCTATGAGAGTGAAGAATCAAATTTACAAGTAGCAAAGGAGGTATCCAAACACATACGTACGGGATTTATTACGACAGGTGTGTGATCTATATTATCAAGAAGAGTTGCTGGACTCCCTCAAGCTGCACTGAGTGGTTAGGCATGAAATGACACGACAGCTGGTACCTTACAGGTCCCATACAACGGCGTATCGACAAGATTAAACAATCAATATATGATGTTGAGCAAATTAAACCCATTAAAATCAGACAACTACATTAGTTTGTTGGGCAACAATTTCCCTCGGTCCAGTTGTGGTAATATCATCAGATTAATGACAGGCATTGTCAGATTGAAATTGCAAAGGCTGATCACGAAGATGTATACAATGGTTAGATGAATTATGTAAGTCTGAGATTAACTTTTGGAAGAATCATGTCGAGTTGAATGTACGACGCATTTTGCAGTTGACATGGTTAACATTTTCACAGTGATGTTAGTTCGATAGGTTCAGGTGCAATCATCTGTAACATTTTTCACACCGCCCACAAACAGTGGAACAAAATTGAGCCAAAAAGAGCTCAACTTGGCGAGAACTGGAAACTATACATTTTGCGATTTGTTCTTTTCTACCATTAGTTTCAGACTCCTGAAGTTAAAATCTACACCGACAGCCAATCCGCAGCTCATATAGTCGAGTCAGGAAGCATGAAACCAGAATTACAAAATCTAGCTGTGAGCATTTTCAATACATGTCTTAACAACAACGTTAGACTAGACGTACAATGGATCCTCAGAAACCAAAATGAACAAGCAGACTCAATAGCAGTGACTTATAGACCTTGATGATTGGGGAATATCTAAAAAAATCCTTCAAGTACGTAACAATTTATGGGGCCTACTTACTGTAGACTGTTTGCGTCTTACTACAATGCAAAATTACCTAGATTCTTCTCAAGATTCTGGAACCCATGAACGGTTGGGGTGGACGTTTTCAACAGAATTGGTCCAAAGGGAAAACTGCCCCCTGGTTCCCCCCTGGTGGTCATTATACCGCGTACTTAGACATCTTTTTATTTGTAAGGGAAAGGGGTTTAGTTTGCTCCATTATGGCCTTCCTCTTCATTCTGGCTGTTACTCTGGTCCTGTTATAGTCTGGATGCTGAAGCGGAACTTTTACCGTACAGGGGTCATAGGTGGTATACTACAACTAGGAAGGAACAAGAATTCATTGTTTGGCCGGACAGCTTCCATGGCGATATTTGTGTACTTTATATTGATTGTACGAATGAGTGTAATTAACATGTCATCTAATCCATTTTTTATTTTGTTTTCCGTTTTTGCATTAGATTATTCAAAAACCTAAAATGGCTTCATTCATTAATCAATTCCAAAACCTAACCCTCTAT
Organism: Zoroaster sp. YZ-2022; assembly: GCA_029582265.1. Lineage (NCBI taxonomy): Eukaryota > Metazoa > Echinodermata > Asteroidea > Forcipulatida > Zoroasteridae > Zoroaster > Zoroaster sp. YZ-2022. Next base: position 335,970 of record CM055824.1, read on the forward strand.
ATTCAAAAGGTGGTGCAAATATATCCCAAATGCGCAAAAGAGAAAACTTACATAACTGCCGCATGGACGAACCACTATCCTAGATTCGGTCACCATTATGTGGAGAAATATCAACCTGATAGTTCCCTGATCCAAACAGAGACGGCTCGCTACATCTTACTCATAAATCACTCTTCTGTTTAGGTAGCGATGAATGGCTCCAACTCAAGACCAGCCATATAAAACAAATTGCCGGGACGGTAGAGGTGTAGAAATCTACATTCCAAGGTCTAAAACAGACGTGTGTAGAGAGAGTGGTTACACCAATGTCTATTTCGGATACTAAAGACCTTTTATTCTCCAGTACATGTTCTATATAGATACATGTCAAAATGCAACCCATCGTTCGGACAGGATGAATTTCTCTGTTCGGCTCTATCATATCAATCATCTACAAAATCATATAAACCCATCGCGCAAAGACCTCTCTCAGCTATACTACATGCCGAATTGTTCTAGACGCACTTAAGCAGGTCGGAATAGATGATCCAAAGAAATATGGACTCCATAGCATGAGGTCAGGAGGGGCGTCAATTTGGTCAGTAATAAATAAAGGGCTATCTGAAGAATTACTTATGGAACATGGTCGTTTGGAAGACCCACAATGCAAAAAACAGATATGTAAAAGAGAAAGTTCTCGTAGATTGAAGTTTCAAGATTACTTCAAAGTTTAAAAAAAAAAAAAGCAGATATTTACAGGAACTCGGTAAAGGAATTACGTGTATACAGGAAGGCATTTTGAATATGGAAAGAAGAGATGAAGTATCGAGACGGGATAGTTGTCCGAGGAGCCTGAAGGGCAACAACGAAAGTAGAGCAGAATGGTGGCTAATGAAGTTCACTAACTATATATTTACTAAATTTACTAATTTATATCAATAATAATTATTTACAACAATTAATAATAACTTTGTAATAATCAAACATGTGTAAATTTTATGTCAACAGCTGGCCGTTTCCATGCTCTGAATAATAAACATTTGAACTGTGAAATAGTGTCAGCGTCATTATTATGTCGTCCATTAGAATGAAACTATTTTTCATGCGTATGAGCGAAGCGAAGGAGCATGAAATGACAGTTATCGTGTATGTACATGATAAGAGCGGGATTTATTTTTATTCATGTGGAGGTTATACGCCCACACAAAACATACAATTACCATATTTGTGCAATTAAATCTACGCATCCATAATTAAACTCATGATTGGCAGCAGCCACGCACCAATGCATTTTTTTTTTCGATTCTGGCTTCGGTGAATAAAAGGAACACATTAATTTCATCTGTTTTGACTATTACAAACAAAACTGTATATCTTCATACATAAAGCCCCAAAAACATGCAGTCATGAAATAATGTGTGCATGTGTAGCAATTATTAGCACTCTACTTCCACCAAAGGCGTCAATCCTTTTATTTACAATACCCTTAGTGTGCCCTCCCCCAACACACCACAAACACACTTTTGGTCCAGTTACAATCAAATTTGGACAACTTCCTTTGTGTCACTTTTGAATATATTACGTTTGAAAAAAGCTCGAACATTTCAAAAAATCATTTTTGTTTGTTTATCTGATTATTGGAAGGGTCTTAATAAAACCCCTAATGTTGTGGAAATGGCGCATCTCGCTGAACAAGATTCATGTTTATACCTTGGTTCATTTCCCGACCAATCGCAATTAACTGGAATCACTTTTACTTTTTTAAAATTTATCGTCACGATCAGGCAGACTTTGAATAGGTACAGAATCAGTGTCCTAGCTTACGATGAACACATGCACAGTGACAGAAAAATTACTGGAAGCTACTTATGCAACAGCAATGGTAATATGACCTTATCACGTGGAAATTATTTATGTCACTGAGTTAATCTAAAACCAGCACTCTGATTTCCATGCCCTGTTGTGGACGATATTAACCCCTTGCGGGAAATCTTTCTTTTTCTCCGAACCCTTTACGAATTCATCGTTTTTCTTGAATGCGACCAAAATAAGTCAATGGTGCTTACCCCGCTGCTGTTGAGTACACAATACTATTATAAAAATAGTTTCTCGTTTATTCGAGATAAATTATTTAAGGATCTCAACAAGTTGGATGCACAGTCGCATAAGGAGATTTCCCAGTTATGTCTCTCAGTTTTATCATAATTATTATCAATTTAATTAGCACAGATTCTGACCCAAGTCATAGGAAATGTAAATGCACCTTTTCACACAATAAATTTTAATACGTCGATTTGTTAACTTTACGATCACGTACGTCAAGGAGAAGCACGAACTGTAATTTTCCATTTCACAGTATAAGGCTTCTTTTTAATTTTTTTATTTAAATTTTTTTTTTTTATTTCTATCCACAGAACCATAAGGTTCTGCTGTTTATTGCATCATAAACAAAATATAGACAATATTGCTAGACATTACAAGTATATAAAAAAATAAAAAATATAAAAAAATTCGAAATGAACGGAACAGATGGGACATCATTGCACCGTCATCCAGTCTAAACAAAGACTCAACAGATCATAGTGCAATGCAGCTCCATCTTTGTTCCACTTTGATATTTTATTGTTCCTAAAAAGCAATATGTCTCTCAGTATCACGACAAACTTTCAATGAATTACTAAAAGCTGAGATATTAGGCCTCACCTCATTACATCTGGGCCCTAAAAATAAAATATTTAGCCTGTAAAATAACAAAAATTGAACTTGGCTGTATTGATATCAAGGATACCCAACAAAACATCTTTCATAGTAAGAGGAATCTACATGAGATTCTGGATTGAACATCCTGCCAAAAATGAGACGTATTACATTTGCCGAACAAATGTTAAACATCTTTCTGCAATCAACACATTACAAAAGGTACATAAATTAGAATCAATACCCATTTGATGAACCACTTTATTAACCCCTAAAATCTATGCAGAGTATATTTTTACTTTTTATTTGTTTAAACTATCTAGAACCAGTTTATATTTAGGGCCTACATATAGAAATACATGAAAAGATTATCTGGAGTATATTGATAAAATAATTTTCCTAATTTGTCATTTAATAAAATTGTATCTTATTTAGTAGAACTGCCTACAGATTCTGCTTTCTTTTCTTGAATGGATACATACATGTATGAGGTGCCGTATATGAATTAAATGAGCATGTACAAATATATAAGACCAAACTAAATATAGAAGAGGCAAACTCATATATAGAAGAGCAAACTCATATATTTAAGAAAGCAACTCATATATAAGAGCAAACTTACATATTTAAGAGCAAACTCATATTTAAGAGCAAAACCATATAAAAGACCAACACAAATAAAGTTTTAAACAGCGCCCTCTGTATAATGGACGTAACTTCAAATTATTGAAGACATGGACATTCTACGGTTGGAAGACATGGACATTTTCTATATTGAAGATATAAGTTTCATATAAAGGACGTCAACAGTCGTCAACGAAGATCGAGAGCCGATTTTCGTCCTGGCCGAAAATTGTTTTTAGTCTTGTATACCTTGTCTATAAATTGTACATGTTTGGCGGGAAAAGGGGTGACTTGATCAAAGGACGGCACGCTAGTACTACTTATAATAATAACACTGAATAAAATTATAAACGCCCCATGTGGTAATTTTGAAACTTTTATTAGCCTTAGAGGTTGCAAAATCATACAAAATTCATTTTGTTGGTCAATATGCTACAGATTACCGTCCGTTAGAACACGATAGTGGCGTTCGGGCAATCATGGACATGCATGTGATTGCGGTGGGTCAGGTTGAAACATGGGGCGTTTATATTTTTGCTCAGTGTGCTGTCGCGTACCAGTAGTACAAGTAGGCAGTCAGTGCCGCCGGCGGTATTCCAACTGAATTTCCCGCTGATCCGTTGTGAATCGAATGTTTGGTGCCTATCAGAGATGTTGTGAGGGACTTGTTAACTCATCACCGGTTCCGTGAATTAATGCAACATGAGGACGAGGGAGGAGTACGCACGTTTCTAGCGGTAGTACTAGCGTTACTACTACTTACTAATCCTTCAAGTTCAAGCAACAACACCGTCGACATACCTCAGAAAAGTGACCTTTAATAATTATCTTTAAGTGTATAATATCGTCAGTTCGTTTATTTTAGCTGACATTTCAGGCAATATTGATTGTAAAGGCTGAAAAGAATAGAGGTGCTATTATTTATTGAATGCTGAACATCTTGCCCCCCACTCAAAGTCACCCCAGAGAGATGTAGAGAGATTCTCAACCTCAGAATGTTATTATAACATATGGAAGCATTGAAGGTAATGTTTGGTAGAAATTTAATTTTACTACAACTATGGAGGTTTCCACAAAACAAAATTAGTTTTTAGAAAGTGAATTACACTATTTATACTTTATTTATTTCTTCTTGCTCTTCAGATAGTAGGGGTGAAGGACTTTGCAAGTCATGCAAGAGAGTGACATTGTTGGATACTTACTTTGTATTAAAAAGATGCGACTTTAAATAAAAAGAGTGAGCTAACTTGCCAGGGGCGACTTTTTGGGAAAAGGTTACTTTTGTGAGGGACAGATGACTGATTTCTATTTGTTACATTATTAGGTGAACGATGTAAATTTAGCAATTTGTTTAAATCTTTTCTGACCACCTCAAAATTAATAAGTTATATTCAGTTTTTTTTCAGTGTCTTGTAATTATAAGACACGTAATTTCCAGGCAGTTCAATTAGTTAGACAAAATTAACAATGGCTTAATTAAAAAATATTGTGTTGACTCAGGACCATAGGTAATAGGATGTAGCATTATTAGTTACTACAATGTACATGCATGTGGTAAGAAGTCAACAAAACGTATATTGTCTATGCATATTAAAAAATAAATAAAAATTCAATTTTACAAGTTTTTTTCAGTGGAGGCATGCCTCCATGTAATTCTCCAGACCCAACTTGGTTACTATATTTACATTAAGCATTAATAAAGCATCAAAACAGCATCCATAATCTTAAGGCAGTGATTACTTAGTAATAACTAGTACTGCAAAACCCAACGGTTTTGTATTTTTTTTTAAATACCTTTTATTTCTATTTTTTTTACTACTGTGGGACTTTTCTGGCATACTTTTCATGTAAAACTGAATACGTTGTTTCTTTTATAACATTTTTGGTGATTTGCTATACTCTTTTAGTGTTAAACTTTTATATTTTTTATATACAAAAGTTGTACATGTGTTATTATATATTTTATCGAACAACCCCTCCCACTATTACAGCACTTAGTGGAAAGTTGTTGTAGAGGTCAAAACCAGTCAACTGCCTGTTTTGACTGTTGACCCAAATGTGCACAGGGGCATTTTGACTGGTTTTTTACTGTTATTTTGACCAGACAATGCCACTCAGTCAAAACAGTTGACTGATTTTGACCTTTAAATGTACTTACTACACGTAAAGTTTGACAGTGTTTGACTGATTTTGGACCCTCTTGTGGAAGCAGGAGGGTTAATAAATGCATAGCATTGATATTTTTATGCACAATGTACATGTGTACTTTCCTCTATTGGTTAACTGTTGTTTACTGCAAAACTTTTAATCTAGCCAGTCAGCAAATTCCAAACAGTTTAAGGGCAACTTTTTTTACTACTGTGGAACTTTTTTGGCATACTTTCATGTAAAACTGAATATTGTTCTTTTTGTATTTTTATATTTTATATACTCTTTTTAGTGTTACAGTTAACTTTATATTTTGATATACAAAAGTTGTGTTATTATATTTTATTGACTTAATAAATGCTGCATTTCTCTCTATTGGTTAACTGTTAATGGTGTTCTCAAAAGATTCAGCCCTTTTTCTCTGTCATTATTTATTATTATGAAACAGCGGTATACAAAGATAATTAATAATTACAACAACTCCAGTGTTTGGCATTGGTAAAAACAACACCACCTTATGTTAAACGCACATTTGGAAAACTTAGGACACCCAAAATTATTAAACAAACAACCTAACAAGTTAGGTCACAAACAATAAAACGAAAATGTACAATCGATCAAAAAGCTGAAGAAATACATGTTGACTGAATGCAGTTTTATGAGCCTTATGAGCAGGGGTAATAATATAATGCACCTTGAGCACTACCTAAGTTGGTGGATGCGGCGCCATATAAGTCCACACATTGGTTATTATTATTAGAAAGTAACACCTGGTGAGGTTGTGGGGAAACCATGTCAATAAATAAACATTGGAAAGCTAGTACTGCATCTTGGATTAAAATCAGAACACACACAGCACCAGTGGTATACTAGTGAACTTTGTAAATTGGGTTTTGTTCTGGCAATGTTTACCTCCTGAAACATCCATGATTTCATCATCTTGCAAAGGGGTCAATGCATCTTGTTAGTTCTTGCAATATTGTTTTTGCATGTGGAATATTAAAGGTGGGATTTGCACATCATTGGCAATTTCTACTGCTGGCATAAGCACGTCTTCATCAATTCCATACCCGCCCATACATGGTTGGTTGTAGCCTGCAGGCCAGTGATTGTTGCTCTTCTGTTTAGCCACACCTTCATGAAACACTTGGGCGTGGGACTTCTGTTGTGACAAGAACTATGGGATGGTGATTCCAGTCCTCCAGAAACTCCCCTTATTGCAAGATTTTACCGAGGTATGTAAATGAAATGTAAAGCAAACAGCGCAATTCATCAAGAGGATCAAGGAGGCCCAAAGATTCCAGATTGTAAACAAGGTTCTGAAAGTAGACATTGCAACACGCCCTACATCTGCCCATAACCTTTCAATTCTCTGATTATGAACACTCCTCCCAGTTATAAAACTCCCATGTCAAAATCCTTGGTCTGGGTGTGACAGCATCTAGCTATCGTCCACATTTTCTGTAACCGCAGTCACTATGTACACGAGAAAGGTAGGCCAAACTCCTCAACAGCAGCTAAATAGCTGGAAGAAGTAAAATTGCCAGTTGTCGGGATGCTTTCAGATAAACAATGCATCGAAATATCCATCTATTCCTCCATGTATCACAATACAACTACTCTGATCTACTTGTAATGTCCATCAATGTGCCTGGAAAAAAAAAAAATTATCCATCGAAGAATGAACAAACTTGGTAAGACACTTGATGAAAACAATTCCATAAATCGGAAGACGGTGGGGAATGGACTAGAGCTGTCGATGTAGCTGGGGCACAAACACAGATGGGAATCAATTTTGATGGGAAAGCAATCTCGGAGGTAAGAGGAAAGAGGAGGGCCTTTATCTCTTTGTAAGTCATACCACAAAGCATTTGGACAAAGCACACTGTACACCCACGGATATAAACCAACTGTCCGCCCCCATAGCAACGTGCTCAGTGGATCCAGTTCGTATAGCCTCTCTCATCTCGACGACGCTGGACATGCAGCCCATTTTCACGGACGCAATTCCATGCAATGGAAACATGTTGAATTGATGAAACATGTCAAACACACATCATGCAACCATTACAGGTACAATCTTTGTTGTTGCATGACAGACAAATTTGTTCGCAGACCCTTGTAGATTGTAAGAGCTGGACACTGAAGGGTTCACCAAAGGTGACTTTTGTGGCAATAAATTTATTTGCCGACAGGAGGTGTGACTTTAGCTTAAAGATATTGATGCACATAATACTGCATATTAAACACAATCAAATTTACCATTTAAACTTGATGGGAAAAATAACATTAACTAATACATTTAATACAGGTCAAATGAAAACTTCATCCTTTAAACTTTGAGTAATTATCTACAGGACCAGTTTAGCTTGTTGTTTTACTACTACGGTACGCTTAGCTTTCCACCAGTCCTTGTTTCATACAAATTGTTTTAACCTGACCTTAGTCAGTAGACCACTTAGTGTATAACTAGCTTTTGGCTAGTGTGGACCACTGTTGAAGGAGAATGCTGAATGGTTATGTTTTAAATCTATTACAATTTTTTCACAGTGGCTGTATGGATGACATCTCAGTGGATAAAGCCATGCATCATGTACAGAGCTCAAAATTTACACTGGACCTCAGGCCTTTTATTTTAGCATTGTGCTAGTAGTTACTTGAAGCTGGACAAGTCCAGCAGTTGTGTTTATCCAATAAAGCATCCTTTCACAGCAAACCTGTACAATGTACATTGTAAAATAATTTCTTGGCCCAGTGAAAAATTAAAGCTTACAGACTAGGGTGGTTGTTGGGATTTTTAATTTATGTATACAGCAAATTGGCCACCTGGCAAATATAACGTAAGGACTGCAAGCATTTTGTTGATAATGTTATAACATGTTTGATTGTTAACTGCATCAACATTTAATGGGACTAATATAAACCGTTTCACATTAAACATATTAATAAATAAGCTACAATTCACAATCAAGGATGTAATACCTATGACAAAAGATTCCTCTGCATTTGGTAATCTCTGTAAGATTTTCGTGTGTACCACTTCACAAAGTTGAACAGAGTCACAATATTACTGTATTGCACCCTAGCTCAATGCGGTACTTGTACTTACAGCTACACCTCTGACATGTCTTCTTTTCGAGTAATGTTCTGTGGTTGCAACCTTAAAATGCAGACACAGGTCAAACAAAACAAAATATTATTTTTATAATCAAATTATTAGTTTAAATTATAATTTGAAACATTACTTGTAACAAGATGATAATGTTACTAAGACAGTCTGTCTGACATGTTTCAATGTTTAGTTATTTTTCAACATGAGATTTCATTGTGGTATTTTATTTTATCTGTATATAAAATATAAAGACAGGCGATAAATATATGGACGTATTCTTGCGAAAATGAGTCGCTTTCTCGTGACGGCCTATTTCCACGATGACAGGGTTGATATGAATGTTTGAGGGTGAACAAAAATTGGAAATTGATTTTCTGATTATCCATTATTTCCGGTTCTTTAGTATCTGTATTTTCATATTTATAAATCAAAAAAAAGATGATTTCGTATGAAGAAAGTGGAATAAATGATGATTTTTGTGTGCATTTTTTTTTCATTTCGTCCGTTATTTCCATTACATAATGCGCTTATAAATTGTCATGCGCGACGTTGATTGTGTTGCTTGCAAAAAATAAACCCGCTTAGCATTTAATTTTAAGTGAACATATTGGTAACTACGTATTATTACTTATTAGGTAACCTTCTGAAAACTGTTTTACAGGGTTTTTTATTTTAGGCAATTCTCTCTCAATGGGTTTACCCGATTGTTGACATAATACATATTTTCAAGGTGATAACTTTTGAACCGACATGCCACAGTTGTTTACACAAGTATCAAATGAAGCTTATTGTCATGCTCTTTTCAGCCATGTATATAATTAACAATAAATTAAACACCCCCTATGTGACTCATTTTCAGGAGAGCCCGGCTACATATGTTGATCCATCTTCATCAAGAATTTGAACTAAAGTTAAAAAAAAAAAATATTAAAAATAATATATCAGTAGTACAAGCCAATAAGCAAAGATAATGGACTCCTTTCAAGGTCTTATGCGCTATGTTGAATGTGGGCCCATGTGCCCATGGTAAGATTATTTATTTTACAACTTACAGGGCAGATTCAACATGGCACATTTCATAAGACTGTGGAAAGCACTTTTGTCGTATAATCTAGAATAGTAGACTTAACTCCAAATGGACCCACCACCCAAACCCCAGACACAAATCAAGTGGGATACCTCCCCATGGTCTGGATGAACTTAAATTAAAATGATAAAGTGAGAGCTGTGACATGTAGAGTGAATCCTGGCCTCTGGCTCTGGGATATACACATTATATGTGATTGTATCTATTATAATTAGTAATAGTATGATCCTGCACAGAGGCCAGGAGTTGTGAACCCATCAAACGTGTAAGGACACCAAGAAATACATGTATATGAACAAATTTCAGATTCTTACATCAGGTAAAAATATGAACAAACATTAGTTTAAATTGTATTCACTTTGTACAGACAGTTAATACCCCGGACTCTGTCGCAGTAGCAAAATGAAGACAGGAGTCCAATCCTGTGCCCACCGATAGAACTGCTTAGCAGAAAATATTTGCTTTAACAATTTTCTGCTAAGCAAAAATAAAGGAAAATACCAGCCACAGTGGTAAACATGTGTGACATGGTATTTTGGCTGCGTGTTATATTTTGGTTTTGTTTAGCTCTAGCTACTTTTTGCGCTTAAGCAGCTCTTGAGTCTGAAATTGGAATCTGGAGCCGATTTCACTCAACGCCCCGCTATGGCGATCATCACTATTTAACCACCGATGAGTATTCAAGCTAACCTCAAATCCATCGCTCTTGGCGATGGTTTCTAATTTATGCGTTACTGAAGCTTCTTTCATCGCAGCTGCGATGACATAAAAGAGAAAATAAATGTTTTGTACGCAGGCTGAAAGTAATGACCTTTGACATGACTCTTCCGTGACGATCCAGCAGCAGCAGCTTTGCATCAGCCCTGGGAAAAAGATGGCTTCGTGTATTAATAATATTATGTGATGACATTTGTACAAGCTAATTGTGTAGTCATAAGACTATGTTGTGTCTAGTTTTACGCTCAGAATGTTGGACGATAATGATAAACCTTTTGTCAAATAAATTATTCAAATACAAAATGGACTCACACCGCTTTTTCAAGGAGACTAACGTTAACGTTAACGCATTACTCTCTTTTTTGCAGTTTTTGCCCTCTTTTGGCCTTAGATTTTCTCCCCAAATGTTCACTTTCTACCCATATTACACAGTAAAACAGATTTTGTGCTGGCTCGCTTTTTGTGTAATTTTATGAACAAAGAGTCTCCGAAGCTGACAATAAAAACGTGCCTAAACATCGAGCCAGACTTGCCATTAGTGCGTAGCCTCATGTATTTTTTACAGTATTGTACGGGTTAACATCATGGTTTAATCCGGCTGGCTCTAGTGTTAGCTCTTTAACGTTAGTGAACATTCATGACTGTATAGTCAAGAGGTGGAGGGAGTCCAGCGTGATGGGGGCTAGCATATTACGACATATAGTAAATGTAACGCCATTTTACGGTATATTTTAATAAATAAAATCTAGGTTCATCTTAATATAATTACGTTAGGCCTAAAACTACGCTACTAAGCTGAAAGAAATGGCGCAAATTGTCATATTTTTTATGCGACATGAACATATACTTTATGGACACTATGGATAAGTCATCGCAGGATTTTATCGCTTAAATTTTTTAGTGATGGCGAGTAAATTCATCGCTAAAGTTTAGTGAAACATATTTTTTTACATCCATCGCTGGTTGCGATGGATTTCAGACTTAGCGATCGGTTTCGGCGTTTGCGATGATCGTAAAGCGTTAGTGAAATCGGTCTCTCGGTCTAGGGCCTATGCGCCATGTTCAAACAATGTTTAAGTTTTAACGTTAACTTGTTACATCATTGTATCACTGAATTTTATTCTTACCAACAAGTCGTGACACAACACGTCCACGAACGGTGAATATCATACAGGTTGTCTAGCACCATCCTGGGGTAGATGTAACTGAGGTCGGCCTGAAACACTGCTCTGTATTACTGGACAACGAAACGACTGGTCCAATCTGAATCTGTTGGATGGCTCAGAGTTTCATAATCATACTCAATTCATTCAAATGATTCATACTGTCCATGAAGTTCTTGCACCTGACGCAAAATGTACGTTAACTTATACTAGAAGTAGAAGTAGAATGCCTACTTCCTGTAGTAAGCTACCGCTCTCCGGAGTGGGAGAAATAAATACAAAACTCCCAATACAACAAGACAATCTTCGAGGCGTCTTTGTTTTAATTATTTCAATAATATTTACATTTTCGGTGTGCATATGCCTTTCAGCGTCCTGTATGACTCACACAATTGCTGGAGAAAGTTGTCAACACTCAGCGTGAAGCTTCACCAATCGCACATCAATAACAGGCGAGACGTTTGATGTGTACGTGTGTACGTATGGCCCGACCGGACTGTCCTCGAACGAAAAAATCAGCTTTACACAAGTTGGGTACCAGACTAAAGCTCAATTTTCGGCCAACAGACTGAAAAATCGGCTCGATCTTTCGTTGACGACTGTTGACGTCCTTTTATATGAAACTTATGAAATGTCCATGTCTTCGATATTTGAAGTTACGTCCATTATATAGAGGGCGCTGTTCAAAACTTTTATATTTGTGTTGGTCTTTATATATGGTTTGCTCTTAAATATATGAGTTTGCTCTTAAATATATGAGTTTGCTCTTAAATATATGGTTTTGCTCTAAATATATGAGTTTGCTCTTAAAATATAAGGAGTTGCCTCTTAACATATATGAGTTTGCTCTAAATATATGAGTTTGCTCTTAAATATATGGATTGCCTCTTAAATATATGGATTTGCCTCTATATTTAGTTTAGTCTTATATATTTGTAAATGCTCATTTAGTCATATACGGCAACTCATATACATGCATAGATCCATTATATATTTTCAACCATTTTCTTGAGCTTTAAATGTTTGAGCTTTAAAACCCAGAAACACTTTTCTTAAATTGAAATAAGACTTTTTGGTTTTGTAATTTGTATTCTTTTTCTGTGCTGTGTTCTAATAACAACCTTCCTTACACGGTACCTTTGGGCACTAAGCAACAAACCTCCTCATAATAAATTCTTAATGTTTAAAACCATCTAGTTTTCAAGAAATATATCATAAAACTAACTCTATACAGTTTGTGCTAAAACCATAGAGCAAAGACCCATTAACTATACACCCCATACAAAACCCAAGTAACTAAAAAATCAGCATAATTATGCAGTCAGCTCTAAAGGATCACTAGGTCACGGCCAGCCTCACATAGATGCATGCTAATATCACAGTCTTGGTACAACCCCAACAGTATACAAAAGTATAGACTGCGCGCTTGGTCTGTAACAATGACCGCAGAGCCCTTTAACTATTCACCCCTTTACAAAAACCCATAACTAAAAAATTCAAATATAATTATGCAGTCAGCCTAGAGATCACTTCACACTAGGTCACGGCCAGCCCCATACACACTCAGCTGCATGCTAATATCACAGTCTTGCTAATAACCCCAACAGTATACAAAAAGTGTGAAGACATGGCGCGCTTGGTCTGGTATACCACAGAGCTCCGTAGGTATATCCTGTTGTTATTACTGAGGTTCGTACAAGATGAAGCAAGGGGTGGCAAATCTGTATAGTTGCCCCAAAATTAAGTTTTGTTTAATTAAAGTGAACGTATAACATTGATAATACTTCTAAGAGTGCTTTGCACTGCCTTAAAAACAAGATATCAACAACCGACCCGGTGAAAGTTTAGCTTTTACATACCATCTGTGAGCATTATGTACATAATGTTCATACATAAACACAAGTGTGAGTATAAGCTTTGTGTGTGAAATGAACAGCCAAAAGAAGAAGTTAATATATAAAAGCAGAGGAATGGGACTGGTCCTAGGACTGGACAAAGAATATCAATACCAATATCAAATATTGTATAGTATTTGTAAATCACCAGTAGTGTATAGTTGTTTTAAACACCCCTAATAGTTTCAATATTTACACTTTCAGTAGAATATTTTAGTTTGGTTATCATGATGACCCGCAAAGTTGTAGCCTTTCGTGCTTTTATAAGCATACATGTGATGTATTTAACCAACTTGTAAAATCCAAATTGCATTTGAATTTCATACAATGTAATATTTATACCTAGAAATTTTAGTCTATCTGTATTTCAGTTACCTCCGTTTAAAGAAAAATAACACAAAAATGCAACTGGTCCTAGGACTGGACAAAAGAATATCAATACCAATATCAAATATTGTATATTATTTTAAATACTCAGTAGTGTATAGTTGTTTTAAACACCAATAGTTTTAATATTTACATTTTCAGTATAATATTTTAGTTTGGTTATCATAACAATCATGTATACATTACATGTATACATTATCACAAATATAGTTTAATATGAATCATATATGTATACATTACATCTTGTATGACTGTAGTCTTGTACTGGGAGCGGTCGTAATCCACCCTGCAATCACACCTTGTAGTCTCGTTGTCAGTCGTGGGTCCCAGCCAAACGCGTCGAATTGAGTGGCGATACGTCCAAGATCTCGACTCTGTGCGTAAACATAGCGCCTCACATTTAGAAAGGGTGGTGGTGGTGCAGGTGCAACAATAGACGATGTTCCCATCCTCATCAATAGTAGACGGTAAGGTCAGTCGCTTCTGCAGCTCCAGACAATCTTCTTCTGAGTTCTGGTCAAACCTGAATTACTGCAGTTCAGAGATTGGTCTTCTGGGTACAGCGCACCAGTAGTCCGTCTTTGCCGCAAGAAATACTTTGGACCGATGGCATACGCCATGCCGTTGGTACGGCAACATAAGGCCACCAGCAAGCACAATACCTTTTGATATTTGCCAAAACCCCAATTTCCAGCAAAATAGTATCAAACTTCATGTTGTGTGTGTACGTTTCGGTGGGAGCTTTATAGGAAACGAAGCCTTCGCCCAGTCGATTAAACAGAGCAATTGCTGAAGCATGCAACACTGATTACCACTATTTACGGTGGCCCACAACTGTCACGGCAAAAGCAAAGCGTCACGGCAAAAGCAAATTCCCCACGGCAAAAGCAAAAAGCGTCACGGCAAAAGCAAAAGCGTCACGGCAAAAAGCAAATTCCCCCACGGCAAAAGCAAAAGTGTCACGGCAAAAGCAAATTACACCACGGCAAAAAGCAAATTACCCACGGCAAAAGCAAATTTCTACGGCAAAAAGCTACAAATTCTCCACGGCAAAAGTAAAAGCAATGACTGGTAGCCAGTCATCATGGTCTTGCTACAAGGCCGACAGAACATGTACATAATCACATGTAGTACATATTTACATGTATGTACATGTACAGTATGTATCGTCCGGCCGTATATATATACCATGACCACCGGTGTGGTATCCTGCTTGACATTTTGAACCTCTTACTTGTGGGATGGTTTTTGTAGCACTCAGGGGCACAACTTCTGAGCAATGCCGCCATTTTTTGGCTCAAGCTGTGGAAAAGGTGGGTAATTTTAAACAGGTGTTAATTATGTAAACATCTCTTTTCAAGGTACATGTGGCTACATCATCATGATTTACTTTACACTCAGCCTACCACTAGCACCCATCATGACTAGTCTATGCAGCCTATATAGTATAGGCCTACTAAAAATAAAACTAACGTTAGGCTAGGCCTCACAATTCGTTAGTGACTAGTCCTACTACGGGCTCAGAACCGGGCATGAGCATGGTCGTAATTGTACAATAAAAGTGTCTATTGTTAATCTTGAGCAACTGACCAAAACTGGAGATGATCGAAATAGTGAAGTCCAAGTCAATACTGTACCAAAAATTGTCTTGACTCTAGTAAAGTAGTCATAACTTATGCGACATAAGCACATCAGTCACAAAATGCCTTTCACTAAGTGCTCACAGAAATGACCATTTGGCACTGGTTTCTGTGTCCTGTGAGCAAGAGGGCTTTTAAGGATCATATAGAAGGTGATAGGCCTATTAACACTATTTCATTCTTACTACTCAAAAGTGAAAATCTAGGCCCAAACATGCAAATGGCGGAGCAGTTAAATGTAGAAATTGCATTTTTCACTATTAAGCCCACCATTTGGAACCTACTTTTCACTCTTTTGCAACATGTCGGAACACAAGGATATTATAATTATTACCTTCTATAGATCCATGCATACTTGTTACTAGGAACAATCTTCAATGTTGCAACTGGTCATTTTCTGGGACTTTGAGCCGAGAGCATTTGCTATGTACTAATAGATAATGTTTTTGTAAGCAGTATTGGCTTGGACTCTACACTGGCTCAAGCTGGTTTTGAAACTGGTTCCTAATACTATTAGCAAGTAAAGATAGGATTAACTCCTGTGTCCATAATTCTGAAAAGTGAGTAAATTAAGGCAAAATATAGTAGAGCAACAGTCTCAGAAGTGGGCACACATTGATGATTGACTGCCATTTTTCTATCATTTCTAGCCATGTATGGCCTAATTTCTCAATTTTGGACACAAGTATGGACACAAGGATAGTATTAAACTATTATTATCTTAAGTTTTGAGGCTTGCATGGTGGAATATCGATCAGCTCGGGTTTGCGGTAACACCATGTGTTTATCTCAACTCAACGTGAAGCTGAGATACAGGTTCTGAAGAAGATTAGAGCAGGCTAATCGAACGCTGAGAATAACCCGATAGTCCCTTGGGTTCTCCCTGAACCATATTAACTCGTGAAGTCCCCATGGTTCTCCCTGAACCATATTTCTCACTTAGCGACAGTAGAGAAAACGAAGCGTCTCGAAAATTGGTTCTCCTCCCTGAACCTTTCTCACTTAACGGTTGAGATACGATTGTGCGACACGGTTCTTTTCAGAACCTGTATCCTCAGCTTCAATGCGTTAGTTGAGATAAAACACATGGTGTTACCGCAAACCTAAACGTATATTATTATCTTCTACAGTGTTCATTCCTTACATGCTGCTAGGAACCAGCTTCAGTGTTGCCACTGGTCCTTTCCTTGGGACCTTTTTGAGGCAAGGCATTTTAGTATTATGACCTGACTTGCTACTGGCTCATGCCAGTTTGTGAGTCCAAGTTCTCAGACTTAGTAACAAGTAAGTGATTATAGAGGATTAGAAATAGTTCAAATTGATTGTTTTGTACATCAACTATTGTTATGGTGCCTATCTTTAAGGGTGGTGACACTAAAGTTACATACTTATGCCATATATTTGGGTATATGATTTGTAAAATACCTGACAAAACCAAGTATTCCTGAGGAATTCAGATTGTCTTAGTAATACATGCGTAATGACAGACTGTTCTTGGCTTACATTACAAGTGCATGCTGGTATTTTTCATTCAAGCAGAACACACTAGATCTACAGATTAATAGTATAATATTATATGAAACCCAAAACTTTAAGAATGAAAATGCAAAAGTTCATAGTTTTATTAAAGCACAGCAAGAAAAGAACAAGATTCTCCTGAAATACACTAACTTTAAATCCTTAATTCTCTCAGAGCCTTTAACTCAGCCACTACTGCATTCTAGTGCATGTATACTCATGGTCTAAAACCCTCGAAGATATCTCTGAGGCATGTGTCCCCAACCTTAGGGCACATGGGTGTCAATTCTTACATCACTTCTATCATAAGCGAATAATGTACGAGGACAGTGCAAAAGTGCCTGGTCACAGATGCAAGCTCAGGAATTAAAACATTGATAAACTATGGTTCAATTAGATTTCTTACTATCAGACCATTTGCAACTTGCAAGAAAATGGTAATCCCATATGAAAACTTTACTTTACTGGTGAGGTTTTGTTAGGCAGTTTACATAATTTTACGCCAAATATTTTGGTATGCAATGACCCTTTGGCTTTAGTCAAATTTCTCACACGTAAATATATTTGCATTAATTGTTACGCCGAAAGTATTTCTTACTTAAATAGTACAGCAATTCTTTACTGACAGTGTACATTTCACTGTACTTTTGTGCACTAGCTAACTTGATATTTACTTTTCCATTAATTTTCAGGAGAAGTTAGTTACATGCTACCTTACAAATTATTGTCTGTTTCTTCTGTTTATTTAGAACGGACTTCCAGTGGCTGAAAATTTCTCAAGACAGACCTATGCCAGGTAAGAAACAAATGGGAGAGGTAACCTGAACTCACAATTTTGGGAGCTCAGAGGAGCATGAAGGGAAGGAGTGTTCCAACCTGTGAAAGTTTTAGTTAACTCATTTTATTGCAATATATGAGAAAATGGTAAAGTATGTTTACATCTGTAATTGTTTTATTAATTTTGATCTATGAAATTTATACTTGCGTTGAGACGTGAATTAATTTTTGTAGATTTGATAATTTGTTTTTACTAATTTCTCAAAAACAATATAAATACATCAGGTAGAAATATTTCAAGTCAGGTTTCCTATCATCAACTTCAATAATTCCATTCAGTACGGACCAATAGTGTATTCAAGGGCTGTAAAAAATTGTTCCATCTCTCACCTCACACTTAGCCTTACCAGTATGGCAGAAAATAAAATATTTAGCCATAGATTTTGATAACCTGGTGTGTATAATAACAGACAAATATTTCATGTGTTTATTACTCATGTAGAATTTATCCAAGAGATGGATGACCCACAAAGAGCCATATCATAAGCTACTTGAGCAAGCAGTTCAGGACAGTGTTTCCATCACATCCAACCTATAAGCAGGAAAACAATCTAAAGAGAGCCCTGCCTCAAAAAGACCCTTCCGTGCTGATTTTACATGTCTCAACCACCACAAAAGAAAATTCCATCTGACCTTGTCTTGAATGAACATGAGTACAGTGCATTTCCTGATATTGTTGAATAGCAAATCAGCAAAACCAAGTGGTTTATGAATAAAATTATTACATAATAAAAATTTTATAATCTAAAATCATCAACTGTCTCTACTTATTTCCCCAAATGTACATGTAGACCAAGCATTCCTTTATATGTTTCGGCAATTCTTAGCTGACCCCCTCATGATGGTAGCCCATTATACCCCTTCAAATGATGCCATTTTCATATTAATGGTACTGTCCTTGAAAATATGTGTGGCTACCGCCAGATTTAGGAACTTCTTTAGTTCTTCACTATCTTTTATCATTTAATTAGTCATTTATAAATACATTTAATTGTATATATATATATATATATATATATATATATTTTATTTCTCCCAGAAACAATGTAAAAGTAAATTCTTTCTGTTGACTGAGCGCTGCTACATAGATTTATCTATCTAATCTGTCTATTGGGACAGAGGCAATTGTGCTGTGAATATTTGGTTGAGTTGGTTTTACACTAAATATACATTAATTTCTTAATTAAATTATGTATTATATATATTTTTATATTTAATTATTTATTGGCGTATTGATTAATTTAATTTATAGAAAAACTATTTCAACAAGTTTTTTTTTACAGGCCTGTGATTTTTTCAGTAGGCCTAATTTACTAAATCTCCCTTTTCCTCAAGGAAAGAAACAAATATCCGGTATTTTTCCAAAACCTCTAGTTTCTTTGTTGGGATATGGACAGTGTGTGTAGGGCTCAATCCCAGGCAATATTAAATATTAAGGGGTTTCGTCCTCCTGCCTCTAACCCTCGTAGTCCCACTCACCCATTTTTCAGGGTTCTTTATTTTGCCAATGTATATTTTTTAATTTTTTTTTATTTATTGATTTATGAATTAATTTTATAACATGTTTATTCATTTTGCTTTTTAAAAAAATCGCAGGTAGGGAAGGTAGGTATTGCTACAATGATTGTTTTATCAAAAATTTCGTTGAATATAAATAAGAATATTTATTTTGATGAAGATGTCAAATGATCTCTGTGTCTCAAATGTTTGCGTGTACTTTGTAACTTACAATCAGAAATAGGTTTTACTGTGACTGTTGGGATAGTGAGCGACAGTAGCGCGGCAGCAAAAGTGTTTTAACCGAGTGTACATGTATTACATACCGTGGGGATACTTAAAGAAGGAAGAGAAATTATAATTTTAAAATGTATTTTCTACCATTATCGCGATTCGGTAACGAATCAATGTTACCGACTATCTTTCATTCAGGTCAAAACAAACGAAATAATTCATAAAAATTCAACTTTAAATTATTCGGCCCCTGTTCTTTCGTAGAGACAACAGCATAACGCTATTTTCAGTGCGGCACATCCGCATTTCACATTCATTTTGCCCACTTGGTGAAATGGCGGCCGTGTTCCACAGTGGCATCACGGCTCCGATCCGTAACGTGCTAATGACAGCGACTGGAGGCTCTAGTTCTTATCCATACTATAATGATCGTTAAGTCGCCATCTTTGTTAGTGCAAACACGGGGCGTCTGCCATCTTTGTTTCCAGGGCGCCGCATGTTTTTTTCAGGGGCGCCGCCATGTTTTCTTCTAGGGCGCCGCCATGTTTCGCGGGTCAACTGGCGCCCGCACCCTGCTGGAATTGATGCGTCCTGGGTCAATTTTCGGGCACCCGTGGTTGGGGTCTGCGTTGTTGGTGTTCCGACGTTCTACCCGCGATTGCGTGGATTGCGTGCATTGCGTGCAACGGCAGCCGGACACCCGCAATGATCGTTAAGCTTGGTCGGGTGACTTTGCGGCTATCCTCGGTGATCGAGGGGTCGGGCGGGGTGCCAGATGAGGCGAACACCCCCGACTGCTGTGGTTCGAGATGTCTGGTTGGCTGTTTCAGACGGACCCCTGATTGGTCTTATTTTTCATCAATGAACTCCGTACCCCACACGTGACCTTTGTGCTCAAAAGACAATTTTCATCAATTACTTACAACACACGTTTGAATGTTTGTTGTTTTTGTTGTTTGATAATACCAAACATCCGTAAACATTTTAATCAACATGAGCAACATTGGTTGGGTTACCCGCGGCTTTCGGTGAGCGTTGGTCGAGGAGGCCGGGTGCCACATACCACCGAACAGTACCGAACTGCTGCGTTGCGAAATGTCTGATTCTCTGTTTTCCAGACGGACCCTGGATTGGTCGGTAATGACGTCGGTGTGTCGACTCGACCTCTTTGTTGATGATGATTTCGCGTAGCTCTTTAGTCCTAGGTCTTAGGGATGACCAAGAGCTACGCCGATTATCACAGCTATCTCCAAACATCAATAAACAATTTTAATCAACAACATGATCAACATTTACAAACCTTTTGTTGTTTGATATTTGATAATAAATACCAAACATCAATTAACCTCAGTACCCATGTAATCACTTTTGAAAGCCTGTAGTATCCAGACGCCATGTCCTCGATTGTGTGCAAAGTCTATGGAGAGTTCAGTGCACTTTCAACAATTTCTTAACACAATGTGAATTATTTCTCAGTCCCAGATTCATGTCTTTGAGAGTTCACTGCATTTTCACAGTAAAGTTTAACACAATTTAATTTATTTCTCAGTCCCAGATTCATATAATATATATTATAAGATATATTATAATATATAGGGCCCCTATGTTAGTAATATATATTTTATAGCAGTTCTGTATTCCTCAGCTTGTTGATTTGTGAAAACAATTTTCAACCGATGCAATAGGGACTCTGACCTTTGATTTTACATACATAGAAGTAGAACTTGAACTGTTAGAAAAGCCCAAAAATGATTTCACAATAATTAAGCCAGTATAGATACCATCAGTCTTTTCAACTTGAGGTAATATAAAACGATTTCAGATCTGACAATCACAAACAGCTTATGCATTCTAGGTTTCCAGGACATTTCTCACACAAAACAATTTTGGGGAAATCTTTTCTCCCACTTGAATATTTTAAAAAAGGTTTTAAAAACCACAGCTGCCATGGCAACAATTTAAAACTCAAACTGCGTCCTATTTTATATTAAGGTGGGTGGGGGGCCTCAGAAACAGTGCAGATTTCATCTGCAAATTTAATGTTATCTCATATTTATTTCCCCTTTTTTCATGACTTGAAGTGCCATGGCAATCAATTTCAAAGAGACATTTTTTTGTAATATATTCTGTGTTCGAACTGGTAATGAAAACACTTAGGATACCTGTTTTCTGTGTGCATGTATTTTCTTTTCAGTACATTTATTTATTCAATATCACTGTCCTACCATGTTAAAAAACCCGAGGGCGCTGTTGTGTTATGTCACTTTGACTTTTTACATGCCCCCCCCCCGCTCAAAAATTTACCAATCACCAAGCTCATTCTAGAAAATGATGACCCGTGAGTGCCCCCGGCAAATTTGACCCCGGTCCCCCATATTACATTACATAAACCAGCAAAGAATGGCACAAAACCCGCAACATTTAATACCATTATCACTATTACCTATTTAGCGGGTGCCGCGGCGAAGCGCGGTATCCCGCTAGTATTAGATAACTTATGGATCAACCGCACCACCGGGCGTGCTGACCATTTTACACCATTAACTATCCCATAGTTCACCAGCGACCAAATTTGACCTTTAACCCGTATAAATGGGAATTTGCTTTTTGCTATTGCCGTCGTCGAATTTGCTTGCCGTGACGAATTTGCTTGCCGTGGGGAATTTGCTTTTGCACGTGACGCTTTTGCTTTCTAAGCCGTGAGGAATTTGTTTCTTGCCGTGGGGAATTTGCTTTTGCCGTGACGCTTTTGCTTTTGCTTTCTCGTGAGGAATTTGCTTTTGCCGTGGGGAATTTGCTTTTGCCGTGACGCTTTTGCTTTTGCCGTGAGGAATTTGCTTTTTGCCGTGACGCTTTTGCTTTTGTCCGTGAGGAATTTGCTTTGCCGTGACAGTTAGTGGGGCCACCGTAACTATTACTAATAATTAGTGCTTTCATTCTATGATTGCGTTACATCGATTCAACCACTGGGTCGAGCATACAATTACACTCATGGGATGAACACTGAGATTAGTTTCAGACCGTGATACCCTCTTTTGGACCACGAAATTTGGATGTATAATTAAGGAAATAAATATAAAACATGTCAAACACGATGTTGCTTTGTCATATAAGTTGCACATTATCTCTAAATCTATTTGAATTAGACGACAATTTCGTGATTAGAAAGCTCTGAAATATAATACGCATTACGTCATCGTCGAGACTCAGAATCCACCAATGAAATTCCGTGTTGATTAGCCTCGTTCATATATTCCGAAAATAAAGTATGGTAACATACAAGCAAACATGGCGGCATTGCTTGAAATTCAGCCCAGTATATTGCTGCATGCATGTTTATAAAGACATTAAGAGCACACTTTCGTACATATTGTCTTCTTACTACAGTAGAGTATGTGACAACCCCTATAGGAGTGGGGTTTAAAGAAGAAAGTTACAAGTAAAGCAAACAGAACATTAGGGCCAAAAAAAAATATGTTGAGTTGTTTCACCGACCGACCCAAAAGTGCTGAAATCTCGGTCGGGTTTTTTTTTTTTTTCCGCGTCATTCATAGGCCTATTTATTAAATGAAACTTAGCCAATTTTCTGTGTATAAAACATAATACGTTTGATTTGTGAAATTTTCCACTTCAAATTTACCGGTACCCAAGACTCAATCTACAATCGAATGGCCTGGCCCTCACATGGGGCTTTCGCGCACTGTTTTGTATACGTCAATGATTGCGACTCAATCCACGTTTTCAAATTAAATGGCCTCACACGTTGTGCACTGGCTCTCGCACTGTACGTGTGTCAACGATTGCGACTCGGGATCTACACGTTTTCAAATCGAATGGCCACCACATGTTGCATGCTGAGCATTGCACGCAATATGGATGAATTTGCTGTGTAGTGTCAATCACAGCGAAAAGTAGATCTATCACACTATTCAAAAAATATCAAGAATAAGTCTAAATGGATTCTTTCCAACGTTTGTTTGGAACAACATTTACCAGACCAGTACCATGGTTTTATTCTTTAGGTACTTGTGCATACTGCTAGATCATTGTCTTTAAAAAACATGGTATGTGGTTTCAGTTCCAATGCATTTCAATCTTAAAATGACAGTCAAGGAGAAAAAAAGAAAAAAAAAAAAAGAAAAAAATCCCGACCGACCGACCCCTTCAAATATTTTCACTGGAGGGCAACTCAAAAAATTTTTTTTTTTGGCCTTATGCGAAATTTCACATGTAACCCGATACACCTTCAACTCCAGCACGCTCCCTAAGCATGTAGAGGGGTCAAAGGTGACAAAGTCAAGTGCAGTGTCTGGTTTGGTCGAGTATTAAAAGGGGCAGTGCCAAAAAACACTTTTCGTGAACTGGAGTTTTTTCGCACCTTCACCCAAGGTTTGCTTGAAGGCGAATTAGTTTGAACTCACGCCTGGTAGCACAACACAGCCTGAGTGTCACTGCCTGTAATCCAATGCAATACATGTGTGTACGTGTGTGAGTTGGTTTTGTGTATAAGAGTGCAGTGTATTATGTAAGGGGTAGGTATAGAGTCATATGTGCATGCCTTGTGATGAAAAATCCATAGGAAAGAAAGAACAGTGAATTCATCCCAGATCCTGTTATACTGTTAATATAATCTAATCCTCCTAAATAATAATAAATCAATCCTTGAAAAGAAAAACTAACATAATAACATCTATTTTATCATGGAGGAATGTTCTCTTCCTTCCTCCGTGATTTTACATAGTGTATACAAAATTATTTGTTCCAGATAAGTACATGTAGTGTTGTAAAGCGGGTAAGCTGCAATAGATTTGTTTTGAGCCGCATTCAAAAGGAAACGGTGAATTTACGGAAAAGGGGGGTTCAGAGAAAAGAAAGATTTCCCTAAAGTTTGAAGACTAAAAGCGATTTCAGTTAGTTTGTTTCCTGATTTATATTTTGTAAAGAAAGTTACAGTTGCTTTAGAACCCATCTATTAAAGCACTGGCTCTTACTTGGCTGCGAACACTATTTTTATGGGGGTATAGACGCACATTTTGGAAATGCAACACAATAAGGCGTAAAAGAACAGATCCTTTCGCGGTGGATCCAGAAATACTTTTTAGGGGGGCTGAGAATCAAAACAATTATTTTTCATCATTGGCTACAAGGGTGCTGCCACTTATGTGCAAATAGTTAGTACAGCATTATAGTAGGGAAATGAGTGCGTTCTCCCTCCCCTCCCTCTCTCTCTCTCTTTCTCTTCTCTCCCTTAAATTTTTTTTTTTTTTAAACGATTTAGGGGGCTACAGCCCTTAGCCCCTCCCGGATCCGCCATATGTCTTTCTTGTATTTTAGTCATATGAAATGTATTGAAATAAGTCACAATGAGGGTTACGCTCAGATGATTTGCAAAAAGCATAGCTTGCTTTCAAACCGTAACTGGACAGATGAATGCAGACCGCGACCCTCATATTGTGACTTATTTCAATACGTTATATGACTAAAAATACAAGAAAGGATCTGTACTTTTTTCTTTCACGCCTACATGTTTGTAGTCGATCCTCCATTTGATTGGAGTAATGTAGAATCGCAGCATCATTAATCAAACCATTACATGGCTTTACGTCATAAAACCGTGCATTTTGGTTCCATTCACCGTGCATTTTGATTCCATCCCATTTTGATCTATGACACGCACGCAGACCACATCATGCGTATTATACACAGCAGAGCCGTATATTACGGTTCTGATACAGCAGCAGTTGACAAACGCCCCTTTGACAAGACACAACTATTCGAGTAAACCAAGTGTCATTATAAGCCGAAAATAAAAGTAGTGGATGCCAGAATACATCTTGTATATTTTGTTATTCCTCCAATCGAATGACAAGATCAAATGTTATATAAAAACAAATAATGATTGTTTTGCATTCGTGCAATGGAGAGAATATTTTCATTCGTTGAAAGATGGAATGTTCTCACCATTAGACTCATGGAACAGGATAGACAGGCTGAGCCACAGTGTTTGAGACAATTGTGTCTATCCCAAGCAGCTTAGCTGGGTTGCCTTTTGTTTGTCCTTGTCCCTCCCCTTCCATTCATCCCTACCCAATACCCACCCTTGTCCTATTCTCTCTCTCCCTTTCATCCATCCCTATATCCCTATCTCTCTCCCTTCCATCCCCATCCAATCCATCACCATCCCCTGCATCATAGTCATTCCAACTTGTTTCTATTACATTATGTACTTATATATATTAATTTAATGTGTTACATTGTGTTTCATTTTTATTTATGGAAAGTGCTTGTATGTATGTTGTTTTGTACTTTTGATATATGTCATCAAATAATAATAATAATAATAATAATAATAATAATAATAATAATAATAATAATAATAATAATAATAATAATAATAATAATAATAATAATAATAATAATAATACACACAATAATACACACACACACACACACACACACAATAATAATAATAATAATAAACATTTAAAAATTATTTATTTGTATACTATTTGGTATAACACCATGAAACACAGATACTGTTTATGAATCCAGTCAGTTTTAAAAAGAATATTTTGAACTACTTCAAATATAGTACACTACATGCAAACCGTCCTTGCGGGAAGCACAAAGCACAACACACAATCCTCGTAATTCTATAAGATTACGCAAATACATAAAAGTCACCGTGCATATAAATGAACAATGAGGTCGTACTGCATTCGCACTCGCATTCCCTACATTAATGATGTCAGTTATTTTAAAGTTATTTTCCCTCTGCCGATTGGTTTATTCGAACACATGCTTATGAAATATTAATTTGTGAAGTGATGAAATATTCTAAAACCTACCTAAAATCGAAAAATTCGATGAAAAAGAGAATTTCCGAAAATGCCGTTAAAATTAGGGCTAATAAAGCGAAAACACGGGCGATAAATTTTAAGTTTAATAGTTGAAATGAGGTCTTGAGGGCGCTATACATTATGCCATTCACATAGCATGTAGGCCTACTTCCTGTAAATTCCATCAAGCCGGCCGGTGTGCGCGTGGCGGTCAATAAGATAGACTCAGCTGGCCGAGTCGGATGTTATAACTCCATGAACTGACCAACAAGCTTGAAATCACATAAGTTGGATGACCATCCGCTGGTGAGTTCCTCTAATTTATTTCATATACAATCATGACTAGAAATACTCCCCAGTTCCCACTCCAAGTATAAGTAACGTTAGACGGTTGTATTTAATTTCTGGTGGTTTTAAGGCATATAAATTTTAATGTTATTGTAATTGACTGTTGAAAATCAGTGCTAAAGAAGTGTACGGCTATTAGTTGAATGCTGTTTCCTGTCACCGCCGCCCACTCTCCCCAGCCAGTATAGCTCAAGTTAGGCTAAGGCCAGATGTTTAGACTGTCGTGATAACCAGTGACCAGTGATGACCTTCAGTGACAAATATCACTGATTTTCACTTATGATGACAGAGGAAAGTGTAGTCAACTGTGAGGATTGGAAACGATACTTTGGGAGATTTTGAGCATTGATTATAATTTATATGCACATCCAGTGAGATATTGGCTATTTTGTCGTCTCACAAAATACATGCTAAGATTAAATGGCGGTTGCATGGTTCGACATTCTTCCCCATTGACAATTCATTTTCTGAACATTTTCTGAATATTGTTCTAACACTGAAGTTGAGCATTTCTTGAATCACCTTTACCGTTTCCATCTCCATACTGCATATGATAACAAAATTATTTATTGATTGGTCATGTTTCAATTTAGCCTATGGTTAGGCCCAATGAGGTATACCTCCAGAGTTAGCCCAAGGCTGAGCCTGTAAATATTTAGGACACAGGTAAGCTTGGGATTGGGAAAAAGAGGTGGGATGGTGGTTGAGTTCGCCCTCAGCCACTTTTTTGTGAATCGGACTAGGACTCGAGTCACCATGTACAATGACCTCGACTCGACTCACCCTTCTCGGATTCGGACTCGTGACTTGGACTTGATGTTTGTGACTCAGACTCGATAGCAAAATGTTCTATATTCACTATTTTAAAACATTAACAGTAAAATAAAGAAAGTTCTTTGCAACATTGTGTTTAAGTCTTGTTGCTTAATTTAAACAATGCGAACAGTTTCAGAAAAATTGATACTGCAGCATCTTATTCCGCTGTAGCATAGCCTATTGTGTCCTTTCTCTGTTTGTCGAATGTTGACTGTGAATTTTATGCAGCAGCGGTTGCATGGAAATAAAGTGTGTCTTCCAGAAATTGATTGAATGAATTATGTACCCAAGCTTCAGCATACAAACATCATGGAATAAATGCATGATAGTGATTTGTACCAGACTTATTACACTGTCCCCAAACACTGGTCTCTTAATATTTGCATTCAGGAGGCTCTGTGTGGGTAGTTAGCAATATTTCAGCATATAAAATGTAATTTTATGGAGTTCATTTTGGAAACAATTTCTTAGTGCAGATGTGACAGTAATATTCTTCCCCTATGTTCCTGTAGACGAAGCTTTCAAATCAATATTGTGGCTAGATTGCATTTTTAACAACAACAAAAAACCCTAAAAACTAGGACTACTTTCTTTGGGAGTGAGGATGGGAGATGATCAGCAAATTCTCCAAATTCAAAAATTAGGCCAATATATATCGGATTGTCGAAATTATCTTTGTTTAAATGCTGCCTATTTATTTTAATACATAGCTGTCGGACTAACACATGTAAATATTTATTTTTATGGCTTTTTCAAAAGAGATTACATCTGTTTATTTGGTTATGGTGAATTGGTTTGGGGACATTATAGAGCTTAATATCATTGTTTTATAATTCAACAAGTTATTCTATAAATATATTATATATATAGCAATATATTATATAGGAATATATTATAGCAATATATTATATATTGGCTGCAGGATACATGGGAAAAAAAACAAAAACATTTTGCTAAATCCATCATAATTATTGGGAAATGGAATCAGGCAAGAACAATGTGTCTTTATTATTATGCACAGTTGAAAATAATGTCTGCAAAACATTTAAATTTCAAAGGATGATGCCAAATTCCAATTCTAAACATTGTCCTAATGGCCTCCCAGGCCACCCAACATCATCTACCTGAGCAAAACATAAACATATTATTCGGGTTTGAAACATTAATTGTATACAAACAAAACATTATTATTACTAAAGATTTGAGAAATTTCAAACCATTTTGAATGTTGGGGAAATGTTTGGAACATGTGGAGACTAGCCCATATATCTCAAGTATTTTTGCACTTAACTTTGAACCTTGACATATGAATAAGGTTTTCTTTTTTTCGTTTAAATTGACCAAATGTTTCTGAGAGTGTACTCTCCTTTTGACAATAGTCCTACCTTTACCCTGTGTCCCATTTTTCAATCCTCTTGATCCGCCTCCCATGCCGGGCATGTTTTATTTATTACAGCAAAGAACTGCAGGTAGAGACGGCAGGTTTCATCTTCCCTCATTCTCGAGCAGTGCATTGTGAGACATTACCATGGAAACATGGGTAATGCTATCTATAGCGGCACTCATCTACAATTGTAGTGAAGTTTCTGGTTTGCTTAAACGAGGGCGGAACTAATTCTAGCTTCTCCACGCCAATTCCATATTTGTGCATCGACCTTGGAGGCGTGCCCCATATTGAAAGGAGCCCGGTTGCCTACAACTTTGTGGAGTGTTGTGGCTTAGCCAGTCTAGTTTACTGGACCTCAAGTTCTGGTGTTAGCAGCAGAATGTGGGTTTGAATCCTCGGTCGTTACACTGCAGGTCCTTGAGCAAGACACTTAACCATAATTGCTGAGGGGCAGAGGCAGTTTAACAACTGCCTTGTTCCTGACCAGTTGCCCTTCCTTCATTCAGAATTCGCTGGGCGCAGTCAAAATATTGTCACCGGATGGCCTATACAGCCCTGAATTACACGACGGCATCGACGGCAATTGCCGTCCAATGCCCTCACCGTACCCTCGCCGGATGCCAATTTTCACGGCAACGGAAGTTGTTGTGCTTTTTCCCGCATTGCCGCTTGTGCCCACTGTTTACATAGTATTTACTACGCACACTGTACATGACATTCACACGAAAAAATATATCGCCGCCACGCCGATTGCGCCGACCGGTGGCTGCACCGCTGGAGACTGTTCACGCAACGCACTACTTTGGGAACAAACAGTCAAAACACCTGGTACTCATGACCAAAATGATATAGCGGTTACCAGGCAATAGCGGCCGCTTGGTCGTTGTAACGAACTTGGCCCTTGCTAATACTTTGCTGGTGTCAACAGCACCCACAACAGCAA
The DNA here is from genome assembly GCA_029582265.1 of Zoroaster sp. YZ-2022. Taxonomy (NCBI): domain Eukaryota; kingdom Metazoa; phylum Echinodermata; class Asteroidea; order Forcipulatida; family Zoroasteridae; genus Zoroaster; species Zoroaster sp. YZ-2022. The sequence continues at coordinate 365,838 of CM055824.1, forward strand.
ACACTACGCCAGGCATCATGCGGTACTGAAGCTAAAAATAGCATGGCGCTGGCGCTGGGCTTACGCATAACGTAAAAATAATACATGCCGAGTTGACAGACATGCATGCAGCGCGTGTACGCATCGGATATAGCATCGACGCATCCATCGATCGGGCCGCTTGCACCGCACGTATGTACATGTACATGGCCACGGGCCAGGGCTTTTGGTAATAGCCAACATTGCTGTCAAAGGTCGACTAGCAAACAAAAAAGAGTGAACTGAATACTCATACATCCAAAATGCATAAAACCTGATGTTTTTTTCGGGTTAACATTGTGTTTTTTTAAATTTATTTTTAATTGGTGACATATACTGTAACTGTGTTGCTACTGTTTTCATGTAGGCCTATACATGTAATAAAACCCAACGGAGACAGATAAAGGAAACTTTAGTCTTATTGGCATGTGCTGAATTGGAGCATATAGACATGAGCCCAGGGGGTCAGCCTACAAAGCTAACCAATTTCTATGTATATAGCAATGATCCAATGACATGTCCATGTAAAGAAATGAACGCTTGCCGAGTACATTCTGGTGGTGGTCAGGGGGGCAATGGTTAAAGTGACCAAAAAATGAGCTAGATCAGTTGGTGAGTTAACCTAATGAAACCTATTGGAAAATGTTAGGCATAGTCCCAGGTATCATAAATGCGGTCACAGACATTTTCATGGGGGTAGCCCGCCAGACCTGAATAACCTGGGTGCCCCAAAATTGAGCTAGGATCAGCTGGTGAGTTAACCTGATGAAACCGATTGGAAAATGGCTCGTCATAGTCCCAGGTATCATGAATGGCCGCTGCCAGACATTTTTTAGTGGTGGGGGTGCCCAGACACCCCGAATGGCCCTCAATTCCCCCAAACTGATCTAGATCAGCTGGTGAGTTAACCTGATGAAACCCACTGGAAAATGCGTTCGCCATAGTCCCAGGTATCATGAATGGCCAATGCCAGACATTTTTAGTGGTGGGGTGCCCGCCAGACACCTTCAATGCAACCCCTGCCCCAAATTGATTCAGATCAGCTGGTGAGTTAACCTGATGAAACCGGGTCCACAGAGGTGAAAGGCAGGGAAAGAAACCACTTAATAACCTGAATGTCAATCACAATTTTTCTGTAAAACTGATCAAAAACATTGGACTCAAAATGTTGCATGTAATATAAAGTAGACATATAAAATTATAAGTTTATCGAAAAAAAAGATATAATCAGGGACCAAACATAGTCTTACTAAATAAAACAAATTATAACATACCCCAAAGAATCAAACACATTGTATTAAGATGTTTAAATCCCTTTGGATTAAATTGTAAATTTATGACTGGAAAATCACAGTGACCGTTTTGAACTTAATAGCAACTGTTTCACAAGTAAAGTGAGAAAGAATTACATACGCCTGAGTCATCTGTAAAATTTATGTAAACATTAAATCACAACAATATCAAAGTTTCCTTTGACCTAATAAATGGCTTCATAGAAATAGTTCAAGTCAGAGATTAGATTCTAAAGTGTAGATTCATGGCTACATGTGTACAAGCTGTACCCACGAATCTACACCCTCTCGTCCATTCTCCTTAACATAATATTGTCCATTTTACAACTTACTAATGTGCTGATTATAACCTGAAAACACCTACTTGATAATGTTGGTCATGAAAACAACTACCCCCATCCCAAATAATATAGAGTTTGATAGATCTGAGCTGGGATTGAGTAACTTCTGTGGAGTTTTGTCTTCTACTAGTAATCTTCTTCCTCCTCTGACCCTGAGTTTCGCCCACGCTCGCCATCTGAATCGCTTCACCAGCCCACCAGCATTTTCCTCGTCCAACTCGGACTCGCTGTCAACTTCGAATTCCATGTCCTCTACGCTGTACCGCCATCCGTAAACAAACTGTCTGGTATGGCGGGCTCTTCGTACTCAGGTTGGCTTCAAGAGGCTGTCCTCACACACCATCCATAATCAGTTGGTGACAAACCGCCCCCAGGAGATGCCGCCACACAGCCCGTGTCCACAATGTTGTAACATACTGTGCTCGCCGAATTTTCATTTCAAGGGGCTGGACGAGAAGTGCAATAAGGCACAGTCAATCCGCTTTGATGTTCGCTATGGATTTTTCCTGAAAGTTGAAAATACATGATTAGAGCTTTAAAAAAGGTACTCAAATTTGCTAATGATGACCATATTAATGTCTGTGCCTTTAACCACCTTGTCAACTTTGGCCGTCATTTGCATCAGTTTGTTGTATCGCGGCTTCGCTGACATTTTGGTCTTTGCTTTGTGCATACAAGCAGCAGACGAACTGTGATGCAACATCCAGATCAACATTGCCATGCACCTCACCCATGCTGATGAAAGAGGTTAATATAGCAACCAGTCTGGTCCTTCTCCCTCGATTTAGATCAAGGGGTTTAGTTTTGCCTTTCCTGGAAAAAGAAAGTACACAAGTTATAGATAAAACAACTGCTCCAATGAGTATAAAATGGTTTATTGTACTTTCCCACACACAAAATTATCCTCTATTAAGTCTAGTTTCAGTGCATGGGTCGTATGGGCTTTAATAGAGACGATTTGTGAAAAGGAAATGAATTTGTGCTCACTCGTAAAAGGGCTGACGAAAGTCACATCCAGTGAAGGCATGGTATCCCGGTAGTGCCTGGGAAGTCCAGGTTTGCGGTCTTCAAGGATCGCCAGCAATGTTGGTCACAAGATGTACCTCCTGCTGTTTCCCATCCCACAGCGTCCATATGATGTTAATACGGAACGGGATTCTCGACGCTAAGGCTGGCCAAGGGCACCAATCAGTATCACTTAAACATCGGTGTCAGATGCCCTCACCATGACATTGCCTTGATGTGATATTTGCGATGTGGAAAGTAACTAGCGATCGGCCTCTTTCCATGGTCGCCTTTGAGGTGTTCTGGCTGGCTATATTAATATGATGGTGCCCGCCGGGATGAACTGGTAGCACTCACCGCCGTAAGAAGCAAACAAGGTTTTACCACCAAAGATATTCCAGTAGTGATCTTTCCCACTCTTTCAAGAGAAACTTGGCGAGTCTTATTCTCGAAAACCCATTGGTGAGAAGTTTTTTTCCCGCCTGTCTGGATTGTCTGATCCAACCCGGTTATTACAAATACCGAAACAACTGCAAATTTCCAACTTTCTCTCACTGTCCTTGCGGAGTTTTCCACATACTTGTCGAGGCAAACATGTGCTTCGCTATTCCTCCTGAACATACCACTGACAGCATGGTCCGAGCAATTGATGCATATGATGCTCCCATGTTTGTTTGTGAAAGGACGGAATGGGAGAAGAAGGCCTCATCATAGATTCCGTACATAGCCCCTCAGTAACTCGCCATCTCTGACTGATTCCGCCTTGAGGGACTCAAGCTTTTTTCAGCAATGCGATTTTCAGTTTTCACATGCGCCCATCACAGTGTGCGAGGATAGTGGGTATGTTGTTATTGCAGAGAGAGAACCCTTCCAAGGTCAAAGCATGTGTTCTCTGCAACAATTACAACTATTCGCACAAATGTGTCCCCTCAGGCTCTCAGTATTTGTCTTGGGAGGCAGTAGCTTTTCTTTACGCTCTGTGCAGCGTAAGTTTGAACACGAGTCCGCTTTTTACAGGTGTTGAAGAAATCGACTGTTGTTGATGTCCCATTCATTTTGAAACTTATCTCTTTCATCCTGACCCCTTTCAGTGTATTGAGTAGATGTAATTCTGTGGCCCTTTTGATGCTACTTTCTGGTCAAGCTGCTATATTCACCAAAGGGAATTTGGAGAGCATCATCTGTGAATGGTTGCAGAAATCGCTTTCGATTTGCACTCAGTGCGCAAGATGACTGTTGTCCCTTGATTCTAGAGGACCCACATTGGGATGTTGCAGTTTCCACTTCTGCGCCAGTGAACGTTCTCAGCTCGGTAATCAAGCACGCCTCTGAGTCATAGTACTTGACCACCGCGATTGCACTCTCAGACCCCCTGAAGGCGATAATTCCTTTCATTTAGATGCAGCATCACGGCAACCGCCTGCTCCAAGGAGAGGTCAACGGCCGATCTGCTGTAATCTGGCCTCAGTGCGCCTGATGGAAAATGCACCCTCTAGTACTTCACGCATCGTTGAGCTTGCACTCTTCAACTTCGTAGGAAAGTGTTCCCCATCCAAGCGTAGTTTGGTCGGTTCAGGCTAAGAACACCGCTTAACATTGTTGGGAAAATATGATGTAGCTATCAACGCCATTTGTCTTCACGCATCTCTGCAGTTCTCAGTGAGGCGATGATCAGGTTATGCTAAATTGCCCACAACTGTTGCTGACCCAAGAGCCCGCCGAGAGTTGACTGGAAAAGGCCTCGCATATCTGCAGGTGATGAGTGGCAACTGGATCCAATAGGTGTTCTTCTGTTAGTCTTGGGTCCAACGGTACTGTGGACATCACTTGTTGAAAGGACGATGCTTCTTCGCCAGGTATGGCTAGGAGAAAGCGACATACAACTTTTTGCTCCAAAACGTTAGCAAGTAGACTGCGAACTGTGCATCTGTTGCAGGTTCCCTTGATAAAACCCATAATCGAGCTTCCTTCCGCCAAGATGTCAGCTTCAGTGAGAATGAATTCTATCCCGCTTACATTTATTAGTGTACCAATTGCTCTATAGAAAGCCAGCGTTCGATATGGAAGTTACCTAGCATTATCAGCATCTTGTCGCAAACAATGGAGTTTCGATTGTTTGAATTGAGTAGGCTTTCAATGCAACAGCCAAACTATTATAGGTGACAACTGCAAAATCTTGGCCCGCTTTCTTTGGTAAATTCATGGTCCGGATCATCAGTCTCTCTCACCACATCATTGTTGGTTGGCGATCTGGATAATGGGTCCATGTAGCAAAATTCGATGAAGTGGTAAGGGATCCTTGATGTACTCTGCTCATGAATCCAGCATGCAGTGGGTGTTGCCATCCTCAGTTTCCAAAACCAATACAGATCCAATACCTTTAGTTGTATTTCGTGTCATTTGGTTCTTCAGCGGTTGTTTGAGATGTCAGACAGATGTTCGCAGGGCTATCATCATTTGCTTGTGCAGAAATGAAGAACTGGGCTTCGTTGATGGATTTTCTGAATGGTGGTATCTCTCGCTCATTCCTTACAAACTTATGGCCGGTTTCTGCCTTCTCGAACTCATTTGAATATTGTTGGCCTGTATGTCCTTTTGCAATACATTATGTTATGTGTGACCAACTGTCGCATGTAATGTTTGTTTCCTATCTAGAGTTTCCACATTCAGACATTGTTATCCCAAACACAGGCTGTAGCTAAGTTTCTGGGATCTGGCTAATCCCATCTGGAGCGTCACGCTCATCACCCGCCACTGAACACGCAAATTCAGTCTCCAGACCTTTGGTCTCACTTTAGCTTTTACAGTGTCCTGTTCTGTTCAGAATCTGCATTGCCTTTGATCCTGTAGGGATGCAAACCCGAGACCTATGGCTGTGTTTCCAGGGTTTCACTGTTCCACCAAAGTGATGCTATAATGGCATCCGCTGCCACAGTAGTTACCTCGGTCGACAGTTTCCCTTGTACACCACTGAAAGTTGATGATGCCATCAAGAAGACTTCTGAAGAACAGGCCCAGCTGTGTTGGGTATCTCTGGGGCGCATTCCTTCAAATTTCTGGACTGTTGCAGGATTTTGGGGGTCTTTGTTTTCGGAGCTGCATTATCAGTGTGATCTAAGATGGAGAGCGGCCCATCTCAACTTGCATATCCTTCTATCATACCTGCTTTAGCATCCTCATGAAGGCGAGCCTTGGCATCCTCTCTTTCTGGAAGAGCAGAACTGTAGATGAAGTTGCCCTTTCCGCTGGTCCACTAATGTTATTTTGACTTGTTCTTTCAAAACGGTCTTTACCTTCCTGGTGAGATTTTGAACTGTGTAGGTCTGGCTGTTCCGCAACATCTCCGGCTAATTGATGTGTACTCCTCTTTTGTACATGCCAAGCAAATCACCCACCAATACCGATCGTTGCTTTCCTACCAATTCTATCTCTGGATAAAGGAAATCAGAGATTCAAATGCCCTCTTATGGTTTGACTGGAGATAAGCTCCTCTGGATTGGTAGGCCTGCATTGATCATCAGTCTTCCCCTCAGAAACTGGACGCTGCAGGATTTGTGGTATTCTTGCCTCCTTTTGGCGATCAGGTCCATACTCACTTCCTAACGAGACTTTTGATACGCTCATTTTTTGAATACTTTGGACCCTGGTTAAGTGCGACTCACAACCAGCAACTGTGGCTACCTTCAGTCTAGGCCTCTTTCCATTTTTCTTCTTACGGCTTTTTGCCACAGAAAATACAATTTCCTTTAACAGGCCCTGCATGATCGGACTTGGGAAGCAACACTGCAGCGCCTTTGTCTCAATGTAAGCCTGTTTGGTGGTGGTGGATTCATTAACATCAGGTGGAAGGGGTTCTTTCTGACGCTTCACTGCTGTGTAATACTTATGACAAGATGAGGTGATAGATGAGTAGATTGGATCATTGCTTCACCAAAATCTTTTATGTGGACCTCCAAGTATTTGTCAGAGTTCAAAGTTTTACGCAAGGCAGCAGCATTCTTTACAGTTGTCCATATCCCATCATTTAGCTTTTCAGCTTGCCATCCTCTTCTGTGGTTTTGTGACAGATGTAGCAACTAAAAGTCACCTCATCATCTTTGTTCTGGAATGAAAATATAAAGTATAAATTTTAATTGTCCATGAACCATAGTTGCAAAATTTGCTCACAGCTTAAAGAAGCTGCTGAGGCAAGAAGAGCCTACATTAGGTACACAGTTCAAAGACAACTTTTCCCTAACGGTTGCTTAGGGATATTTTTTCAGAGACCGGACGGAAGACATACAGACGGTCAAACCGTGGATGAGGCATAATGACATTTATTTTGATTATGAGAATTATGAATTTCATCTTTGTCCTTGGAAAAAGATTGTTGTAAATACATACCTCTTGGATTGACAACAGTGGATGTTCCTCGACGAATCCTTGGGATGACTCTCCTGAAAATTCCTGTTCTAAACTGGACCATATTTCTTCTGGTTCCATCCTCCTCCTTTGCGTATTCTTCTGAACCTTGATTTTCTGAAGTCATACTTGCTTCATGTGATCCATGCAGGCAATGTATCTACAGTGTTGTTATAGACTGTTAACAAACTGGTCAATAAACTTGCGCGCTGTTAATCCAACAATCGAGCACCCCAACTCTAACCCAAGAAACAACTTCCTGAGTTACAGCAACAAACTTTTCAATGTTTTATATCGTGATAAAGCTTAAGATTAATATTTTTGAGGGAAGTTTCAGGATTAAAGGCAAGGAATATTACTTTAAAACTACAAATCATCCCCAATAATCTGTACATGTTAACAGCTGGCAAATATACTGTGGAATTTCAAGGCCCAATTCCCATTTCTTAGTTAGCACAAACACACATTCTAGGGCTACATGACCATTGAGGTGGTCTGATACTGACCAGACCCCCCACCCCCACCTGTTGTATGACTATTACATATCAACATTGTTCAAGAAGATATAATCTGATGTTATTTTTGTGTGACATCATTTCTAAACCAAAAAACATTCGCTACAATAAATCACTTTATTATGCTGCACAGCCATAATACTACATGTATGACATCAGCTCAAACTCACATGATTATATACACTGTACATGTTTAACCGATCCGTTATGTATTAAATGAAAAGCCTGTGATAAAACTTAACTATAATCTCTAAATCTCTGATTATTTAAATAATCAAAATTGTGATCTATAGCGCATGCTGTATAAAAGATGGTTGTCTCAAATTGTATAAAAGTTGAAACCAAATAAGTTTAGATGAGACAAACCAACAAATTTAGCAATATTTACCTGTAGGTGGAGTTAGGGCCGGCAGTGACCTAGCCCGGCATGACAAGCAATTTGTCAATCAACATATGAAGTTCATGTTTCTTTAACTAAACATTAATATAAAATATATAAAACCTGTTTCACCATGTATTTATATGGAAGGAATATTATTATTGATTACATTAACAAATAACTCAGCCCATAAGTAAATTATAATAATGAACTATTATTTTATGATGAATAAGCAAACTACAAGTTAAGAGCCTCAACAATAGAAAGTTTACCAGTTTGTCTGTTTGAGTTTCTCAACTCCAGTTAGAATGTGGTAATCAACAACAAGCTAAAGTAAAATTAAATAATACAAATTAAAAACAACGGGTAGTGTCTGACACAAATAAATCCTAAATGGCATTTACGTAACATTTTGTTCTGGACTCACAACAATGGAGGTTTCATTTTTCCCTTCTGGGCACACGGTAGTTTCAGTAATTTATCTAACACGAGCTGGACATCATTTTGGTAGTGGTGAAAATAATCAGGACAGCCGACTCCAAACCCCATTAATTACATATACAAATCCACAGAATAAAGAAATACATTACAATTAAGACTTACAGATCTCCTGGCTAGCAGCAATTATTATTATTTTCAATGCTTTATTTTATTTGGGTTGTTTTATTTATTTATTTATTCATATTTTTATCTTTTTTATATACATCTTTAAAAAATGTTGTTAAAAATTAACGAGGGGTGATTTTGGACACCCTCACCACTAAAAATGTACAATGTCTTGCAGTGGCCATTCATAATACTTGGGACTATGGGTAAAACATTTCGGTAGTGGGTTTCATCAGGTTAACTCACTAGCTGATTTTTATTTATTTTTTTTTTTTTGGGGGGCATTCAGGGTGTCTGGCAGCAAACCCCACCACTGAAAAATGTCTGGCAGTGGCCATTCGCGATACCCGGACCACCTAACATTTCCCAGTAGGTTTCATCGGGTTAACTCACCAGCTGATCTAGACTCAGTTTTGGGGTGGGGCTATCTTCGGGGTGTCTGGCGGCACCCCCCACCACTAAAATGTCTGGCAGCGCCATTCATGAGTACCTGGGACTATGACGTAACATTTTCCAGCTCTGGTTTCATCAGGTTAACTCACCAGCTGGGATCTAGCTCAATTTTGGGCACCGGTTATTCAGGGTCTGGCGGGCACCCCCACCGCTTTCGAAAATGTCTGGCAGCGGCCATTTATGACATGCCTGGGACTATGCCTATCATTTTCCAATAGGTTTCATTAGGTTAACTCCCACCAGCTTGATTCAGCTCATTTTTTGGGTCACTTTATCGTGCCCCCTGACCACACCCACCAGAAATGTGCTCGGTAGACGTTCATTTCTTTACATGGGCATGTACGTGGATCATTGCTATATACATGAAAATTGGTTAACTTCCCAGCTAGGCTGACCCCCCTTGGCTCTCTATGATTGGAGTGTGTTAATTTTCTTTTTCTTTTTTTTTCTTTTTTAATTTTAAGATTGCCTTGGTGCCCTTTACGGATTTTTTTATCATTGCCGTGATGCCCTTTGAAAATTTTTAAAATTGCCTTGGTGCCCTGATTTTTTTAATGTTTTCATTATTGTTGTGTTCAGTTGGTTAGAAATAAAATATGAAATGAGCCTTTCTTTTTCCTCTGTTATTAGAATAGAATCCATATTAATTAAAAAGAAACATTAGTATTGCCTCAGAAACAAATATGCACATAATAATAAGGTAACTGACAACTGTTGTTTATACTTAATGCACGCTCTGATGCAAAATCGCCTAAAATTACTAAAACAGTGATTTGATTAAAAGTATTTATAAAAACATACGGCGATGAGTGAAAAGGTCATGGCGGGTTAGTGAAAAGTTTGGCTTTACTAGCCCGCCGGGCGAAGTGAAAAAAAAGTTATGGGAAACCTTGCACAGCCCAAGGCTCTTTTCAGAGATGAGGCAAGCCACCTGCTTTGTTTCATTGCAAGGCTAACTTGAAATAAAACCAGTAGTGCAGTAATCTCTGTGGTATACACATACTGTGTGAAGGGTCAGAACACTTTGTTTTTGTCCCATGCCTCAGGGCATTTTGGTGGTATCCATGTACCATTCTTGTGTACAGTAGCATGCAATATATTTTGAGGCATGCACACAAAAAGCATTGTACTTAGCGGGTTCTTTTTTGCAGCATTTTGCACTGCATGTATACAAGGGTTGATTAATGACACAATGGTTTCTGTTCAAATATCTTTGATTCCTACAAATTATGGATGTTATTTACAGACCATTAACCCTCCTACTTCTACAAGGGTCATAATCAGTCAAAATGTTGGATATATTTGGCTAAGGTATATCTAGTGCACTTAATAAAAGTCAAACACTGTCAAACCCTCATGTAGGTAAGTACACATTTACTAGGTCGGGAAAAATGAGTCGACCGCTTTTGACTGGTAAAAGCATTGTCAGGTATTGTTCAGGGTGGTCAAAATGGCAGTAAAAAACAGTTAAAATGCCCCTGTGTGCACACATTTGGGTCAACAGTCAAAACAGGCAGTTGACTGGTTTTTGATCACTGTAGCTACTTCGCCACTAAAGTTCAGTAGGAGGGTTAATGAAAACTGTATAATTCTGCCTTAAAACAATAAAAATTACAAAGTCTAAGTTTCATAATGTCATTCGTGAGAAAAACAGATGAAGCATACAAATCGACAATAGTTCCATAGATAACAAGGCTGTCAGACCTCAATAACTGGAATATCCTTACCTTACATATTGTGGTAAAATGTAGCACCGACATTTCCCTTTCTTTGTCAATTTATCCCAAAGGTAACGTGTCTACTTTCTTGTGGGGTAAGTCTGGTCACCTGCAGACTCACCACCTATGCAAAGGTTGCTGTAGGTTTAATGCGCCCAGATCCGAGGTACGAGCGGTTTAGTTACATTATGCCTGACTTGGATTTTGCCACATGTACATTTCGAATGTATTTGAGCCAACTACTAGTCATCAGTCTGGAGGTAATCCATTCCATTTTTTTGTGGTTTTATGTCTGGAGATATGCAGATCCATTTTATTGTTTGAATATACATGTATGTACAAACATGAATGTACAGTCGGACTCGAGTGGGTGGCATTTGTTTTTGTGCCTTTTATTGACATTAGGCCAAAAAATCATGTTTCTGGTCTCCATGCGCCGGCCGCTTTCAGACCCATCGCAGATCAACATTTTTAGTTTTCTTATTCTTTGCTATGAAAACGATGTCCAATTGCAGCCAGAAATGACTGGATCAATTGGAATCTCTGGCCGTGCTGTGTTTTAAATGACTTGTCCAGGCATAGGGGTACATGGAACGACGGTCTTGACGAGAGACCTCTCTTAGCCACTCATACTTTGTGTATGAGAAATTTGGTCTGGTTCAAAGTCTCACATATTTCGTTGGTTGGCAAAAAAAAAAAAGATTACCAAAAAAAAAAAAAAAAAAAAAAGCGTGTCACCGCACTGATTTTGAAGCTTAATTCTGTGACCAGAAACCAGACTTATTTTTTGGCCTTAGGCACAGATGTCAGTAATGTAAGTAGGATTTAGCTTGCATGGTGGATGTAAAGTTGGGCCTTGATTCATAATCGGGGTTAGTGTTTATAAAACCTTTAGTTTTGAGTATATTGCAGCCCTATGGCGTTCCTCAATGCCCAACATTTTTTAAAACTAATAGTTCTTATGCATTTTAGGGCCCTATGTTCCCTCGCATGGAGCACAGACTGGATGAGGAACATAGGGCTGAGGCAGAACATAGGGTCTATTTAGGGCTGAGGAACATAGGGCTGAGGGAACATAAGGCTGAGGGAACTTGAGTACAGTCCCCTGCATAATCGCAGTACAGTCTCCTTTTTATTGAAAGACTGGAAGTCTTTTTATTGATGCAAGCAACTCAGGCAGGACTTGAACCCACAAACTCCTACATTACCTGGTTCAGAAAGCGTCAGAGATACTTTTTGTGTAGGGCAAAAATGAGAATCAGTTGTTCATTATCCAAACGCAGAATTCCATAAAATAAATGCTAGTGGTAGTACCGCAAGGCTGTATACTATTCTAGCCAGCTTTTATCATCAGAAAAAGCTTGGTGATCGAGCGTTAAGGTCCCAATTCTGAGCGTTGCCAGTGGAGGCTTTTTTCACAGACCCTCAAAAAGCACCGAAAGTATACTCTTTTTTTTTCAGTAGTATACATTGTGTAGGCAAAAATCAAATCAGCTTATCATTGTCTTTTTGTTTTTGCAGGATTATACCATGTGTGTGGCACCAGGAATCGCTAACAATGAAGCGAGAAGGGGCATATATTAGAACCTTTGTTGACTATGCCCAATCTAATGGAAGCTTTCGCCTAGCAGTTCTTAACCTTCTAGGGTCGCTTCCAACAAATGTGCCTCTGACGTCACCACGGATTTTCACATATGGTAAGTAATTCTTTATTAGCTGTGCCTCCCTATGTGATCCTTTTTTGCAAGTCGGCAATGCGCGGCTCAGTGTTGCTGAGTGATTTTTCTGAAAATTGAGTGCGTGAGAGCACGTATGAACATTGACATTTTAAATTCTCAGTACCAGTTATTAACTTCTAATTGAATGATCTTTGATTGCAATCTGATACTTCACGCATCCACAGGGTATACACTTAATACAAAATCAAATTAGATATGGTTCACTGGCCGGTGATCCATATTTCCAACATTAAGAAATGAATACAAGAAATCTGAATGCATTTTAACCATTTTTCTGCTTAACGACACTACTGTAAAAACAGGTTGATTTCTATTCGGTTCGGTATCTTTTGTTTGGCCGGCCTTTTTTTAGTGTGCCTGTCAATATTATTATGCTCACAATTCCCAGAACGCTCAACTGATACATTTCGAAGGGGATCATTTTGTGTTGGATATTTTTTTTTAATCCGTACTATTTTTTCTAAAACCATATTGTCATATTTTCTGTAATCGACAATCCGTCTGAATCATGTCATTTATTGGTGATAACAAGTTACATCGATGTACATGGTCTGCGTCAAAATGTGTACACGCTTTTCTTTAGATTAAACGATAATGCCAAGCTTCAGTTTCTATGTGTGTCTCTTTGATTGTATAAAAGTATGGATGCATTTGGTTACAGACATTTTGCCACGGAGTAATTATTAGGCCAAATAAAATAAATTATTGGGTTGACGTCCTTTTCCCCTAATTATCATGGTCGGGAGGAGGTTTTTGCTTGTTTGGCCTTCATTAACCCATGGTTTAATTATTGAATAACAAAGATATGAAGTTCTTACAAGAGCAGAATAATTGTAATTTTTATTTGCGATGGTGATTTGTCATTGGCTTCAGGATATTTGCAATTTTTATTTATTTATATTTGTTGACATTGTCAGGTTTTTAAAGTAAAACATAAAAATAAAAAAATAAAACAAAATTCGGTAGGGCACTTTTCACTAGTCAGGCGGGACGCCACCAATTTTTTTTTCACAATAGTTAAAGAAAATAGTGAAAATGTATTCATACCATTTTGCATTAATTCTAATGTTATAAATGGATCATGACTCAGATCCATCTAAATATTATAATACATTTCAAGTTTTCTAAAAATGACAGCATGTCAGATGGAATAATTTCTCCGGATGTTTGATATCACTTTCAATTATTGTTCAGATACTTTATTATTTGAAATTGCCAAAAGTTTGCACTCCTTTGAGTTATTTTTTGGGGGACACCCTTTATGAAAACTGTATTTTGATGTTAACAGGTGACACGGATGAATACAGCGTGATGGTTGACCACATGAGAGAGATTTACCCATAGTGGTCTCATTAGTGTTGGGTTCAGCATGGGAGCCTAACATCATCGTCAAGTATCTGGGAGAGAAGCAGAGACAGGCAATGTTCATCTGTGGATTGTCCATATGCCAGGATATGACATTACTAAGTATGACTTTATAGTTTGATGAAACAATTGATTTAATTTTGCCCTACACGATGTGTGTATAGCTGTGGAAAAACTTCACAGGCGACTCGGGGATTCGAACCCACGACCTCCTGCTTAATAGTGCAGACGTCTTAACCTCTCGACCACGAGCTTGCCTGATGTCGATTGGCTGGCTAGAATCTATATAGCAGCGGGTGCCGATATTTACAGTTTGATGAAATTCTTGCGTCGGGATAAACAATTGATTTAATTTTGCCCTACACCGACGTGTATAGCACTGTATACCGGTGCTTTCAAGTGTCTGTGGAAAAACTTCACAGGCGACTCGGTGGATTCGAATCACGACCTCCTGTTTACTAGTGCAGATGTCTTAACCTCTGTGAGAAGCACTGAGGATGAATTAAGTATGAATTTGTTATAAATTTCCTATTAATTTCCTATTCAGTGCAAATCAATAAGGGAAATAAAAGGGAAGGCACAAGGGAGGCGTGTTTTTTTTTTTTTTTTTTGCAGTGCCATGGCCAAGCGGTTTAGTGCATCAGACTTGTGTTCTGATGGCCGAGTCATCAGAATATGGGTTCGAATCCTGGCCGTGACCGTAGTGCTTGTATCCCTGAGCAAGACACTTAACTATAATTGCTCTCTTTACCCAGCAGGAGTATAAATGGGGACAGAGGCGGTAATTGTATTTGATTAAGCTGTTCGCTACACATTTGCAGCATGGGCTGCATACTCCTCAGGAGTTGAGATGGTTCTAGGAATGATATAACTGGCCCGATGACAGGGGTAATAATGTTCATGTACCATGAGCGTCAAACTTGGCAGATACCGGCGCAATATAAGTGTCCATTATTATTGTTATTATTATTGTTATTATTATTTTAATGATACAAAAAAAAACTTCAAATTTTTTTTTTAATGATACAAAAAACGTTCGAAAGGGTGGTGCGGGGGAGGTTCTGTGACTTCAATCCAAATATTTACCGGGTGAAAATGTTTATGGGGCTACTTTTTTTTTTTTCAAGTAATGTTCTGCCGGTCTTCCTTTACAAATTTCTGGCTCTGTGCATGGAAATGGGCAAATTCACATCTTAGGGATAAAGAAAACACAAAGTGCGTTACTGATTGGTTCAATTCTGCAATGCATGTCATCGTCTCTTTAATTTGCCAACCATTTTGATTACTAGAGCGACGTTTGTACTGCAGTGGGAGAATTGTCGCCTGTATAACTTCATGATGTCCCAGAAAATGTTGATGCAGATCCACGTAACAGCAGCATGTGTTTGGGGAGCAGGCAAAGCTCACTGGAAGGCCAGAAACAAGGAGCCCATCACTACACGTCGATGAGATCATGAACTCCACGAGTCTGGTCCACTTGGATGAACATTTGACACAGTAAGAGCAATACGGTGTGCCTTTTTGAAACTGCACATCACTTGATCTGATGTGGTTGGCGATGGACCCAATGCGATTTTCGACCATTTTGTTTGTTTGTCCATTCCCAAGAGATTAAACATGTTTCAAACTTGAAATGCGATGGACTGGCATTGCTGTGTTGTGGTGGTTTGTACTACCAATTGACGTGAAGCAAGCATTGAAAATCACGCTGCCGAGGGGAAAGTACAATATTGGTATGTGGTAACCTACATTCATTTTAACCGTCTAGTATTCAAGAAATATATCATAAACTAACCTGTGAACATAGATGCTCACATTTGTTGAGACAAGTAACAAAACTGGTTACATATTTGTTTCTGTTTTTATTTTTAGCAAAACATTGTCGGACGCAAGTTTTTTTTTGTAAATCCACAAAACATTTTTTCACTAAGATAAAAGCAATCAGATGAAATCATTCTCAGGATGACCAGGCATGAGAATTTCCACGCTCATGGTTTCCCCGCTTTTGAGGCCAAAATATGTCCTCTCCGAGTTCAATGTGAACCCGGTTTAAAATTTGGGGGGTAGAGGTGGTCTAGGGTGATTTTGTTTTAGGAAATTGTGGAAATATCATTGCTGAAATGCCCCGAGATCGGCACTTTAAAGTCGGCTTCGTAGTTTTAGACGCCCAGCTGTTTTATAAAACCCGCTTTGTCCGATCCTATTTACACGACGACGAGAGCGTGGAAGTGCTGTTAAATTACAGAGATGAAGTTTACTAAACGAATCAACGATCGCGTTCAAGTATTCCATAACGCATAAAATTGTCCAATCAACATCCCTCATAATGAGCGTTAGAAATGCTGTTGTTGATTGAGCTGCCATCGATTAACGCTTTGGCCTTTGTACGTGAAAGAAAAAGTTATAGTAAAATTATCGTGAAATATCGGAGGCATCCGACTTCAAAATGCCGAAATTTTTGGGATAGAAATGAAGAACAATTAGATCGAGTCGGATAAAGGTGTCAAAGAAAAATGGAAGTGGTCTTGGTTAGAGGAAGATGGGAAATTAAACTGCCTGGTAAAAGTGGTATTGCCGTAAAGTAAAGTGCAACTGGGCGAGTTCGCCAGAAAGGTAGATATACCAGGAAGTCGATGTGCACGCTGCAATAAACTGATCAACTATGGAAATAGGAAAAGTGCACTAAAGCTCATGTTACCACAGCGGAACATGTAAATCTAGTGAAGATAAGAAGGACAAATTATGTCGTGCAAGTGGCTTCATGCATCAGAGGGCCAACAAGTTCTTCAGGCGCAGGGCCGCCCACATCCTCCGCCACCTCTTGATCTGACAAGTGCATTACGTAGGGGTTGCCTCCTGCACGTGAAACTGAAAGTGTCAATTGTGTTTATTTCTGCTGTTTAATAATAATGGGGCCCTTTATGGACATTCAGATTAAAATTACATTGAAAATTGCTTGAAAATGCTACTTTTCAGTACCTAAATTGTCAAATTTTAGCGGGCGGGCTGCCTCCACCGCTAGGCCCCGCCCCCGGAACTCGGCATGCCTCGCCGCTCGCCTACGGCTTGATTGGGTCACACAGTGAATCGCTATTTTCCAGTTTTTCTAAGACAACCCATTCTCATGCCTGGATGACTGATCGTGTACCAACTTTCGAACAAGTACTTTAGACGATATAGTTAAGGCCCCTCCAAAAAAGTCTCTGGTCATAGGTCGCTTCAAAAGTATAGTGGCTAAGAGCCCTCACAAAATGGGCAAACGTTCATACCCCTATGTGAAAAGTCAGCACGGTGAATTCCAAGCATCCAGCAATTTTGGCTGCAATTGACATCGTTTCAGCAAAAAAGAAAGGAAAAAAACTAAAATGCTGAAGCGGGTCTGAGGAGATGCACGCGAGACCGTTTTTTTTGGCCTAATTTGGGTATCTGGGTTTAAAACCAATGTTGTATCTTCACTTTAAACACGCGCGCACTACGCATTGCTTTGTCCGAGTTGAATCACACGAGATGTGGCCATGGGGTTCCTTTTCTTTGATTTGAACGCTAAAAAAGATCTGGTCTAGCTGATATGTTTGCACCTTCATCACGGTGCAGCTATCTTGGTCTCTCCCATTCGAATCCAGAAACTAAACTAAGCGATGCACGGCTGGCTATTGGCTGCAGGCAATGTTGAAGTATAAGAAGAAATAGAGATATAGCCATAGTCAAAGCTGTTATTTTGATCGGCCGGCCTAAGACTGGCAAAAAAAGGCTGGCTCCTGTACTTATTGAGAATCAGTGCTATGATCCTACTTGCAACAGGAATCAGACTGGCTGTAGCCAACAAAGGACTACACAGTGAGTCTGTACCACTCCACCAGCTCAGTCATATCTAATCTAGCACCCACTACAACAACTCATTGTGCATTTACTTTTCACATTTATTTTTCACAGCAAAATGATACGCAGTGAAGCTGTGAAGATTTCACAAAGAATGAGTTGTTCTACCACATTGACAAGGTACACTAATTTGGAAAAACTCCTCGCCTCTCTTGAGGACAGAGTTTATGTGGGTTGAAAGAATGCTCTCACCACACCCTGATATTGTACTCTTTCTGAGGCATGAGTTGATTGGGATTCTAGGATTAACTACTGGAACTAAAACTTACCCCCTCTCAGGCCCTCGAACTAGACAGTGGCGTGAGCTGGCAGGGCGGCGCCCTGGCTCCAGTTCCAGAATAAGTGGGCCCCCTAACACTGAATTTTTCACATGCTTATGGGACTGACTGACGGCCCACCAGCAGGCAGGACTATACAGGCAGGTCGATTTAGACCTTGAGGGCCGGGCACTTCAGGTTCGAGGGCCCTCGACATAGAAATTAAATTACATGACAAATAAAAATGAACTAAAATGAATGATAAACCGCATTTCTTAGAAAAATATAAAACTAATTTTATAATTATTAATTTTTTTATAAAGGAAGTCCTTAGTCTGGGGCCTCTGCAGGGGCCGGGCATACTCCCCTTTGCCCCTTATAAATCCGCCCTGTATACAGGGCGCTTTTACTAAGGGCAAAGGGTAGTTGCCCACGGCCCCAGTAAAGAGGGGCCCTAAAAATCTGTACAGTCTTTTTTTTATAACCCGCGATTAATCAAAATCCAATGGCTTAATACACTTTTCGGATAACAATTAAGAAGTCGGTGTCATTGATTGGTGGGCCCCTGGGATCCGATTCGCCCCCCTTCCCTGGCGAACATAGCCAGCTACGCCACTGGAACTAGACACCCAACCATTGTATCCATCCTGATAGCCATCAGGCCAACAAGTGTTTGTTCTCTGATGCACACAGCCCTACGACCCTGGCATCAGTGAGTTTTTGCTGGTTTCTGTTGTAAAATTTTTCTGTGATTTTTAGGGTTTTGTTTTTTCTTTACCCAGTTATTCAGTACTTGTACTATGCTGTACTCGTGCCTGTACTTCGTGCTACGTACTGCATTGTACTCGTACTTTGTACTCATACTCATCAAGTACATTTTTTGTACTAATGAAAAGTACTCGACTACAAATCTGGAGCCAATTTCATAGAGCCTTAGCAGAAAAAATTGCTTAGCAAATTTCTATGGTTACCAGCCAAACTTCCATACAAAATGTATGCATTTTTGGCTGGTAGTCTGTTTTATATTGCTTAGTAACAATATTTGCTAAGCAAACTTCTGCTTAGTATAGCAGTGCTGAAATTGGCCCCTATGATGTGAGTAGGGCTAGTTACAGGGTCTTACGCACAGAGCAGCTGTTCCAATTATCGATTTTCACATTTTTATTTTTTATTTTTCTCTTAGATCCACATACCAATGTTACTCTTGAGCGCAGCTGATGACCACTTGATACCCAAGAAACAGAATCACACACGACAAAATATGCAAAGCAAGCGCCCAATGCCCTGTCGTCCCTGACCAAACACGGGCCATCTTGGATTCTTTGAAGGCTTCTTGATGCCGAACACAGTCTCCTGGATGGACAAGGTCGTTGTCAATTATATAAACGCAGTCATTGAAACACGGAAAGCGGACTCGCATAGAAATGTGATAACGCTTTATACTGTCCTTTTATTAACCCTCCTACTACTACAAGGGTCAAAATCAGTCAAATGTTGATATACTTGCGAGGTTCATCTGGTGCATTAAAGTCAAACACTGTCAAAACCTTAGGTGTAGTAAGTACATTTACAGGTCAAAATGAGTCATTGCGTTTTGACTGGTAAAGCATTGTCTGGTATTGTTCAGGGTGGTCAAAATGACAGTCAAAACCAGTCAAAACAGTAATGCCCTGTGTGCACATTTAGGTCAACAATCAAAACAGGCAGTTGACTGGTTTTGATTTCTATTACTTGCCACTAAAGTGCAACAAAAGTAGAGGATTAATGAAT
>CM055824.1:386075-438919 GCA_029582265.1 Zoroaster sp. YZ-2022
TAAAAAAATGAATTTTCCGCATCTCTGGCCCAAAAAGGGGAAAAACAGCAGTCTGCAAGGGGTTGAGACTGCCCGGGGAAAAAAGAGGATGAATTTGGGGTGATTTTCATGAATTTTCATTTTTTAAGATTCCCGCAATGTTATTTTTTCTTAATGAATTTTTTTGTAACATTAATTACATTTAGGGGAAAAGGGAGTTTGAATTATTGCAAAGTTCTAATTTATTTTTATTAAAACAATTGACGGAGGGGTAGTGTAATTTTTTGGGATTTAAACCCGATTTGAAATATTTTTTAACAAATCTATAGAACATTTCATTAAAAAAAGCAACATCCCCGGGCCCCCATAATTTGTTTTATTGTTCTAATTAGGAGAAAGAAAGTCAATATGCCTGTTTGGGACAGTCTGCGTTTAAAATTTTTCGGGTGATGGCAAAAATGATGAAAATGATCTTTCGATGAATTTGACTGTAATTTTTTATATATATATATATATATATATATATATATATATATATATATACATATATATATATATATATATATATTACGGGGGGGATAGTAGTGTAATTAATGGGTTAACTGATTTGTAAAATTTTTTACACAAATTATAGAAAATTTATATAAAAAATATAAAAATTTATATATATATAAATATATATATATATATATATTTTAAAAATAATTTTTCAGGTCGGGGCCCAAACCAATCTGCCGAGTACCCAGGATCAAGCCCCGCAGATGCAAAAAACCCCGAACGGAAGGGGATCAGAAATTTAACAAAACACAATTTTTTTGGATTGTCAAAAGAGTTTTATATGGAGAAATCCAAATATTATAAGGGTTTCGGAGCAAAGTTTTGATCCCGATGCCCCGGACCCTCGATTCCGTACGAGCGCCTACCAACTGAGCAACCAGTCCATATGTTGGGGGGGTCCACTTATGCCAATTATCTATTGCTCGGGGGGCCGGCACCAAACCTTTCTGCCGAGTAGCTAGGATCAACCCCCGGTAAATGCAAACAACCCGTAAGGGGGAACGGGACACAAATTAACGGAAAGTTTTATGTGGTTGACAAAAAGAGATTTATAGGGGAGAAACTGACCTGAAATTTTAAAACGGCCGGGGAAAGTTGGCTGATGCCGGACCCAAACCCCCGGACCTCTTTACCGTAGAGCGTTACCAACGAGCAAGCCCGGGTGGGGGTCCACCCATGCCAATCATTGCTCTATGAGGCCAGGTGGGAGGCCAAAATTTTCGGATAGCCAGGATCAAGCCCCGTCGATGCAAACAACCGTAACGGAGGGGCCCCAAAAATTAAGGAACACAAGCCTTTATGGGTTTTTCAGAGATTTATAGGGAGAAACTGACCTGAAATATTATAAACGGTTCGCGAGCAAAGAAAATTTTGATGCGGATCGAACTCGCGCCCCCTCGATTACAAGGACGTCTCGATTACAAACCATATCCCCGGAGCCGGACGCCCCCGTCAGATGCAAAAAACCCCGGGGTAACGGCGGGCGGGATCACAAAAAAGGGGAAAAAGTTTTTGGGTTGACAAAGAGTTTTAAAAGGGAAAAACGACCTGAAAATAATTTTCCCGGAAAAAAAAAATTGGGCTGAGGGGACCGAACCCGCGAGCCCCCGATTACGTACGAGCGCTTTTCCAACTGAGCTAACCACCCCCTTGTTGGTAGGGGGGTCCACTTATGCCAATTATCTATTGCTCATGGGGCCAGGTCAGAGGCCAAACCATTTCCCCGAGAGCCAGGACGCCCCGCGATGCAAACAACCGAACGGCAGGGAGGTCACACAACGAACAAGCCTTTACGTGGTTAAAAAAGAATTTAAGGGAAAAACTGACCTGAATATTATAAAATTTATATGATATTTTTTAAAATAATATTATATAATTATAAAAAAATATATCAAATATAACGGGGCCCCTTTTACCCCAGCCCCCCTTCTTGGCTCCCCTAAAAAAAAACGCCCCAACAGATTTCCCCGGGTTACTATTACCCCAGATTTTCTTAGGACCCCTGCAAAAAAGGGTATTAAGGACGCATGCTATTACCCGAAAGGACTGTTCTATGTGGAGGGGTAAAAAAAATACAAGGGAATTTTTTTGGGGTTTATTGGCTTCATTATATAAATTTTTTAAATTTTTTTAAAGAAATATTATTATTGATGAAAAGATGAAACACAAAAGTTAAAATTTTACACACTATGCAACTTAGCAAAACTATTTAAAAATATAAGATGTTGATAATTCAAAATATTGCAAAATTCCTAAAGGAGCTCAAATGGAAATAACTGTTATGGGCATTCAAAGAGTTTCTTAGTTCATTTTTTTCCATTCTGTTTTTAAAAGGGGCTTATTCTGAAGGCACTTCCTTAAACTAGAATATGAAAAAAATCAGTATACCCAGAATGAAAACACGGGGTTCAAACCCCACCAAATTTAAAAATTTTATAATGTCCAATTTAGCTATGTATGTAACTCAATTTTAAAATTTTTCCCCAAAATCCCCTTTTTATGTGGAGCGGTCACATATTGTATATCGCCCCGAATTATAAACCTTGGATTTTCTGGCTAGGTCCTTAACCCAGGGCCTTAACGTCACTGATCATGAATCACCCAGGAGTTTTTTACGCCCGAGATACAAAAAACCCGTTTATTCAAAGGTGAAAGCCCGTACTGGTCTCCCCACACAATTCAGAACTAAACCCGGGCACCCAATGTTATATATGAATTTATGAAAAGTGGATAAAATGTAGGGAGACAAAGACCAAATTTGTCTCCGCTTTGCCAACCATCCTCTGTGAAAACTATAAAAAAAATTTTAACCATTTAACAACCCTAATCATAAATTTGGGGTGTTAACCATTGAAATTGAAGCCCATAAATGATATCACACGAAACGGGAGTCGCACTGATACATCAACTCAAAACACTTCAACCATATGGCCTCAACAAGTATCAAATAACCCAGCTACCCCCTATTTTATTATTCACCTATATCATCTGGATTTTATCAACTCCCTTTTGATATATATTTTTTACCTTTATGTTTTTTTATCTTGTATATTATTACATTTTTCCAACCCCTTTATAGGAAAATTTTTAATTTAGCTATTTTCACCCACACCAACTCCTCAATTTGTAGGTTAAAACCCCCTTTTGTTATCGTACCCCTTTGTGTTTGGAAGACTAATTGGGTGACAATTGGAATCTCAATTATAGAAATTAGTTCTAAAAAGAACTGAGGTAAACCGACGTTTGACGGTGCGGAGGATTAGGAGGGCAGGATGCGGAGGATTGGGTATTGTCCCATTTTTACCCCAGCTTTCCCAAAAAGCTGCCACTTACTTATTGTGTGGCTCATAATCCCCCCTTTTTTCACTTCTGATACCTTTATTGACTTTTCTAGACTGATGGTTATTTTAAAATTTTCCCGTTTTTTTTAATCCCCCCCCATGATCTTTTGTTTGTTTTTTCCCCTTTAAATATGTTTTTTTTGTTTGATTTTCGTTGATGAAGGTCCTTTGACAAAAGAGGCCCCCCTCCTGATTTAATTTATATATTTTCGGTCATCAGTATTTCCTGCCTGTGCAGGGTTAAAGACCCACCTGACGTAGTAAGTCACTATTTTCTGTTGTTGCCCCCTGGTGATCCCTTGAGTTCCCTTTTTTGTTTTATAGTTTGTCCATATCCATTTTGCTCTCATTTATTTACCCAAACCCTCTACTATCCACAGTTATTTGTTTTAACCATATTTTTTATTTTTTAAAACCCTGTTTCTTTTCAGATTCTTATCAACCTTTCTGTTTTCAGGTATTTGTTTTAACCGCCTCCCGCCTTGTATTAACCCCTTCTTTTTCGGGTTTTTTTTTTTAACTCGTTCTTTCCAAGCTCTTTGTAAACCTGTTCTTTCAGGATTTGTTTTTTTCCCTCTTTTCTTGGGTATTTGTTTTAACCGTCTTTTCAGGTCTGTTTTTTAACCTCCCTTTCTACAGCTTGTATATTATCAAGGCCCTTTTCCCCAAAAGATTCTCATTTCACCAACTCCCTTTTATAATCTTAGGGGCCCTTAGCTGATCCAAACAGGACCCCAGAGGATAGGCAAAATATAAACAAAACATCCATTTAGGGGAAAAAGGGGAATGCAAAGGATCAGACAAGGTATCCAAAAGGGAAAATATCCCCAATTAAAACATAGGCCCCAATCTAGCAAAGCCAATGGTAAAAAAAATTTGTTCAAAGGGGGATTTTGTGGAAACAGTGTTGAGAAAAGGCCCCAACCAAGGCTCGCCTCAACCCTTTTGACCACAAGGTTTGCCCCCTAAAAAAGGGTTTTGGTTCAACCAAGGTTTAAACCCTCCGCCGGCCCCTTTAGTATAAAATTACTACTAATATAAAACATGTCCATCATAACGAACGTCAAAGTAAAATAAAAATTTCACGTACAAATTTTGATATAGAACAGGTCTTTGATATATTTAAATATAACAAAAGAATGGGGCTTCCATACTGATGCACATTAATCTAAACCGAGTATAAAAAAAGGGGGATCTAAGAACTTTGTTTTAACGTTTTACCTCGTTATTTAACATGAAAGTAATTTTTTTTTCCCATCATGGTTAGAAATATTAATTACCTAAACACCCCAGACTTTTTTCACCCAAAATTTTGTCAAAATTCTTAAACCATGAAGGGTTTTTGAGATTATTCAACCGTATAAAAAGTTCAAAAACCCAAAATATGGAATGCTAAAGTAAGGGAATTCTAAAACCCGGACAAGGCGGAAGACCCGAGCTACCGTCCAATAAGCCTACGGGCATAATCTAAAAGTGATGGAGAGATTAATATACAATCGTATCCAACCCATTGGGACCCTCAACTTCATCTGGGAGGAAAAAAGAAAAAAATTCCAGAAGACAAATGACAACTTCCAAAAGGTCCAAGAACGGTGTGATTCGATCTATAGAGCATGCACATGGATAAAAGATCGCCCAAACTACAAAAAACATACCGATAAAACCTTAGAAATTTTCTCTACAATGATCACCTGCAGAAGTTTACAATGAGGTTGGCGAAGAAACCAGTAAAAATGCTTCCGAAAAAAAGGGGTCCCGAGGGGTCAGGGTCGCAGATTTAATTCAAATTACACTGCGACCTACCAACCACTGTCTCAAAGAAAACATCTAAAGATAACAAAGCCCTAACCCCTCCCAAAAAATTTTTAAAAGTTTGAAAAAACTTGGCACCGATATAACCTTGCGTTATTTAAAAACTGGGGACCGACTTAAACACCAAAAATGTTTAGCAACGACTGGCTAACTACAAAAACAAAGTCGTTTGAATGGCCCAAACCCTCCCGTATAGATTTCCCCAAAATATTGGTGTTACTTTGGGCAGATTTAAAATAAAAAATATCCAAAGCTCGCACAAAAACCAACGCTCGCAACTGTCCTTTAATTTGACAACTATCAGGCCTTCCTGGGGGGCAATACAACGTTCTTCGAATGTCAGCAATAGCTTAGTATACCTGTTGCAGAGTACTGTGCACCGGTAGGGGAAGGAGCACCCCCCCCCAAAGATTACGGCCCTAACAACACCATGCGCATCATCTCAGGATGTATCAGATCCCCACCTACCTTTCCCGAGTCAGTGGAATTGCCCCCGAAGTGAGACGACAGCAGTTTTTTGCGCGACGTGCCCTGGGGGGACCTTCCCCTTTATCAACTGTTTACAAACACCAACAAAAACCCCCACAACTGGGGGCTATCAAGAAATCCTTCCATCAACAGCCCACAAACTGTAAATTTCCCGACGCACCCAAAGACTTGGGCACAAACATGGGGGAATATGTGGGAACAAAACCAGGGCGTGGATATTTTAACACCTTTCGCCACTGGGGTCAAACTTAAAGACAAGAACGCCCATGGGGTTTGGGCAAACATGCCCGCATGGACTACAAGCTAAAAGACCTGTGGGCAATGACCAGACTTTCATCCATGTTCATGACTGTATTTTTTACAGATGATGGGAAATTTAATTTAACTCGACCAGTTATTAAACTGGATCCAAACCAACCTTGTCATTTTAAATTTAAGGGAAACCCTAGATAAATAAAAAATAAAGACCAGCACAAATCAGATGATGTCTATTACCCCAAAAACGTATGCAAGAAAATAATTATTCCCCTCCCCAAAGTACAAGTATACAGAAAATTATTATGTTTGTTTTGGGGGAAACAGCAAAAAGTATATCATGGTACAAAAGGGATGCTGTAAAGTGAAATTTTCAACAAAAATCTAGGGTTTTTTCCTCCAGGGAAACATGATTAAATTAGATACTGCAGATTTTGAGAAGCTGCCCAAGTTGTATGTTTAAAAAAGCAAAATTTCAAACAAATTTACCTGAAAATTAAAACGATCCTTGAAGGGGCCCCCTTAAAGGCAAGGTTATCCGGCTTTTCCCCTCCCTTTAAGGCAAAGGGCCCAAGGGCCCCAAAAAATAAGCTTCAGCCGGCCAACTCAGCATCAAGGCACTACATCACTGGTGGAAAGCTAGATGAATAGAAGACCCCATAAAGGATATGAAAAAAAGGGGTAAAGCCATAATTTGAGGAGTTTTAAAAAAAAAGGGCAATAGAGAACAGGTGAAAAAGAATAATAAAATAAAGATTTGGGTCAAAGGGGCCCAAGACGTAATAAAAAATGGCCGCCTGAGTCAGAAGGGTTTTTGGGAGCATTAAACTTGTTTCAAAATATTAGTTGATTTTTATTGACAATTAATAGCAACCAAGTATGAATTTCAAAAAAAATGTTATTTTCGATTTATTTTTGTAATTTTTTTTTACAATGAAAGTTCTCGACAGCAGAAAATACATTATTTTTTAATAACTACGAAATAGATAAATCCCCCGTTAAAAGGGGGCCCCAATTAGGTTAGTGTGCTTTTAAAATTCCAAAAATTGCACAAAAAATGAAAGTTTTGGCAAATGATATTTTTTTTTGAAAAAAAATTTCCCCAAAAGAATTTAAATAAAGTTTTTTTTCCAAATTTGGGGTTTCGGGGAACCCATTCAATAATTTATCATCGATGATGTCAATACTTTTTTGCAAAGGGGCATCTTTATTTTAACAATTTTTTCATATTGAAAACAAAAATTTTAAGTTAGAATGTGTTGAATTTGAACTTTTCCCGTTTGGGCCCAGAGAATTTGAGCAATTTGGTACCCCGGTTTTAAAAAGAGGGGTTGTTTTTTCCCGGGTAGCCAAAAGGGGCTACGGGAAACGCGGGCCCTTTAGTAGTTGGACCCTCGTTTGCTATGACCCGAGATACAAGTTGTTGCCCAGTTGACGCCCGCGGGTTAATATATATATATATATATATATATATATATATATATATATATATATATATTTTTTTTTTTTTTTTTTTTTTTTTGGAGAGCGCCGTAGGTATTCGAGGGTCGCGGGTCGGGAGTCCGGCATAAACCCAAATTTTTTTTTCCCCCCCCTTTATACAATATTTGGGCGTTTCCCCAAAATTATTTGTGTACAACCACGAAAAAACCGGTCCGTTGTGTGATCCCCGTTAGCTCAGTTGGCAGCGCCGTACGGTATTGAGAGGTCGGGTTCGTTGTTTCCCGGGCATCAGCCAATTTTCTTTTCTCGCACCGTGGTTGGTAATAGAAGAAAAACAATGGAAGCAACTTAGACGGGGAAAAGCTGCAAATTCTGATTCATAGTATTATATGACTGTATAAATGTTCCTTTTCGGGGTTTTTTTTATTTTACGAGTCGAAGGAAATAGTCGGGCCCCTTTTTTGATTTTATAATTATTATATTCTTTTGTTACAGAGAATCGGCAAGGACCCGCATGATAAAGGTTATATAATTTTTTTTTTTTCGGCGGAAAATGGTCTGTTTAAATCAACGGTGGATAAACAAGATTTCAACGCCAAATGGGCATCGTACCCTCCAAACACTCAGTGTTTGGGTGGTGGTGGCAGGGGGATACCATGTGGGTTTTTATTTCCGTGAGTTTGACGGAACAAGGCACGATTATCTGGATATTGGAAAAGACGATTTTTTTAGAATATTTGAGTACAGGGAGTTTTGTGTTTTATGTATTTTTTAACAATATGCAGACAATTTCCCGTTTAAAAAACAATTTTAAAAATGTATTTAGATTATTTTCGAGTTCAAATCCACTGAAATGCCCCGATGCAACACGAACTGTTTATGATTTTCAGATCAGATTAAGATAAAAACAAGGATTAATCTTTTAGGTTAAACAGAGGGGGACGGTAAAGTTTGTGGATTTATGTTTAAAGAACAATGTAACAAATATTTCAAGAAAAGGAAACATTGGATTTCCAAAGGAATTATAATTAAAACTAATCAGGTTTGAATCAATCTTCCCCCCCGGGTGGAGGGTAAAAAAAAATAAAATTCGTTACCCCGACGCAAGAATTTATCAATGTAATAGAATCAACGAGGAATCTAGCGGCCTGTCGTCAAGGAAGCTCGTGATCGAGAGGTTGACGTCTTCACTAGATAATCCAGGAAGTTATGGCGAACCGCCCGAGTCGCCCGTGAAGTTTCCCAAACACTGAAAGCACCACGTTGGTTAAAACTGATAATAAAAAACAAATTAAACTTGTTAATAAACATTGCAACGGAACATTATGATGCATCAGTGAAAAATGTGTTTGGTTGGGAATAACTATTATTGATAGAGCTGAAATTTTTCAAAAGAAAATTTTATCCGTTTAACTGCTTAAACGTTTTTCAATTTTGTTTTAAATTTAAAATTGCTGCAGTTAACTGGGGGAGAATGAAGAAGACCACATCTAACTGATCGTCCCCAAAAACCCGTCTGGGGAAACCTACCTTTTTGCTTTTTTCAGGTTTGTTTATCAAGATGAGACAAAGATTTATATCAAACTAAGCAACAAAACGCGCAGCCAAATTAATGGTAACGGGGAAAAGGATAATAAAAAAAAAGGGGGTATTTTTTTGGGGCTAATTTTTCAGTTTTGGAAAAAAATTTCCCAGATGTTTCCAAAGAATTTACGATGCTCGCAAATCTTTTTTAAAATGTCCCTCCAGTGACAATTTTGTTAGCACTAACCACCTAAAACCTTTTGGGGCAAAAAACTTGCTTCAAAAAAAAAACTGAAGCATTTTTTAGGCATGTGAAAGTTATCATTCGATGTGTATCGACGGACCCTTTGCAATATTTGTCCTTATTAAAGATGCGATAAAAGGGCCATAACGGGTGGGGGTTTATCTGAAATAGTAAAAAAGTTAATTTTGTTTGGGTTTTGGGGGCAATAAACGACTGATAGTCAACCTAATGTTTCGTACGATCGGGAGGTCCCCCTATATTTCAACATCCACCAAACGGTTGTGGCGAGTCTACCTTCATCCAGAAAAAATTTTTTATAACATATCCATCGAAGTGGTTTTTCCAAGGGAGACAGAGGGACTTGGTAAATATAAATTTTACCCGGGAAAAATAAGTCGTTTGTGTTGCACGGAAAAAGGGGGTTCAATATTATTGGAGGTTACGATGTTGATATTTTTTTTATGGGACTGACTGTATAAAAAGGTTTTTCATCTCAGATTGACACACGTTGACAACGGTGTTATTTATTTGAAAGAAATGTACAAAAAAACCGTTAAAAAGAAATCCCCAAAAATCTTGTTTTGGGGAAAGATGGATTTCAAGTCAGATTATTAAGATTGTTTTTTGGGTTTAAAACCTTTAAAAAAAATGAAAAAAAAACCCCAAACAAAATTTTAAATTTTAGGATTTATAAATAAACCCCCTTTCATATATGTATGGGAAAAAATTTAATTTGGGATTTTGGGTTTTGGGATGATGGTCAAATCAACGGGAAAAGTTAAAAGTTCGGGGTGATCCCCCAAATTTGTTAGTTCTGTGGTCCCTTAAGTTTAATACTACGATTAAAAAATTCGCTGCCGAAAGTTAATTTATTTGATAAATCACGAAATGATGAAGAAATTTTTTTCACGATTAATTTTTCAACATAAACAAAAGATGACATTAACGGTCACCCAATCGCGTTTATCAGGGCGTCGACCAGAGATGGATTTTTTCATGGCAAAGAAAATGGCGTATTCATCCGATAAACACGTCGACTTGTGAGGGGAATTTAGAGAGAGTTAAACCCCCTTGTTTATTGTTGTGTAATTTATTACACAATATGAAAACAAAATTTTAGTAAGAAAATCTAAGCCAAATTTAAGCGGGAGTTGGGAAACCAAACGGGGTTTAACTCACAGGTCTTTTGGGGAGCAAGGCCCCAATTTTTTTTTAAAACCCAAAAGTTTTATCACACTGAAATTTTCATTTTCATAAAACTTTGGGAACCCCCAAAAAAAATAATGGGTTCAGGGTTGCGTAAACCCGTTTTTTTTGAACGGTCCAATTAAATTTTCCTTTTTTGTTTTGTGTTTATATGTTTTTGGGGGTTTTGTTGTCTATTTTTTAAACTCTGAACGGGACAATATTGAGTCAGGGAAACCCAAAATCCATATTTCGGGGAAACAATATGGGAACCCAAATTTCGAAAAAGCAAAAATTTGTCCACAAAATGTTTTTACAGTTTTAAAAATGTTTTTTTCATATAAAATTTTGTGCAAATGTAATTTTTTGTCATAAGGGGGGAGGACTTTGCCCCTGGTCAGAGAAGGGGATGATGGTGCCCCATCAACCCTTTTTATTCCAGGTTATATTTTCCATCGTATTGATAGTTCACCGTCATGAATTATGTTTATGTGGGGGATAGTTTCCCCATTACTAAGGACGACACTAAAAAACCAAATAAACAATTTATGGTTTTGACTTTACTTTCAACCCACACATACATGTTCTTTTTTATAGGGCCCCGAACATATTCTGTGCCATTTCGAAATATCAAAAAAGCATTGATGAAGCAATTTCAGACACCCAGCCGCTCACATTTGGTTTTTTTGGGGACTTCAATGTTCAAAAAGAGTGGGTTTAAACCCCCGAGCAATTGATCCGCTGGGAAGACACCTTTTAATTTTTCGATGTCACAGAACCTTACACAAATTGTCTTAAACCACTAGGTCTCTTTACCTATGAGGGGAGCCATCTTCTTTACTATTCATTTCAAGGGACATGGATCTCTTTTACCTTTTACCGTAGGGAGTTTACCTTTTTCTGTTTTACAGATATGGACGCCTTTGGGTATTTCCCAAACTGTTCCCCACTTTAAGATCTCGATGCGTGAAACACGTAAACGGCACGCCCCTCGTTAAAGAGAGCAGCTTTTTCCCCCGAGCAACATGTGTGGGAAATTTTTCCCAGATGCTGCTTTCTCCAGTGTTTAGCCTGACATTCAAGAGAATTTAATGCCCTCTTAGAGGAGTAATTTTTTAGTGAGGAGGAACCCAAGTATTAAAGGAAAAGGGCATGACAGCAAAAATCAACTTTGAGAGAATTTTTTAATTTACTTGTTCTACCTCACTTTGAGTGGATTTTTAAAAGCCTTTGGGTTTTGGCAACCTTTTATTAAAAAATCCCAATTTGGGGTCAAAGTTTTAAAATCATGTTTTGGGGGCAAATGACCCAAAATATTGCTTATAGCGCCATCTATGATTTAAATTGACATTATTGTTGTACTGAAGACAACCTTTTTGCCAATTTCCATTGCCAACGGATAAAAATTAAGGAAGGAATAAATTTGAACAAATTGAGGGGAAGGACCCAAAAAGGGGATAGGGTCCCTAACGGACGGGGGGACTACGAAAGTTTTCAGACCTCATTCGATAGATGGCGCCAAACCGAAATGCCTACGGATTCAGGAAAAAATGGGGGGGAAATGAACCCCCCCCAGGTCTGAGATCGAAAGCCCAGACTTATAGGGTTAAAGCCCTGAAAGTTTGATCGCAACAGATTGCACCATGTACTCCACCGGGGAAGGGAAAAGGAGACAGCCAAAAAAGTAAAAGAGGGGCATTTAATCAAAAAAGTACTACAATACTAGTACTACTATAGTCAAAATCCTGAAGGCAACATGAATTGTGAGCTGTTTGGGAAAAAAATTTTCTTGCATTCTATGAATTATCAAATGAATTGATAAATTTTAAAACGGGGGATTAGGTTTGCGCAGGTAACCGTTTAGTTTGAGTAGTATGGAAAATGGGGGTCCTGGGGCTTTCCAAAAAAAGATTTTTTTTCCAAATTTCTTGGGTAAAAATTTAACAAAGTTAGAAAAAGGGACTTTTTTTTCTTGGGTAGTAGGGGTTTTTTTTCAAAAAAACCCGGTGTTTTTAAAAACAAACTAAAAATTTTTTAAATTTTTTTTTTAGTTTTTTTTTTTTAAATATATATTGACTAAAAGAATGACAGCTACAAACAATATTTATGAAATGGGCATTGGAAAAAACAATATTTTGTAAAGAACATAGACCACCCCGTAGATTTTTACAATAAAAAACGTATATTTCCCAAACAGAAGGGAAAATTAATAAACGCGTTTATTATGAATATGTGAAAATTTTTTAAAAAACAGCAAAAAACCCAAAGCCATTGTAAAAATTAAATTTAGCGGGAATTGAAACAGGTATAAATGTTGAAATATAAAATACCTAGACAGGGGTTAGGAAAAAAGGCAGTTGAAAAAAAAGACTACATCAAGGGGCAAAAAAAAGGGTTTTTTACAACCAAGAAGCAGAGTTGAGTTTTAAACCCCAAACCGATCGATGGGGGAAAAATTTTTAGGGAACGAAGAATGGAGTTCCGGAATCACAAAAAAGGAAAAGTTTTAAAATTTTTTTCGCCTTTGGGAAAACCAAAAATTATTCCCAAAGTTAGGGAAGACTTGAAAGAATTTAACGCGGGGTTTATGATATATATACGATTAAATTTTAAAGAAAAAAAATGGTGCGACGATGAAGTTGAACCAAATTTTCATAACAAAAACAAGTTGTATTTTTAAAACGACAACATTGAACATGGCAAATGATTTTTTTTCGAAAATTTGGGGCTTTGGGAAAAAAAAGAGAGGGTGGGGGGGGAAAAAGGATCACCTTTTGATATGAACATTAGAATTGGGTTTTATCAACCCTAAAAGGGGGTAGTTATATCGAGTATGCGACTATTTTAAAAAATAAAACAGCGTCCAACGAAAAAACAAGACGATAATTGTTTGCGATGGGGCTCCCAGCGCTTTTTTTCAAACTTGCAAAGATCCTCAAAAAACCCAGCAAACCCGACGAGGGAGGGTTTTAAATTTTAACAATGTCGACGCCCCACGCCATTAATCAGATTGGTTTTAGAAAACAAAAACAATATGGGATAAACTTTTGGTTCAGTAAAAAACGATACTATTTAAAAATTTAGCGAAAAAACCCACGAAACTAGACCCATAAATTTACTATTGATTCATAAAAAATTTTTAAACCCTCCTTTTGGGTTTAAAAAACGAATAAATTATTTTTTTGATCAAACAAAACATAAAGAAGAAAACATTTTTGTTTGAGATGTTTAAAGGTTTTCAACAAAAAACGTATCTCGAAAATCAGGGAAAAAAGTGAAAGGGAAAAACGCCAGCCCGACGGCGGTTTTTTTACTGGAAAAGCAAAAAAACGATAAGGTAAAATTTAAAAATTTTCAAAAAAGATAAAAAGTTCCATTCGTAATATACCCCGATTTTGAAAGCATTATTAAAAAGATTGTTGATAAAAACTCACCAACACTAAAAACTACAAGAACACGTTTTTGGTGGTTATTCATACATCGTCGTGGGGATGTGACGGGGGACTAGCGCCCCACGTAAAGGGAGAAGATGGTTAAACATTTTTTAAATGAATTAAAAAAATAATCAAAACGATTAACGAGATTTTTAAAAAACCCTAAAAAAATAATAATGCCCAAAGAAGGAAGATTACAACCTGGGAGCGAGTTTTGGGATATGTAAAAAGACTTTTTTTGAATGTGTTGATGTTAAGTTTATAAATTTAGAGATCATTGTCACATTCCCGGAAAATATAGAGGCGGGCGCACAACTGTTGAAATTTTAAAAAACTGATTTTAAAAACCAGACAAAACTTTATTCCAGTCATTTCATAATTTAGAGGCTGATTCTCATCCCATTATGCAGGTTGCGGGAAAAAAAACGAAAGGAAATTTAACTTTATCGAAACAATATCGAAAAGTATATTTTTCAGTATTAATCAACTACGGTTTATAGAAAAGGCTCAATTTTTTTTTGGCCGTTAGATAAATTTTTTTAAAATCGAACGATTCTTTTTCAATCACTAGGATTTTTGAACCAGTTTTTGAAAATTTAATTTTATTAAAAGGGGGTTTTTATCCTTACGAGTTTTTTACTTTTTCGAGCGTTTCAAAAAAAACGTAGCTTCCTCCGATTGAATTTTTTTTTTGGTAGTTTGAACCATCAACACATTACCAAAGAAAATACGAGCACGCAAAGAACGTTTAAAAACAAGTTTAATTGAAAAAATTTTGGGTGATTCCCAAGATTTATACGTGGTACGGATACTTGCTTATTAGCGGACGTATTTAAAAAACCCGTTACTTGTAAAACGGGGAATACGGTTTGACCCGGGCTAATTATTACACGAGTCCCGGTTTGAGTTGGGACGCTTTTTTAAAAACTTTTTCAAAAAAAACCTTTAGATTTGTTTACAGATATCAACATGCATTTTTTTAAAGAAAAGGCATTAGAGGAGGAACGTTTTGAGTAAACGATACGCTAAAGCAAACAATGATATTTGGATGATTATTGATAAAACGAAACCATCGAGTTACATTATGTATTTAGAGGGAAAAATTTTATACGGCTCCGCGATGAGTAAACCCTTTTCCCGACCAAATTTTTAAAAATGGATGACCAATAAACAAATAGACAAACTGAGAGCAAAGGGGTTTAAAAAACAAAAGGATGTTTTTTTAGAAGTTGATTTAGAATATCCAACTAGTTTACACGTTTCCCACAAGGATTTCCCTCGGGGCCGGGTCGTTTAAAGGCAGAAAGAATGGATGAGCGAGTATCGGATTGCAAAACGACAAACCGGCCCCAAAAATTTAAAGGAAATTAGTTCCAAATTTAACAACAAAAAAAAACTACGTGATTCATTATCGTAATTTAAATTTTTTTAAAAACTCGGCATAAAACCCAACAAAAACATAAATTTTTAGAATTTGACGAATCGTGTTGGAAAATCGACATTGATTTAAAAACAGCCGGAAAAAGAAGCAAAGAGTGATTTTGAAAAAGATTTTTTAAAACTTAAAAAATTCATTTTTTGGGGAAAAACCAGGGAAAATGTAAAAAATCGCATTAACGTAAATTTGAAGAGTTTAAACGATAAAAAATCGGGAAAATCAAATTGCGCGTTTAACGGAAAAACCAAATTTTGCTAAAAGGCTGGGTTTTTTGATAACGAACTAGTAGCATTCAATGCAAAAAGCAACTCTTTCCCAACCGCCCAGTTTACGTAGGTGAGATCCCGATTTATCCAAACATTTAATGTATGATTTCTATTACAATATTTAAAACAAACTACGGGAGAGGTTGAGAATTCCACAGGGATGATAGCTTGTTACTGAGTTTAAAAACAAAGATGTGTATAAAGATTTGAGTAAAAAAAAAATTTACGACTTTTCGTTAAAAAACAACATTTTTTACATTCTGAAGCTAAAAAAAGATTATCGGTAAAATGAAAGAGATTTGGGGGGCCCAATTGAAGTTGTGTTTTTTGACCAAAATGTATTCGAAAATTTTTATCAGACGAAACAAAAAGAAAAGTTTTAAAGGATTTAAAAAAACAAGTTTTAGAACAAAAAATTAAACACGACCGATAAAAAAAGTTTTATCTCTAAAAAAATACGCTACATCACCCAAAGGTTTTTTTAAGGATGAAAAAAAGGATTATATACAATGAGTAAATAAAATATCCCCATCCCTTTTTTAGACACAAAGAAATATATTTTAAAAAACGGAATAGATACTTACCCCAGGTCAATAGTCTTATCTTTTAATTATAATTTTTTAATTGGGGTTTTCCACTCGGGGAAAAAATTGAATTTTTTAAAAAACCACGAGCGGGGCCTTTCTAAATAATGCAATATGGGTTGATTCACCCCTTTTAATCTTTTTTTAGATATTCTAAAACTCCCAAAATTCCATATGGGACCCGTGGCGCGGCGTCTCGATTTTTTCAGCTTCCCCGGGGTGCGTAAAAATCCCCAATTAAACTTTTTTTGGGTTTTTTTTTCATTCTTTTAACGCTTACGACTGGTGAGGCTGGTTTTTCCACACAAAAAATTTAATCGCGTTTTTTGGTTTTTAAAAATTAATTAGTCTTTTTTCATTATTTGATTTTACGACTAGTGGAAATTTTTTAACCCATTCTCTATTTCTCTTTTCTGTTGCTATTTTTTAAGGAATTGGGAAAAATAATCTTCCCCTCAAATTTCCCATTAAATCGCCCACTATGCCCTGAGCTCTAGGGTTTTATTTTTTTTCCCCCTTTAAATTTTTTTACTTTTTACCCTTTAAAATATTTTAGTTTCCCAAATTCTTTTTTCCAGGATCGACTTTAAAATTTTTGGGCTGTTAACGAGCTACGCTTAAAAATTTTTTTAAAACGAGTTACCAACTTAAAAAAGCTTTTTTCCCCCGAAGGGTTTGGCTTTTATACCACCGCTTCGTCAATAATTGTCAACGCGTATTGGGTCGTTTTTTTACCTACCAATCGTATCGTGGGGAAAAAAATAAATCGCTTAGTAAACCCTCATTGGGGTTTAAAAACGTATTTTTAAAAACCCGGTCGGTCTTGAACATTTTTAAAAAGGGGAAAAAAATTTGACAGCGTTTGTTTTTTAACCCCCGCCCAAATTTTTACATTTACTTTCTTTTTTGGGAAAATTTTTTAAATTGCTTTCCAAACCCCTTTGTAGATCCTTTCAATTAAAAAGGGTTTTTGAAGTTTTCCATCCTTTTTTAATATTTATAAATATAATTTATTCAGAATTCATAACTTTCCCCAAATTCCCCTTTTTAAACCCAACCAAATTTGCGTCCCCAGATAAATCCAATCGTGGGGGATTTTTAACCCGTTATTATATCCAATTTTCCTAAATCGGTTGGTTTCATTTTAAATATTTTTTCACCGAGCATGCTGTATAAAAAGATTTAAAAAAGTCATAACACTGTTTTGATAAGTTTTATTGGGATTCCTTTTTGTGTCCATTGTTTTATTTTTTTAAAAAAATAATAATTAAAAGTTTTTGGGTTTTTCCATTTCAAAACGTTGAGTCTTTTCAATTTTGTTTTGTTAGAGACGGGGTTTTCATTTTAAAAGTTGGTTCTGGGGTAAACAAGAAATAAGGATACCCCCCAAAAGCTAAACCAATTTGTGATATAGACAAAAAAGTCGTTTTTTTTCGTTGTTTCACTCATTGATGTTTGTAACGTTTCGCTTTTCATTGTTGTGTTACGAGCACCTTTTTTTTTAAATTTTTGTTTTTTTTTTTATTAATTTCAGCGAGGAAAACCCCGACCCCTTGGTTTTTTTTTTTTTTAAACGGTTTTTTTTTTACCGTTTTCAAATTTTTCCACAATTGGGGTTGGCATTCGTTTCCCTCGCTTTTTTTATCTATACAAGATTTTTTTTCTTTTTTAAAAGTTTTTTGAATAAGAGTTGCACTGAGCGGTGCTACTAACATACCGGGGACTTGTAGTTTTATTTCACACGCTACGGTACCAAGTATGCCCCGAAAAAAATTATCTTTTTTTAAACCCGTAATTAATTTTTCATTATCAATTTCAAAAATATAACCGTACAAATCAAAGATTTAAAAACCCAGACTAATAATTTAACGGGATAACGTTAGAATGGCGCTGCCCAAACCTTTTTCGTTTATCAATGACCTAATTTGGTTTCGTATTGTGTGTAAGCATCACCCCTCTTCCGTAATGCCCAATATCGTTAACGCTGAATTTTACCCAAAAACTTTTAGAATTTTCCTCCCGCCACAAACCGATAAAAAACGTTTATCTCGTAACTTTTTTTTAAACATTAACGCGTCATCCGCCGCTTTTATTAAAATCCGCAAGCTGGAGATGGATTTTCGTTTTAAAAGTTTATGAACCCTTCCATTTATTATATTTTTTAGAATAACCATTAAATTAAAAAAAATATTATATAAACCAATAATTAGTTTTAGATAACCGTTGATTTTGAAAGATTTATGTCGTTTAACCCCTTCGTTAGCGTCCATTAATAGTTGGGGGGACTTTTTTTCCATTTATACAAGTTTTTATAAAACCCGGGTAATTGGGTTAAGACTTCGGGGAATTTCTCAACGACCCATGGGTAATTGTCACAAACCCCTTTGGGGAATTTCCCCGGGCCCATGTGGGGAATTGCTCTTTTTTCCCCGGGGTACCCGCTCACGACCCAGTGGGTAATTGCTCAAAAAAGTGGTAATTGCTCTAACCCATGGGGAATTGCCCCAACACCCATTAAAATTTCTCAAAGACCCAGTGGTAATTGCTTAATGACAACTTAGTCACGTATCCCCATAGCCGGGGGTTTATCTTTTTAAAATTAATTTACGGTGTTTAACTTGTTTTAATTTTTTTTTGAATTTTATTCTCAACCCTTTGTTGGTAGACATCGCTCGAAGACAACCGTACGAATTTTCTTTTACAAAAAACAAAAACACCCATTTGAGGTTTTCTAAAATCTTTTTTTAAAACCCCTATTATATTTTTGAGAAAGAATCCCAAAAACTTTTTTAAAGCCTTTTTACCCAAATGCTAATTGGGGAATCATACATTTTTTTTTGTATTTTTTTTAATGTAACCGTTTTTTCGAGTTTCAATCATCGATGATAAACAAGTTTCGTTTTTTTAGAACCCCACTGTATATTTTTTATCGCTTTTTTTTAACGTATAATCTTTTAAACGTCAACGAGCACTCGCTCATCGTTTTTAACCATTTTCATTTTGATAAGTTTCCCTTGTCACCAAAAAGGGGGACATAATATAACGATCCTTTCAAATGAAAATATTCTTTTTTTTAATAGATTTAAAAAAATTCAGTTTTTCCGCATCCCGGGTTTTCCCACCCAAAATTTAAAGCGGGCGTGGATATTTTGGTAACATTTTCTTTTTTCAATAATCGCAATTTAATTTAATTCCCGATTCAAAAACCCAGTTTCTTTATATTTAGTTGCGCATCCATGATAATAAAAGTGGAATGTTTAGTTTCGCCCCGGGGTTCAGCTTCTTTTTTAATTTGAATGGTAATTCCCTTTACTCAAGTTTTGTACTGTCTCCGCTTCCTTATTTTATTGTTTTACCCCCTTTTTTAAATTTTAAAAAAAAAACCGTATCTATTTAGTAAATAATTGACGGTTTCATGCGATAAATTTAACGCTTGTACGACTTGTATAGCGTGTTGTTTTTTCGAATCGCCGAACTATTTTGAAATTTTCCCCAAAGTTGGGTACCTTCTCGCCGTGCGCGTAGAGTTGGGTTGGGAACGCCTTCGATCGGGTTGAAACTTTTTCGATTTTCGATTATAAAAATTGCTGTTTTCTTTTTTGTTGGCCCCTTTTAATAAAAACAATATTCCTTTTTATACTTTTTTCTGGAGAAATTTATATTTCCCCATTGTATCGCCGGGTTTTAAGGTGCCCCGTCTCAGTACGCGATCAAAAGATATACTCATTCCATTGTTTTATTGATTTTTAACCCTTCGAAAGGGGTTCTGGCCTTTAACGACCTCAAAACCCCAAAGAAATCCCGCCATGAAAATATCTTTTCGTTATCGTCGGTGGTGTTAATCACTGAGAAAATTTATTAAAATGAGTTCGTAAGTCAATTCCCATCCCCCGATGCCCGACCGATAATAAGGTTGGGTGACCCCGGGCCCAAATTTAAACCAAAGGGGAAAGTTTTCTATTTTTTTACGTCCGCGATAGCTTTTTCTTTTCCCCCCCGTTACCACCTAAATCTTTTTTTCGCTAGCGTTCATTCTTTAAACTAGTGAGTTTAAATCTTCGATTCCCTTTTATACGCAAATTTTTAAGTTGATCCCCGGTCAACCCTTCGTCTTTTAAAACAATTTAATACATCTGATCGTCCAACGAAAATATTTTTATTTTTCCATTTTTTAATAATTATATGTTTTACGATGGGCTGCCCAAAGGGTTTTGGGACCAACGTTCTATTTTCACCTCATCGCTAACGAGTTCTTTTTGAAAGCAACCCCGACGTACCAACGATGACGTCGTTTATCTTAAATTTTGGGAAAAAGAACCGTCAACAATTGATTTTTGGTAATTAAATGATTGTTTGTAATGACGACTTTTTACGCAATCCTTTAACCTTTGTGGTTTTTCTTTTTCCCGTATGGGGCCAACACACTCCGTACGTATTATTAGCCATATTTTGTTAGCAACTAAAAAAAAATAATTAGAAAAAAGGTATCTTTGCGATGATGATTGGATATGGGGGTAATTAACGTTGTATCATTTACCGGAAGTACTTTATTTTTTTAGTAATTTGCGCTCTAG
Organism: Zoroaster sp. YZ-2022; assembly: GCA_029582265.1. NCBI lineage: Eukaryota > Metazoa > Echinodermata > Asteroidea > Forcipulatida > Zoroasteridae > Zoroaster > Zoroaster sp. YZ-2022. The sequence goes on from CM055824.1 coordinate 406,701, forward strand.
CGACCGAACAAGAACAAAAAAGACATGATTTAGCGTTAGAACATGACCTTCCCAAAAAGCTAGAGATGAATTTATAAAAAACGTTTAAAATATCTAGATTATCAAATGAAAAAATACAAAGAAAATCGAGCGCAGTAAGAATGTTCAACAATACTGACGATGCGATGAATGAATATTTTAATATATGGTAACAACTTACCGCTACAATTCTATATAACGAACTCCAATTAGGAAGATTTTGCATGTTCCTAGCGAAGATCAGAAGACGAGTGAGCTCAATATTTATTGTATTAGGATGAGTGTTGTCGTTACGTGAGTTATAAATTATTAAAAAGAAGAAAAAAGTAATTATAAATGGCGGAAGACGACACGAGCTAATTGAGGTAGATCCAGCGTATAATCTAATGGAAGAGGAAGACGAATATTTCAAGAGCATATGACTTTGAACATCTTGATGTAACTTTAGAAAGATTGGAAAACGCGAAAGAAACGGGCAAGTTGTTGGAACCTTATTCTTTTTAAGAGATATGCAACTTAGATTAACAAAACCGATGATTTTGGTGAAAGTATAGGTAAAAGAGACGCTATAAAAGACTATATTAGTTTTAAAGAAAAAAATTAGATGAACGAGAAAAAGTGTACCTATTTTTAAAAAATGTGAAAAGAAACATACGTTTAACTAAAAAGAAAGGGAGTTGGATTTTATTCCTGTTAAGTTCACCTCAAATCCTGCTTTTAACCATAATGATTTATTGCCATTTGGTGAAGCAGAAGAAGTTGATAATAAATGTTATAGAATAGTTAGAAAACCACCTTGCTGAGCAAACGGTAGTGGTAGAAGATTACCATCTATACCGATGCAGCGGGTAGAAAATCAGTTCAAGTAAATGAAGCTATCGAAACGGCGATATTGACTCTTTCGAGAGAGATCAAGACACCCAAAACAGAATCAAATATTCCTCTTCTGCGAGAAATAGAAGCGCTCGATAACATTTGACTACAAATCGAGGTGAACAATTGGATCTTTTAACTTGAAAATTAAAATCGATGAACCAAAGAATCAACCTTGATATGCGGAAGAAGTAGTTTCTAACGCTAACGAAAGAGGATTCGATATGACACTACCAGTATAAACATGAGTTAAAAAACCTAAGATTACAAACAAGTTTTGGTTGAATTAAAATTGATGCGCAGGACTACGTTCTTCGTAGTCAAATCAATAGAATTAAAGAAACGTTTCAAAATTTTTGAGAAAGAGACGTTTCAAGTTGGGAGATAAATTAAACTTTATTTAGAGAACAAGGCGTAACGATCGTTAGTATATTAACGGCAGTTGAGTATGACCTTCCTTTTAAATTTAAATTTAAATCGATTACCGGTACTATAAGTTCTGTTATTCCCAAAAACCACCCGCACCAAAACCTATGCCTCCAGTAAAAACCAGAAGTCCACCAACCAACCTTAAAACCAACTCCAGATGGTGGCGGGTGGATACAAAAAACATTAAAAAATCTAGCGAATGTATTATTCTAAACTAGGTGTGAAAGCTTTAGCCGCTTTAGCCGCTGTGTAGCCGCTATTAGCCGCTATGATAGCCGCTATTAGCCGCTTTAGCCGCCCCTACAGGGTACGGCTGACGTAAGTTGGTTATTTAAAACAGCGTCTGGCCAGCGTCGTTACGTGGGCGGCGGAACATTTATGGTTAGCGCTAAGTGGAGTTGGTGTACTGGTTTTAGCCTATACTCAGAAAATGTTAAAAATAACAATTCGTAAAATCATAACGCATACCACACCAGCTAAAATCGCAAAACCAGAAGTATTAAAGAATTTTTCTTCGATGATTATCTAACGTAGATTCTAACGTGGTCTCTTTTATCGTATCTTCTTTTTATTGTATCTTCAACGCCCGATGTGTAGAAGGATAATTCTAAATCATCTAATTCTTGTACGTGTTTAGCAGTTTGTGGTAGTTGCGTTTGTTCTGTAGCGGTAGAATAGGAGGGTAACGAACGGTGTTGAATTTGTATCAAAATTTGTAAACCCTAAAGATAAATCACCCGTCGCGATTAATATATTATTGTTGTATGATGGCGTGCATATTCGTAAATTCATATCGCTAGGCATCGCGTATAGATGGGTTCTCGAGACAAAAGTTTAATTGACTGCGAGGCGTATTGTAAACATCTTGATATCGTTGAATACTAGATTGTAAATCAACCGGAGAGTCAATCTCGGCTTCAGTTATATTTATAAAATTCGCGCATTTGCGCGTCTAAAACCGGTACCATCCACAAATGAGCTTTTTTGCTTGCGCTTGAGCCGCCAATATCCGCGTAAACGAACGTTCTTATAGAGTCGTTTATTCGTTGCGTACCAACGTCTGGTAGGAACCCTCTAGACTCGCTGATTATAAATTTTTAAACCAAGCGAGCTCCGTAGAAGATTAATAAAACGAATGCGATCGTTATAGGTTGAAGGTTGATGATTCCAAAACTCTTTTTCGTCGCGGTTTTGTAATAATCGTAATCAGTCACCTCGGTAGAAATAACGTTCAAACTACTTACGCATCGTAGTTAAGTTTACGGCAACCGCTTGTAAACCGTTATATCGTAATAGTGTCGTGTGCCTAATCCGTTTGAATTTAAATCAACTCGTTGTTTCCAAATTGGAGACTTGTGAAAGGTGAAATTCTTTACATGTTTTGTACGCGCTCACGTCTATATTATTGTATGCAAACGCGTCGCAAAAATTTTTGAACGATGTAGGACAGCTCATTTTCTTTGAGCAATCGTCATAATTTGATAATAGACGTGAAATCTAAAAACCACGAATCATCGGGTTTAAATGATTTAAATAAGTTGATAACTCACGCCGCATCTCGTTGTGGCGCGTGCTAAAAATTTATTTGATTTTTGATAACATTTTAGCGGGTTAGAAATTACCAATCATCAACAACGTCGTCGCTTTAACGCGCGAGGTAGCTTGTAGTTGCTTAAAACATTATCGAAATGAACGTTAAAAACTCTGTTCTTGTTTCTTATGTAAATGTTTATACTCGTTAAATCGCTTTATCGTTAAAATCAAGAGGCGCCTTTTTAAAATCTCCAGATTGTTTGCATGAATACGTAAGGAATTACTCTCAAATGCTAATGGAAACGTCATTTTATTATTATTTATTATTATTATAAATAATAAAATGTATCATACATTCGAAATCGAAATTGGTAAAGGAGGTGGATCGGATTTAAATTAGATAACGTTATTGATAATCGACGAGACAATGATCTCTCGATTATATTACACAGCGTAAAACATTTGGGTAGGATATTACAACGTGCGTAAAAAGAAAGAAGAATACCAGCATCGCACTGCGGGTGAGTCAGATGACGTTATAAAATTTATCGAACCCGAGGCTTTACAACATTAACGAGGTATCGACGTTATAACGAGAGACGCGTCTTGGATCACGTTTACTATCAATAAAAGATTGACGCGTGTTTTTGTTAAAGAGTTGGCTCATGAACAAATCCGTTAAATTTACTACCGCGCGGGTTAAGCTAATTTACTGGGTTTCACAATGAATTTCTAACTTTGAGGAGAATACAGTAATAGGATTGACGTACAACTTTTTAAAATTTTATACATTCATTGCGATCAAATTTTACGACCGATAATTATTTCAACGGTAAACCTTGCACTATCTTTGAACGCTTTCCTTTGCAAGACGCGTCGTTTTACGAAAGTATGTACATGGAATATAAAATCCGTTGATGAAAAAAATTTGCAGGATCGGCACTTTTAATGAGGTTGACTTTCAAGTTAGAGTAGCGATAAGCAAGAGATATACATAATCACGGTTTCCCATTATTTTAAATATAGAAATACTATAAATAAAATGGCAGTATTTACGGACCCAGTCGTATAACGAGTTGAGCAGAGTTTTGTTTAGTGGTAGAGATGTTACTGGTAGCGAAATTTACCGAACATCACGGTTATCTTAATAGAGACGAAATTTCACTGGAAGAACTATTCTCATCGAAAAATACTAACTTGTTATACTCTGGATGGCAAGCAATGTTTTAAGCAACCCTTTCATGTTTAACGTCTCACCCACGTACTGCAGTATTTTTTTACGCAATTTATAAAAACTAATAGTTTTGCCACGCATTCAGTAACGAGTGCAATTATGCGCCCAAACATTTATTACATTCTTCTCCACAACGAAATGAAAAATTTCATTTTATCGATGATGGAAACGCAGCATCTAAAGTATGAAATGTGTTTTAAATACATAATATACAAAACCACCGCCGTAAGTAGTTAAAAATTTTTAGTACAATGTTTATAATTAGTTCTAGATACCAACAAATTAGAGATTTATCCGTTTCATTTATACTCTGCATAAACTCGCTATAATATAAATTAATGTAATACACATCTAAAGTGAGTTGCGCTAAATACTCTTTCTTATACCTTCGCTAAATCTCTAGATTTAATTAACTCTGACACTGGAACCAAATTTTCGCATGAAGAATAATCAATCGTGGAGTGTCGTGGCCGACGAGCGGTCCTAACACCCCAACCCAAGTTCTGTGTGTTGCCGGCAGGGTGTGGTTCGAGCGGTCATGACCTTGTGTCTGAGCAAAAGTGCCATAATTGCTTCGTCAGCGGATGGGACGCATTCCGTGTGTTGTATAATGCACGTAAGAGTGGATTGTCGTGCGGTCTAGCGCATTGAACTCAAGTTCTGGTGTTGCCAGCAGAGTGTGGTTCTCGAGCCCGGACGCGACTACCATGAGCAGACATAACCCATAATTGCTTCACCCAGGGTTAAATGGGTGCCTGTGAAGGAGGCAGAGATGGTTTTGCTCTATATGCGCTAAAAATGGCCTTATTGGCTGTATACTCCCAGGGGCTGAGATGGTTTCGGGAATGATTTATGGTACTTATGAGCCGCCTGCTGGGCGGGATAATAATATAATGCGCTTGTGAGCGCCGCCAGATTGGATACGTGCGCTTTATATAAATCTATACGTATTATTATTGTTATTATTTCTAATACCCTCTAAAAATGTTAAAATCTTGAATTTGTGCAAAACGTTTTAAAGCATCAATAAGGTGTGGTTATGCGAGCCCTCGTCGTGATTCGCACTTGTGTCCTTTGAGCAAGGTACTTAACCATAATTGCTTCTGTCCTTCGGATGGGACGTGGAAGTCACAGGTCCTGTGTGTTGTATAATGCACGTAAAGGACGTTGCGGTCTAGCATTGAACTCAAGTTCTGGTGTTGCCAGCAGCAGAGTGTAATTGAGCCCCGGACGACACCTGTGTCCTTGAGCAAGACACTTAACCATACTCATTTTCCACCCAGGGGTTAAATGGGTACCTGTGAAGGCAGAGATGGTTTGCTCTATATGCGCTAAAATGGCAGTACTGAGCTGTATACTCCCAGGAGCTGAGATGGTTTCAGGAATGATTTATGAGCCTTTGCGAGCCTTATGAGCAGGATAATAATATATCGCGCCTTGAGCGCCACTTTCAGTTGGTGGATACGTGCGCTATATAAATTCATACATTATTATTATTATTATTATTTCTAATATACCACTCTAAAATGTTAAATCATGTGAATTTGTACAAAACGATTTAATCATCAATAAGCGTAAGTATACACGCTCGTGAAGAATTGTTAATATTACCTATGCTCATAAAACTTTTTAGCAGCTCTACCATTACTAAAATTGAACAACCGTATAGGCTTTTTGTTTTATTTGGTAAAAGTGTTTACTTTAATGCTCTTGGCGCAGTTTGTGCATAAAACTCGTTGATGTTTTTGTACCTTTTTTGCATCTTTTACACTCAGCCGGCGAGCTTTTTCCGCTTTAATTTTAAACTGATGAAAGCGCAATAGCTATTACGTTGGGCGAGCTTACGTACGCTAACATTTGGTACGTTTTGCCAATTATTAACCATCTGCAAGGAAACGATTATTTTCTGTTTTAATTCCATACTCTTTATTACTAATAACTAGATAATATTTTTTGTTTCTAATTTTATAATATTCATACTCTATATTTACATTGCTATTTAAACCTTCAATTTTGCGGCTTTCATTAAAATATCAAATTCTTGTGTGCGTGTATTCACCTTTCTTCACTAGTCCATTTGTTATTGTTTTATAATATTTTTAAGAGGGTGATCTTTCTAAAACATTTTTCTTCTACGTTTACTAAAAAGCTTTCGTTCTTTCATATAAGCTGTAATTTCCAAATTACCTACCGACGCAACAATTTTAATTGAACGTTTCTACCTTCTTTAGGAGCGTAAAAATTGTATTTGTTTGTCTAAAGATGAAATTTTTAATAAAAACTACTAAAGTTGACTCAAAAGGCTGAATAAGCTAGGTGGTTGCTTTTAGTCTATATACCCAATTCCCAAATTTAAGCCGAAAGACCATGGCTGAAAGAATATCGCTATCTTAAAAACCAACGCAATCTAAATTGTGTAATGTTAATGTCAATTTTGTGTTTATTTGCAACATTGTTTTAAAAAGTTTTAATAAATCGCTGCTTTAACTCCAACTATGAAATAGGATAATTATAAATGTTATCGGTTGGGGTTTAAATTTTGAGAGATGGTGTTAATGAACTTATTAATACATACACCAAGTTAGTTTCGTTTTTTAACGTTGCGTATCGTATCAACCTCGCATGTGCTCTGATAACAAATCGTTTCATTTTACGTAAACAATTATTGAACTTTTCGTTTAATACTGCGAGTTATTTTTGCAAATGTTTTAAATTAACCATAAATTAAAATTGGGTTTTTACATTAATATATCGACTAGTATTCTTCTCGATCGATCCATCTCATGATAATAAAATCCAGTTTCATCTACCTTAAAATGAGCCTTTGCTTGAATGCCTACAAAATATCAATTAAAATTTTAAATGTATAACCGTTTTGGATTTTAAAATAAAAATCATAGTCATACTTCTTTTTTTTTTTACCCATAACTTCACCATAATTTAAAAAAAATATTTTTATCTAATATCAATGAACGATCTAAACCACCGTTTTCCAAACTGGCATTTCAGATGATTCCACAGCATCACCTTTTGCGCATCGTCATAATTTAAAAACATTTGATTTTTCAAATTTTCATCATATTCATATTTTAAATGTTCTTGGCTTTATGGTGTAATCTGTCATTCTCTCTAGTCAAATATATATTTAAAATAAAAACCAAAAAAGAAATTTAAAAACGTGAAGTTTTAGTTTGCTTTTAAAACAGCCGCGTTTTTTTGATAAAAACGCCCTACTACTACCCAGAGAATAAAAGTACCTTTTTCTAACTTTGTTAAATTCCCCTACTACCACCCAGAGAATTTAGGAAAAAAAAAATCATTTTTTTGGAAGATGCGCCAGGACCCCCATCAACCATACTACTCGTCGTTACAGACACGTTGTTATTTTTAACCCTTTCGATCCCACGGGCTCTAAAAAGAGCCTTTGTTGTGATACGCTTCCTTCCCGTGGGCTCTAAAAGGTGCCGGGAATCGGCATGCCCTTGACGACCACGGCGACTTAAATCACCACCTGAAAATGCTTTGGTGGTTTTTGGGTTGGCGCCCTATTGACAGGAATGCAGTGTATAAAAGTTTATGAAAAGAAAAGTGCGTCACTTTTTTTTGGTGCTAGCGTCCAGTTGAATTTTAAGGTTGCAATCATGATGGAAAACGGACATTTGATGGCATTTTGGCTGAGATTTTTGGCAGACAGTAGTCAGAATCAGATGACGGGCGTAATGGATGACGACGACGACGTGACGTTGAACTTGAAGAGAAAAAAATCACAGTAAAATGAATAATTAATATTAATAACAGTTAACGTTACTCTTTCCGGCCCAATGGCAATGCAAATTAACGTAATTCACTTATTTTCCTAGGCTATAGCGTAAATAGCGTTAGAACTGTTGGAGTTGAGTAATGTAATTTAGAAAATGGATCCCTTTAATAGGATTGACCAAATCCCCACCCCCTGGACTGGGTCAAAAACGTCAAGTGAAAATGTACAATTATTAGTAGTTTGTTGGGGTAATATTTGTATTCATTGAAACAGCAAGTTGATGTATAGATATAGCATAGACAGGCGTTAACAGGCTGAAAATGCACTCTTAGTCTGAAGCTTCCAAAAGAATAGCCTTGTATTCGAAAGGCCCTCATAAGTCGTTATTGCAAGCAAGAAGTTGGGGAATTCACATTCACAATCCCACATTAAAAACGAAAATTTTCTCGATAACGAGTTTTGGAGAGTGGATGGAATCTGCCATATTTTTTTCCCAGCACAATATTCATTTTATGCATGACCCCCAGGTGGCCTGTGTGTACATGCAGCAAAGTAGCATTGAGATATTGTATTTACAAATGTATGATCGAGATTAATCCTCCTTTGCCTTTTTTTTTTCTGTTGCAGCCGACCTACCATGTGATAGCCGACCGAGATCAAGGAGGACGACAGAAAGTTAGATTTCGATCTGGTTGGGAACGACGAGACCATTACGAGTGTGGACTGTGCAGTTCACTGGAAATTCTGGCCCCATCGGCGACTTTTGCCACACTGTCGGCAGTAGAGATCTTCAAGCTGTATTTTGTCAACTTGTGTGGAATATGCTCGTCGACGAGACTAATCGCTATGCGCAGCAAACAATAGAATCAATTCCTGATGAACAATTATCCTGGCACCCAACCAACATTCCAGAAATGATGGCATTTGTGGCACTTTCATTTAAGGGCATAAACAAACTCCTCAATACAAGATGTACTGGTCGACATCTGAAATTCTTCACATCCCATTCTATCCGTCGATCATGTCCTCGTAATCGGTTCAGTTCAATTCTTCGGTTCCTCCACATCTCAAATAACCAAATTCTCGTAGAGTTTGGCTAAACGGGACAAACTTTCCAAAGTTCGGCCTTGATAGAAGTCCTCGTCCAGAAGTTTTCAACCTGTATAACCCTGCGCAGAATCTGTCTCCAGACGAGAGTATGTTGGGTTCAAGGGACGCCTTGAGTTTTTGTTCAGTACATGCCTAACAAACCTATCAAACGGGGTATTAAAGCCTTCCCCTGAACGAGTCCAAAACAGGATACACGTGTGTGAAAAATGTACCGACGCACCCAAACTGTTTGTGACTTCAGATTCAAATAAGGGAAAACCCAACAGTTGCAGGAAAAGTCGTCATTGGTCTATCCAGGACTTATATCAAGGGACAACATTGATACTACTATACTAGCCCAGCTCTTAGAAGCCCAAACCTAAACTAGGATTCGGATGTTGTGGAACTGTTCGTTACACCACACAGGAATACCCCAGGCCGCAAACCCAAAACCATAAATGAAGAAAGGAGATGGACCCATTTTTTTGGTGAAAGGTGGGCAATTGTGTATCGTTTGGCAAGACAAAAATCTGTAACACTTTTAACTAATGTAGGCAACACTGATTTGTTGTCCAAAAGCAAATTCGGTGTAATAAAAGCACAAGTGGATTTTGTGATGTTATGAAGCCCAATTGTATTGAAGATTACAACAAAAACATGGGTGGAACTGATCTTGCCAACCAATGTTTTCAGTACTACAATCATACACACAGAAGCTTGAAAAGTGGGAAAGAGTTTTTTTTTCCATATGCTGAATATCTGTATTGTCAATAGCAGAGTAATATTCACCAGCATAGCAGGGAACAAAAATGTCAGTAATCTTGATTTTCGTATAGGGATTGTACAGGGCTTGCTGTTGGGTTTGGGGAAACGTAACAAGTCAATTGAGATACCATATTCCTATTGAGCTGACAGGGCAACAGCACTATCCTGGCAAAACCCCTCAATGGAAAGAAACGCGACTGCATTGTTTGCAGTAACCGAAAAAATTAGTACAGGCGAAAACAAACAAAGATGATCTGTAAACAATGTGCACACCCTATGTGCATAGTTCACTTTCTTTGAGAAATACCACATCACTTGATTGTAAATCTATATTATTTGCCTTCAACCCCCCCCCCCCCGGTTCAATGTTGGGAATGGTCAGACAAGCCGCAGATTACAGTCCAAACCAACATTGAATTGGGGGGGGGGGGGGGGGTGTTAGCATGGATTGTGATGTATTTACACTGAATACAAGTAAATGGTTCATTTCCAAGTAGATAACCAAAAAAATCCCCCAAAATCTCATCCAAGTTGTTTTTCACATGGAAAAAAAATCTTATACCTGTACCGTCTTTGCATGAAATCACCCATTTGTATAACTTGACTTTTGTGTAAATACGGATCAAAATATTTAATTGGTTTGCTTTTACGCTTATAAAATCTGCAGATTAGTCCAACCCAACATTGAATTGGGGGGTGTTAGTATGGATTGTGATGTATTTACACTGAATACAAGTAAATGGTTCATTTCAAGTAGATAACCAAAAATCCCCAAAAATCTCATCCAAGTTGTTTTTCACATGGAAAAAAAATCTATACCTGTACCGTATTTTGCATGAAATATCACCCATTTGTATTACTTTACTTTAGTAAAATACTGATCCAAATATTTAGCTTTTGCACAATGTATTCTCTCTTTTGTATACTCATTTTTACATAAATGAGAAAGTTAAAACAATGTCTATTCCTGCCGTGTGAGGGCGCACTTCAATGAAATTGTGAAAAATCCACTGGTGCTGAAGTGACATTGGGCTCCTAATTACTGTGGTAAAGAAGGGTAATCTCTGCCATAACTGGCTGGTAATGAAAGGGTTAAGCTGGACAACGATGCAGAATAGTGATGTCAACCATTTTGAGAACATTTCGCGTAACTTAGTAACGTTACTGTACGACCTTTAAATTCATTAGCCTAATATAAGTTTAGATTTTTTAAATTTCAGACTTTATGTTATCAGGACAACATGTATGGAACAAAGACAACCATTGGAAATACATGCCTGGAAGGGGACCATAGCCTGTGTTGCCCTGGTCTTGGCCTTGGTGCCCCTTTAGAAATTCCGATTCCAATGGAAGTAAACATAAGGAGCATCTTCCTTTATAAAGCTTTATGGTTATTACCTAAATACTAAAACAAAATATAACAAGGAGTTTTGAGGATTTTGTAAACAAAATGCATAAAAGAGGACAAATTTACTAACAAAATGCATTTAGATAATTTCCGTTTACATTGATTAGGATAGACAGAGCAAGAAGTAAAATCTAATCGGATAATATGTTTTTTCCCATTGGTTTGTATACAAATCGTTTCCCCATAGAGTTTGTGCATAGTTCTCTATATCGAACAAAAGCTATTTTCCAATATTCATTTTCAACCATTAATGTGAATTTTTGTCACTGGCGAATTTCATATTCTTATTAAGGACTATCCGAAGTACATTTGTGCAAAAGCTCAAAGGTAGACTACATAAACTTAAAAACTAGAGGTCTTTGATGATCATCCCATTTTTAGTATTCATAGGTTGCGAAATTTGCGTCGAGAGAACAACACTGATTTTTTTTTTCAAGACTGTGTGGTAAGACCAGTGCTTTCCAAGGGTCTGAAAAACCACAGAAGTCGGTGAATGACCTTCCTGGCTTTTCTAGCAGACGTTCCCACGCCGATTACCGAGTTGCTCCGGCTAAGTTAGAACCCAGCAGCAGCGGGTTCACGCCACCATATGGGATTCCCAGCCGGCCAATTGTCATCGGGCAAGCTCGTTGTCGAGAGGTTTACGACGTCTGCACTAGTAAGCAGGAGGTCGTGGGTTCGAATCCCGCCCGAGTCGCCCGTGTAGTTTTCACAGACACTGAAAGCACTGAGTATACAGTGCCACACACGTCGGTAGGGCAAAATTAAATCAATTACTTTAGTATTTATAGAACTAATCTTTGTTCGGATCCGTTATCGTGATTTGCGATTCTACCGGTGTTTGATAAGTAACGGTCAAAGTATTCTGAGATCAGTGTCGCATGTCCGATAGAATAACGAACTCCATTATTCAGATACAAATGATTGTCTCAACGGTCTGGACTGGTGGTGATGGCTTTGCTTACAAGACAGTGCCAGGTGTGATGGGTTTAAATTGTGAGAAGGAAAATGAACGGATGAACAGCATTGCGGTAAGACACATGTTTGGGGGAATTTAATTTAAAGACCTATGGTCGTCGATTAAATTTCCGGATCTATTTTATCTCTGGATTATACACTTCGGCATGTTGAAAACTCGGTCACATGGTTGTTGTAAATCATATTATCCCAATTGGTTATACATTTTTTCAGATTTAAAACCCAATTTTAAATGAATCAGTTGGCCCTTTCAATCTGGAAACCTTTCTTTGTCAATAAAACAACTTCTGCCATATTTGGGATTTTTAGGATTTTTTGTATCATGATTCTGTGTTTCTAGCGCCCGTGTTGAAAATTATTTGTTGTCAACAAAACAACCATTTTGCCATGTTTGGATTTTATGGATGTTTGTATCTTGATTTGAACAATGATGATATTGAGTCCCGATCGGGACAACTTAAAGTGACAATTACATATTCTGTGTTTGTAGCGCCCTCTGCCGGTTGGTCAATTTGAAACTTTCTTTCTTTCCTCCTTATTTACATAGAAAATATCACTTGTCCCGAGTTTTATCGCTGTAAGAAATCCAGTGAATGTAAGTATTCTCTAAGGTTTGCGACGGACACGTAGACTGCTCCTCAAGGAGATGACGAGAAAGAATGCGGTAAGTTTGTGTTTCACCTCTGAGGGCGCTCTTTTCACTTATTACCGCCATAGTTCAACCTCGTCCAGGGTTTACCTCGTTTTCTACTACATGGTGGCCAAACCAGTTTAACAGTATCAGGCCTGGGGCACAATATGACCCAATGTATTTAAAAATAATATCTCCAGATCGTTTTGTCCGATCTCGCTGAAATTTGTGACTTTTCCTTGGGGACCCCTCACGCAAAAATTAATGATAATGGTGTTCATGGTTGCTATGGCAACCGCTTATTTTGAACATGTTATATTGAATTTCCACTTTAGTTCAAAATACTAAATATTTGAGAGTGTCAAACATTTAATGTGTTTTGGGTTTTGTCAACTTTAAACTCTGAACTCGACAATAATTATTGAATCATGTGACCACTTCTAATGCATTATGGGAATCCAATGGCTGCCATTACGTTTAAATGCAATGTTTGTTCGAATGTATACATTTATGTTCATCAATAGTACCATGGATGTTATTATATCTGCCTTTACTGTACTTTGGTTAAAAATCCCAATAGTGAGTCACAATCTTTAAAACCATGTTTGGAACAAATGACCAAAATATTGCTTACAGCGTCCTCTAGCGGTGATTTAAATGTCGTCACATTGTTGCAAGTACTGCAGACAACCTTTTGTGCTAAATGTCATAGACAACAGATAACAAATTAAGGAAGTTATGGGAAAAGTACCACTTGAACAAAATGAGGAAAATTACTGAAAATGGGTATAGCGCCCACTAACGGTGACCTTGAGTATTCATCGCCTCATTCGATAGATCGCGTCAAACGAAACATGCCTACGAAGTTTCATGAAAATCGGCTGTTAATACAGAAATCTTTAATTTTATTTATTCATATATGGAGTGCCATGGTCGAACTGTTTAGTGCATCGGATTCAGGCAGATGGCTGAGTCGTCAGAGTGTGGGTTCGAATCCTACCCACGACCGGGTGCTTGTTAATCCTTGAGCAGCAAGACACTTACTATAATTGCTTCTCTCAATCCCAGGGTAAATGGGCACTTGTGCGGGCAGAGTTGGTTGTTGGGTTTGACTAGCCCATATTCGCTGAAATGGCAGAAATTGAGCTGTATACTCCCAAGGGGAGCTGGAGATGGTTTCAGGAATGATTTGAGCCTCGATGAGCAGGGGTACGACGTAATGCGCCTTGCACCAATTGAAGTTTTGTGTAGATGCGGGCGCCATATATGTCGTCGTCATCATCGTCATCGTCATCGTCATCGTCATCGTCATCGTCATCGTCATCGTCATCGTCATCGTCATCGTCATCATCGTCATCGTCATCGTCATCGTCATCAGAAGACAGCACTCTACCAGCATTTATAGGCCTAATATTACATTTTACAAAGCTAATTCGTTTGTAGAAAGAAAGGTTCCTTATACATTTATAATTTGGTTGAAGAATAGTTTATACCAGCAGGTTCTCAGAATTTTAGAGTTCAATAATTTATTGCTTCCTCGTGATAATTTTATTGTCCCATAGTGGAAATGGCAGAAGCTTTCATTTATACATGTGATTGTGGGTTGAAATAAACCCTCCAGCCTTACAAAGATTTTTGAATCAAATTTCTATATAAAATATCGGCATTATCGATATTTCTCATACCTTGGGATTGTTAAAAATAAACCATCTTAGGTTATGTGTTCGTTATTAGTTTTTAACCAAAAATCTAAAAATATTTCCATTTACCTTCGTCAAGCATACCTTTGCAGCCATTTAAGTTTTAAGGCTTGCAATTTTAAGCTAACATTGATGACCCGTTCCTCCCATATCGGCAGGACCTTGTATAGTGACTCCTTTGGATTTTTCCAGGTTTCCATACCAGTAAAAACTCTTATAATGGCATCATTCATATCTTCTTATCAAAATATTCAGGACAAACCAGAGACAGACCCATAATAAGCCAGAGTGCCTCCATATAAGGCTATTGACAATAACGGCTTTCCCTTTTAAAGTGAGATTTTCTCTCCTTCCATCTATTAAGAACATTTTACTTTATTTATTTTCTCTATCCAATTGTCTTCAAGGTTTAACTCTAAAACCAAAATAAATACCAAGTATTTTTATTTTCTCGTTAGTCCACTGAAAATTACAGGGATTATTCTTTTCTACTTTCCTCTCCAAGCTCCTAACCAAAGACCTTGTGATTTTCTAAATCTATTTTTGAACCCGATCCTTCGCTATAAGAGTACAAAAATTCCTTTTAAAACAGAAGATTCGTTGTTTCTTGTGACAAAATACTTCATATCATCAGCATGCTGAACAATCTAAAGGGCAGAGCTTCTGGTTCTGGGAGAACGATACTGTTTATACTATTATGACTTCTAATCATATTTGGTTAACCCTTCCACACAAATTGAAAATAAAAGGGGAGACAAAGAACATCCTTGCCTTTATCCCTCTTGTATAAATAAAAGGCACTGTAAAAAAAATGTTAACTTATTTATATCGTAACCATAGGCTGGGTGTAAATAATTTTTTAAACCATTGTTTTTAAGACATTGGGAATTACCCATTTTGTCAAGAATAGCATGCAAAAAACCCATTCAATTCTATCGAAAGCTTCATCATCATCATCAATATCATCATCATAATCACTATCATCATCATCATCATCATTATTAAAACAATTTTATAAAGCCTCATATTTTATTTTACATGTCAAATGTTTTTATGATTCATTTTATTGAGAATAAAGAATGCCAATGTAATGACATAATACGCCGATATATCTGTTACATGCAGCCTGTGGAGGATTCGAAGGCTGGTTGGCCTCTCTATTGCAGCACACACTCTTCTTAACAAACCCTGGCTTTTAAAAACAACCTTGTGTTTTGGCCGGCTATGAAATCGTCTGAAGTTTCAGGGAGAGAGAGAGGAGTGGGAACAGGAAGGAAGGTTCACTAAATCACAGCTCTGAAAATTCATGCAAACGATGCGCAGCAATAAGCTCATCTCTCGGCAAAACTTCAAGCACGTACATTTTAATCTTTGATCGAACTGTTCGAACTTATTCAAGATGTACGTAATAAGTGTCCTGTTAGATGTTGCCTTCCTTCCCAATACTTCAACAGTATTTTTGTTTTTCTTCCATACAAGTGCATGAAAACAACAGGATGGTGTTATGATCAATGCCTTGAGAGCAGGGACAAATGACAAATGATAATAAAAACATGTAGTTAAGAATTATATGGGTTTCTCTCTTTCTAGCAATACAGATCAGCGATGCCCTAATGAATGTGAAGCGTTGCCAATACGATGATAATAAAGCGATCTACATGTGGGATCTGTAACGACGGTTGGAACGAAACAACTGTTTCAAAACATTGTAAAGATCACGAAGGAGCTTGTAAGATACAACTTAATTATTTTATAATTTACCATTTTACCTATATTTTGAACATTTTGAATTTAAAAATAAAGTTATTAAACAGACTATTTTGGCCAATTCGATTGTTCAGTTCTCACAAACCGTGTTGAAAACCCAAATAACTACTGATAAATCCATTTATTCTTGGTCAGAAGTTTCGGAATGTCACGTTTTAAAAGAAGAATCACTTTTAAGGGAGGTTTAACTTCTAAGATGTCGTTAATCATAATGGTTAATACTAATTTTAAAAAATATTTAAATTGTCATCCGTTAAAGTCTCAATGGTGAATTGATTTCAGTATAAATTCAAGCGCATGAGTCTGCATCATAATGATATTGTTGTTGATCACGCTTAGTACATCTTTCAGGATCAGGAGCAAATATCAGTGTCCTCAATGCTGGTCTATTCAAAGGATTCCTGTTGCACTTAATGCACTGTGAGATTTATACTACCGTGTTTCTATTGAGCACTATTAAATTAAAAGCCCTTCACGCTATTGGACACTGTCGAAAAACATAAATGATCACTGATTTACAAGAACAAAGTGTGAATTGGTATAAGCTTTGATGATGGGTTATTGGTAATTATTGAATTAAATGACTCATTGATTTACATACGAAACTATAATTGCGTAACAAGTCGATGATGATATCAAATATCCCTTAAAATGTTTCTGTCAGAGGTATTGTTAGTACAGTACATCATTTTACAAATGATTTAAACTCTTACTCCACTCACCCACCCACCAACTCACCCATCCATCCATCCATCCATCCATCCATCTTTACCACACACCGTTAAATATACTGCATGGCGGCACGGCCAGCCGTTTTATACAGCAACCCGTTTTTACACCGTTTAAGATATCTACGCATACAGTTTCCTTAAGCTTGTATAATATATAATGTTGGCTGCAATACAAATCACTCAACTACTTCCTGGGACCTTCGACGGTCTTAGCAACCCTAACATTTTTGTAAGTAAAACAAATACAAAACTTGTAAATAACGAGTTTACAAAGTTCACAAAGGGTCAATACATTACAGTATAACATATCATTGTGTGATCAGGATTACTAATTAAATAAATCCTATTTATTGTATTCAGAAACTCTGTAAAAACGAATAACGTCTTAATATACTTAGATTTTTATATTGAAGGGACATCTCGAGGAGTCAAATATTTGGATCCTTGGGTATACTGATTTTAACCTATATTGTCATCATCCCTGGTACTTGTGTATTTTTTAAAAATGATAATAATCACAAGTTTAATATATCTACGCATCTATTTTTTTAAAAACTTTTCTCCTTGTTTATTGCATAGGTCGTTGGCTGGTAATGAAATCAATCAACTACTTCCTGGGACCTTCGACAGTCTCATAACAATCTAACATTTTTGTAAGTAAAACAAATACAAAACTAGTAAATAGCGAGTTATTACAAAGGGTCCAGATTACATTACAGCGTAATTTGGCGATCATTGGGATTAACAGGTTTAATCAATTTAACATTAGAGAAAATGACGCTTTGCACGCATAGAATATTATTTATTGCATTTCGAAACTCTGAAAAACGTAATCACAGTGTTAATATAGGCCCCTTATCCGATTTTTTATACTCGAAGAGTCAAATATGTGATCCTGAGTATAATGATCTTAGTGTCGAGTTGTCAAACTATAAAAAATGATAATAAAATAAAATATTATTTAAGTAGTAGTGCTTAAGTTATAGTAATGAATAACATGAAAATATGACATGAGGTTAAAAAACATTATGTTTATTTTGAAGTAAAGAGAGTCATGAACAAATTGATACAATTGTTATTAATAGTAAATGTAATACAAATGTTGTTGGTGGGCGGTCCACTTATGACAATGTCTATCTATTGCTCATATGGGGATACAGGTCAGAGGCCAAACCATATCTGCTGAGTAGCCAGGACCAAGTCCTCGGTCAGATGCAAACAACCTGGGTAACGGCAGTAGCGAGGATCACACACAATTAACGGGACACAAGCCTTTATGCGTGGTTTGTACACAAAGTAGATTTATATGGAGAAACTTGACACAGAAATATTACATATAAAGCGGTTCGCGAGCAAAGCAAATTTAAGCTGATGCTAAGACTCAGAACCTTATGACCTCTCTGAATACCAGACGATGCTTTCCACAACTCAGCTAACTAGCCCCTATATATATATATATATATATATATATACTATATATATATATATATATATATATATATATATATATATATATATATATATATATATATATACATATATATATATATATATATATATATATATGGGTCATTCCCATGAATGTGGGACCCAAAGTGTGACATGGAGGTTGCAAGAATTTCAGATTCTATTAAATAGAGGAACAAAAATATCAGTTTTGTTACCTATTTATCATAGTTTTGTAGGTTGTCATCTTTTAAAAATAATAGATAGCTAAAACATTAACACTGGTGTCAACATTGTATTTACTTCCTGCTTCACCTGATATGAGTGTTAACGATGTAACAAAATTACAAGGGGACACCGTGTCTTGTTACGTTGTGTAATACTGACTAAAGTTTAATGGATCAAAATAGGGAGACCCAAGACATTTTTGTTTGTCATCATAGTCATGAGGTTCTGTATGAGATGCAACAATAGGCGAAAGTTATAATCATCAGCTTTCGTACGATGTAAGGAATAACACAGGCCCCAATATCTAAGAAATACATGGAAACTTACATAAGTGTCCCATGTCTGCTGGAATGACCCATATAAGGGCAAATAGTCTCAAACCAATAAACTATTACAAATTCCATAGAGACATTAATGATGCTACCATACAAACCTTCCTCTTACTGATCTTTACACCATATGGCCAAAACCTTCCTCTGCCACTGATCTTACACCATGCTATACAAACCTTCCTCTACTGGATCTTACACCATATACAAACCTTCCTCTTACTGATCTTACACCATTGGTATACAAACCTTCCTCTCTACTGATCTTACACCATATACAAACCTTCCTCTTACTGATCTTTTACACCATGTGCACAAACCTTCCTCTTACTGATTCACACCATGTACAAACCTTCCTCTTACTGATCTGTACACCATGTACAAACCTTCCTCTCTTACTTGGATCTTTTACACCATATACAAACCTTCCTCTACTGGATCTTTTTACACCATATAGAAAACCTTCCTTCATTAGATCTTACACCACAGGTACAAACTCTTCCTCTTACTGATCTTACACTACGTACAAACCTTCCTCTTACTGATCTTTTAGCACCATGTGTTACAAACTCTTCCTCTTACTGATCTTACACCATATACAAACTCTTCTCTTCATGCTGATCTTTACACCATATAGAGTCCTTCCTCTTACTGATCTTACACCATGTGCCAAACCTTCTTCATACTGATCTTTTACACCATATACAAACCCTTCCTCTACTGCATTCTTACACCATGTACAAACCTTCCTTCTTACTGATCTTACACCATGTACAGTCCTTCCTCTTACTGATCTTTTACACCATGTACCAAACCTTTCCTCTTACTGATCTTACACCATATAGAAACCTTCCTCTTACTGAATCTTTACACCACATGTACCAAACCTTTCCTCTTACTGATCTTACATCATATACAAACCTTCCTTCATTGAGTCTTACACCATATACAAACCTTCCTCTTATTGATCTTACACACCATATACAAAGCTTCAAACTTACTTATCTTCATATATTTGATTTTTGTATTGAAGGACATAATGAGGAACCAAATAAAAGGATCTGAGGCAGCGAACTCTTTCTCTGAACTGAAATTTGAAAAATCATGTGAGTGAACTTCTTTTGTGGATTTGCTACTGAACTTCATTGAAATCATAGGGTTCATAGTTTGGGCGTAATCATGTACCCATTGTAATATCATGGGAAGGTATTCAACAGACATATTCCATTAATGATTGAATGCACCTGATAAATATTTAATAGACATTGGTTACATAACATTTTGAATATGTATTTTTTCTTTCATTTCATGTTTGAGGTTTGCAAAGATATTCTCTCCTGTAACCACAAAGAGGGCGTGTTTAGTGACCTCAGTAATCTAAACACACCTGTAAGAAAAATAATAAAGTAGATCGGTGTTTAAAAATTTTTCATTTATTAATTATAATTGGTATTTTTATTTATTTTTGTTTTATTGTTTTTTTTTTGTTTATTTGTAATTTAAATTATACACTGAGTTTTAACATTTTGTTATGAAAAGTGAAAGAATCTCTTTATTTTGAATTGCTGCATTACATTCAAATATAAAAATGAAATCCACAATATGTTGCCGTATTCAGTGACAGGTCTTTTATAGCTAAAGATTTCGTTTCAAGGAATTTTATTTGAATGCCTCCATATGATCATGATCTTACTCTAGAGTTCTGATCCAGAGGAACGAAGCAAGTGATGACCCTGTTCATGTGGAGAGTGGTGCGGTGTCTGACTTAGTGAGATTGCAGGAATTAAGCATCAAAGAAGCATGCACAGACTTATTGATAGCAGTTTGTGATGATTGGCGACCAATGGGTGATGATGATGATGAAGATGATGATTAAGATGACGAAAGTTAAGATGACGAAAGTTGGGAAGAAGATGATGATGATTAAGATAATGATGAAGATTAACATACAGATATGAAAATTTATGGACATAATCAAGATTATGAGGATCTCACTGCGATGACGCCGAAGAGGACGATGATGATCATGATGGATATGAAGATGAGGTGTATGCGGCAAGAGCAATCCATTTATGATGAAGTCGTTGCTTGGCTGAAATTTCAGGTACGTGGACGACCTACAGGACTCCCATGTTGAGTTTGTATCATCATTATCTAACTTCATGATGATATCACAGTGTGAGACGACCAGTTACACAACCTCCACTGAACCTTGCTGGCAGTCTATGGTGAACACATTCACCTCCGCGCGCATCCATGTGGGTTCTTGGACCATTAAACGCCCCATCGGCAATGCTAGAACATCGTTCAAGAGCAAGGGAGTGCCACGGGACACAAAATAGAAATCATAACAAGAAAATAATTCACTCAATTGGTTGAACGTTTAAATTCATGTCTGACTTCATGATGGGCTTATGCCACGTGTGCAGGTGGCAGATATGCATTTGGTGAGACATGTATCTACAAACGTACAAGCAATTTTATGGTCAAACGTGATATGCAAACTAGCTGGCGTGTTGTCACGGCGGGTCTCTGTCATGTGAGGCATCTGTGTTTTTTATCCGTCACACTTATAAGTGTAAATTGTTTCTGGGGCATCGTGCTACCCCCTTCAGCTCATGGCAACCAAGCAGTAATCTCCGACTATTTTAGGTCCTCATCATGATTTGGCCAATATCTTAGCAGCGGTTTGAGTATTGGACCAACGGTCTTTGGTGAAAATGGATTTTGACCGGATCTATGGTTTATCGGATGTGTGCATTGGACTACCACTTTGTCACCAAACCAACCGCTTTCGAGTTCAAAGGAGGGCGCTATTGGGGAGCCAGATTTTATTGATCCCTAGCAGGTGTTGGTACAGGTCAGAAGCCAGCCTGGATTTTCGGAATTATCCTCTTTCTTGGCGTCAACCTCTTCGTTTCCTGGTAGTGTTCACCGTCTGCTGGTGTGGCAATTTTTACGAAGTCAAGCGCTCATCAGATAATAAGGTCCGCGTATGACTGCTACTCGCCGTGATCGGGAAATCAGAACATGGTCAAAATGGCATTCATAGTCGGCACTGATTTTAACGCTGGATGCCGGTCATCATGGGGAGTTCTTTCTCAGACTGGGGATTGGTAGTAATCGTATCCAGACATGTATGCGGATTGTTGTTCACATCCTACCCATAAACTCCTCCCTGAACCCGTATCTATACACCCTTTTACGTCTATATCGAACAGCGATCAAACAGCACTCAAATCCAAATCAGTTCCAAAAATAAGAAATCATTACACTTTTGTTAAAGAGAGTTTCCAAACACAAACATCCACAAAACAAGGAAATAACGGGAGGCAAATATACTGATGAAAGTACAATGTAAAATGAACATACTGATTTTTCTGGATTGAATGAGAACTGTTCATGTATAGTGGTAGGGTACGAAATACCCACGATATTTCAACACATAACAAAAAATTATGTAATGACCAAAATTTCGATATTTATTTATTGAATTATTCAAGGTATTGTAATTTACGTAATTTTTAAAAGTACATTTTATTCTACGTATCCGCCAAACCCAAAATAACACCTTTTCCAGCACACGGATTAAGTAAACAAGACATGTTTTTGTCATCAGACACCGAATCTATAAGCACTAGTTGTTAACAAAGTAATGTTAGTATATTTTGTCATTCGAGCACGAAAATTTGCATGTGTTTTATTAACCATTGTGGAATTTTGCCCTGAAAGAGGTTGAAATTAGATTTTTTTTGGAACAGTTACGTTATATTATACGAAATAGTAATGGAAAATAGTAATAAAGGCTGTTTACACAGCAGTGATTATTCGTACCAGCCACATAATGCTCGATTTCCATTCAAGTGTAAAGTTTTCATCTATTTAAATCTTACAAACGCAGATGGAAATTTCCTTTTTCATGCAGAAACCACTCATACTTAGCAATATTTTTACAATAAATGGGAAACGTAAGGATGATTTGGAATAAGAGGAGGTTATGACAGAATGAGATGTAACAGGAAGTAATTCCTGTTTCAGTTATAAACTGACTTTAAGCAACAACATTACAGCACCTTCAGCATGTACAGAATACCTGTTTACATTTCCACACACTTTCTGAAAAAGTTATAGCAAATTTACATCATTTTAAAGTACATTTAATCATACGTATCCACAAACTTAAAAGAACACCTTTAAGAGCACACATGATTAACAAGAAATATTAGGTTTTGAATTTGTCAGACACCGAGTTCATGTTAGTTGGTGTACAAATTTTAGCATATTTTGTTAATATTTTATAATGCAAATTTGCACGTTATATTTATGATTGACATGCATGAAATAAGGTTATAGAGGTAGCAGGGAAGCACGAAAGTATTTATGTATAGAAGAATATGCACATTTCCACATTCTAAAAAATTTTCATGCAAGACCAAAATATCGAGGCTTATATTTATTTAAAGTTGTAAATTTAAGCAATCTTAAAGTACATTTAAAAGCATAAAAATTTTAAATAACACATTTAACAATCATTAATGGATGTTATGTTCCACTTGTCAGACAATCTATGTTTAGTTGCTTAAAATGTTAGTATATTTTGTAATTATTTGAGCACAGAAATTCTAATGTTTTAATAATCATTTTGAAAATGGAGATTGGTGATAGAATGAGATGTAACCTTTATGCACGACATAAATTTCGCTGTTTATATTTATTCAACGTTATCGTAAATTTACATAATTTTTAAAGTACATTATTTTAATCATAATGCATCCAGAAACTAAAAGAACACCTTTAACAGCACACATGATTAAGTAAACTAGTAATTTTAGTTACTTAAATTTTATATTTTGTAATTATTTGAGCACGGAATTTGCACATGTTTTTTTATTAACCATTTGGAATTTTGCACAAAAGAGGTTGAAATTAGATTCCGTGAACAGTTACGTGATATTGTACACAATAGCTTTACAAAATGTAGTTCTGTGTGTGGCCTAAAGAGGGCGTCATTTATACAGTTAAATATTGTCACCAGCCAAGCCAATTTGCTCTATTTCTATTTCGGCGTAGAGTTTTACTATCTAAAATTCGCTGATGGAAATATCCATTTTTCAGGTAGAAAACCATCATACCTAGCAAGATTTTAAGGCCGTATTGCAGTATGGGATGATTTAAAATGAGAGGAGGTTGCGACAGAATGATGTGGCAGGAAGCAATCTCGTTTTCATGCACGAATAAACTATGTCAGTATTATTCAAAGCTATACAATTCTTAAAAGTACGTTTTAACTCATACGTATCCATAAACTTAAAAGAACACCTTTAGCCAACAGCACATAGATTTAAATAAACTAATGTTATGTATGTATCGAATCTATGTTAGTTGCTTACAAATTTTTTAGCAGCTTTTTGTAATTATCTGAGTACGGTTTTATTAACCATTTTGTTGGAATTTGGCACAAATTTGTTGAAATTTAGATTTAGTAAAAAGTAACATATTAATATATATAACAGCTTTTGCGGCCTACTGTATCCATAATACTCAAAATTGTCATACACCAGGCCGCGAAATTGACCATTTTACACATTCCTTTCTTTAATTTCAGAAAATATTGAGGCATGAACAGCCTGTTGCATATTTTAGTGATGCACTCCGGAACAAGTTTGAGATTGAATCATATGACCAATGATTACTGTCAAGGTAATCTGAGTACGTGAAATAAATAAGACATATTATCCATAAATGCATAGACTCTTTATTTTGGCATTCATACCTATTGAGTTTCCACTAAAATTATTTAAACCGCATAACAGAATGATATAACGTATTATGCAAGAACAATTTATAATTGTCCATAATAGTCAATCAAACAACAACCAATTCCTGCCTCACAGGCACCCATTTACCCTGGGTGAAGAGAAGCAATTATGGTAGCAATTTTGTTAAAGGGACACAAGACCACGGTCGCAGTCAGGATTCGAACCCACATTCTGACGACTCGGCCACCAGAACATAAAACTGATGCACTAATCCGTTGACCATGGCACTCATCATTACCAATTAGCCAATCACTATGGGTTCAAATTGGGGAGTGTAAAGAAGATTTAGAGGAGATGACCAATGTAATCATATTACACCTCCAATATTTTCTCCCATATCAATTTTCGTATCCCCGACATAGATTAGGACTATAATTTGTCATGATTGTATATTGTTATGTCCCAGGTTAAACACACAGCACAGAACCTCAGTTTTGTCAACACGTTTGTGAATTTACTGACGGGGAGTGCAGGGTAACCTTGTTACGCCACTGTGTCACAGACAGAGGTAGGGTGTGTTACCACGTATTATTCGCCCCACTAATTCATAAAGATGCTCACGACAAATAGACACAATAAGATTACAAAATAAATAAATAATTATTTGATTCACAAATAAATGATTGATTGATTGTCTAATTTAATAATTTATACAGAGTTGCTGAGTTTAAGTATGTATATAGACATTCACATTGTTTAGATGCCCTGTTATCTAGGCCAGGTATACATTTCAGTACGCAACAGACTGAATCGAGAACTTATTCCTTGTTATGTGAGATGTAATTCCAACATAAATCACGGCCACTTCATTCGCAGGCACGTGCTGGTCTAATGATCATCTGAAGCCCATTGAAAATGCATCAATTCATTTCTTGAGAATTTTGCGCGAAATTAGAAAGCTTGAGACTTGCCTTTAACGTATGTGTTGTAAAGACCAAATTATTATTAAACAAAGTCAATTTTATTAAAGCCAATTTCGCTCCAAGAATCATGGCTTTTGAACGTATTATGTAATTTGGTTAGATTTAACAGTTAAGCCATCTTTGAAAAGTAACCAAAATATTGCATGTATCATACCAATGCGCGTGCGTATAACGTATCAACTACTCAACAGTGATAGAAAGCCACCTTATCGAAATTATTTAGGTGTCGGGCAGTTTCCGAAAAATTGTTCCTATTGTTTTTGTTCGTTTTTTGTGGTGTTCGCATGTGCCCAAACACTTCCCTCCCCTCCCTCCTCCTCCTCCCTCCTCCTCCTCCTCCTCCTCCTCCGCCTCCTCCTCCTCCTCCGCCTCCTCCTCCTCCTCCTCCCTCCTCCTCCTCCTCCTCCTCCTCCTCCTCCTCCTCCTCCTCCGGGTGACCGTCCGGTAACAAACACATAATCGCAAACTTCACATGAACTTGAAACTAAGCATGTACTTAGAACTTAACAAGTAGATGAAACACGAGTTGTGAGGACCCAATTTGACCTTACTTCCTGTCCAAACTGGAAGTCAAAGTTTAATATTAAAAACTACATATCTCAACAACCCAAAGGTAATTCACAATTTCTGTACCATTGTAATAGACTGTTAATTGTCAAAACAATTCTACACAAGGGACCCCACTTGACCTTTTACTTCCTGTCCAAAACCGGAAGTCAAAGTTTAATACGAAAAAATCATATCTCAACAAACTACAAGAGGTAAATTTACATTTTTGCACCATTGTATAGATTGTTAATTGTCGAAAAATATTTACAAAAGGTAACCCCACTTGACCTTTACTGCCTGTCCAAAACCCGGAAGTCAAAGTTTAAATTTTAAAAAAAAAATCATATCTCAACAACCAATAAATCTACGTTTTGCAATTCATTGTTGTCAAAAAATATTTGCAAAAACATGACCCTAATTTGACCTTTACTTCCTGTCCAAAACCCGGAACTCAAAGTTTAATATTAACAAAAATCATCTACAAGAGGTAAATTCACAATTTTTGCACCATTGTACAGACTGGGTTAATTGTCAAAAATATTTAAACAAAGGACCTCAATTTGACCTTTACGTCCTGAATAATTTCAGTGTTTGTCAATACAAACTCTCAGTGGTGATTGTCCGCAACAAAGGCATCCTTAAGCATATACAGCCTTCAAACTTAACACATAAACAGAACATAACAAGCTGACGACAATCAACCAATCCCATGCCATTTTCTCTGTCACCGAATGATGTTTTTCGGCGTATTTTTCGAACTAAAACAAAAAAAAGCAGACGACGAAATTGAAAATTACTAGTAACAAAAAGCTTACACTTTTCCCCACCTTCGACGCAATTCACGCATTTTTTTGGAATCCTTCGTGTTACCACTGTGCATTAGTATTTTCAATTGCGTCAATTTCGCAGCCGGAAACCGCAATGTCACTTCGCGCTGTATCCGGAAAAATCAACACAGTCACTTGAGCCGCAGCGGATATCGTCGCGCGGGTCGCTGCAATCCCATCATTGAACTGTCTTTGTTGTACATGGTTTTGTGTCACAGTATTCGTGGGCAGGAACAAATAACATTATTCTTAACAGTCATACACTGTTAGCACGAATACATTTGTAGAAACCCATTTAGTTTCCCGTTTTTGATGCTTGCCAAAGAAGTTATATTTTCGTGGGTCCTCAGTGTTGTTGTTTTGCATCGGTCATGAATATTGTGGGGAGCTGGTACATGACTACCAGTACCACTAGGACAAATGCTTATTACAAGTAGTAGTACGGAATACTAGGCTTGATAGACCATCGATCAACTATGGAGAAAGGCATACTGAACAAACTGGTGCTTAGCAGCATCTACCCGGATATGGTGGATTCCTGGGTGAGTATCTTAAATCATGATCAATATTAATTAAAATACACGGTAGGCATAATAATGAATTAACAGATGCATTACGTGTACATAATGAACACATCAGACAATGTCCCCTGGCAATTATGTGAAACCCCTTGATTATTACCGTATATATTTGAAGGAAAATGGTGAAAGTGAAGCTTCTATTTTGGGTTTAGACTTTATATTATCAAAACAAATTATTTGCTGGGACACATGCCCATCAAGTTTTAAAAATTAAATTTCGTCCAAAGTGCTTTATCTTTGAGAAAAGAAAAAAAAAAAAAAAAAAAAAATTATTGAAAATTCAAGCAGTTACTATGACATAACTTTATGAAACACGAGGGGGAGCACCTATTTTTAAAAAATTTCACAGATTTTCATACATTTTTTAAAGTAATCAATGTTTGAAGTGTTATGGTTGAAGTTAATGTCTATTATCAAATACCAATGATGAACATTTCATTTAGTTTTAATGTATTGTTTATTACAAAAATTTAAATGTAGTATAATTTGTTATTATTTCACATAGCAGTACTGGCATTTCAGTCCAAGAGAAGGTGTATCTGATAATTCATGTCAGTTAAACAATATTTGTTTAAAATTTCCAAGCCTTACTCCTATTTTCAATCTGAAATTCAGAAAGAGGACAAAACACTTGCAACTTCAGCTATGCAGAATTGATGCTGGGTGATTTTCAACATAATGAAGCACCAGTCGTCAGTCAATGGAATTGCAATTTGGGTCTCTTTATACTTTTATTAAAGTTGTTTCGTTCCTCCCTTCCGTAGCTCGGATTCTATAGTGCTGCAATGATAGACCAAATAATTTTAGAAAAAAAACATGTTCATCACCAGTGGCAGCACATGCCATCACCAAGAACTTGGGGAGGGGCAGATGATTTTATTCCCAAAATTACTGATTCCCAATGACAACCCCTTGTCACCCATTCTGAACTGTCCACTAAATCGTACATACAGAGCGTACATTTATTATAAATGAATTGATTCTGTTTTGTCAACAAAGGATCATGGTTTGGGGTTCATTTACACTGAAGTCATTTCACTTGTTACATGTGTAAGACCATGTACGCTCATTTTGTGATTGGGTTACAAGTAGGTTAAACAGGTCAACAAAGTGGTTTCAATTGATTGTGGGGAGGAAGTGTGTAACCACAAAAGTCAAGTCATGAAAACCCCAACAGACAGTTAAAATAAATATGTATTTCATTGCTTTATTAGCAATTTACAAGCACCCATACAACTCCTTTTAAATTTATGTACAAATGGCATCTGATCTTTAGGTTGTAATTCTGTAGTATGTGGATGGTGCTATTGCACATTTTGCCAACATGTATAACCATGAAAATTTAAAAATCAACAGAATTTGTTTTTAAAATTTTATGCAACTATTGTTTAATTACTTGCAGTATAGGTGAAAAACCAAAGACAGTTTATAAGCATGTCACAATAAGGAGATGCTTGATTATGTGTCATTTACTATTGTCAATCTATCATTATATTTTTGTTATAAACTTTAAACCTGAAAGTGAAGTATAATATAAATAAAGATTAAATTATTTTTTACACAAGACTTAATACCAAGAGATAAATACCAATGTTATTTCATTTAAATCTAAAAATTGAAAGGTTTTTTCCATAAACAAAGTGAAAAGGGCAATCAATTTAGGCATTTGATCCAGTAGATATAATTACATTTAATTTTGTTTGAATTGGGAATATTTTACTTTTTGACAAACTCTTCTGCGGGTAGCAGGAAGATGAAAGCTAATGGATGCAAGTTTCTTTCCAACTTTATCATGTGGTAGTTATAAGCTTGTTTTCAATGAAAGCTAATTAGCTGAAGGGGAAGGGAAAGGAGTGTGACATATTTATACGCTCTTCCATGCTTCAGTGTCTTCAGTAACCCCCAAACCCCCCCAAACAATTTAACCCACACTTTCCTGCTCTTTGAATTTGCAGCCAAGTTTAATCCAGTTACTATATATAGTCTCCTTTCACCAAATCAATTTTGTGACTTTATGCCCATAATAACGCTGAATAGGTTGATTCGCTACCTACAACCCTGTCAAACTATTTTCATATGAGTGATTTTTAATGTTGATTTATCATCTATATGGTTTTGAAAAGTATGTTGGGCTAGTGTCAATATTTAAATAAAAACAAATTGTGTTCCCAAGTCACTTGTTAATTTCTAATTTATTGCTTAAATCTCACAACTTTTTCCCAAGTTCAACAGCCAATATCTCAAGAACTAAATGAACTATTAGACAACAAAACACAATTGAATTCCTTACTTGTAATTCTTGTGAAATGAGTTATAATGCTTTGCCAATGGTCCAATTAGTGGCACACGAAGTAACGATTTTACAAATTGTAAAAGGTCATATCTCAAAGCTTCAATTAGATGTATATGTTGACAAATTTGTAATTTTTTCATAATCATGAGGAGGTCATATATGACCTTCAAAACCACTTTATTATGTATCCTTTACTTTCCTGTCCAAACAGGAAGTTCAAATTCAACACATTCTAACGCAAAAATTTATTTGTCTTTTTGAATATGAAATTGATATTGTTATTATAAAAGATGATAAACCCTTGCACAAATATAATTTACATCATCGTTGATAATTTGATTGAACCAGAAGTTGACTCGAACACCGTGTGTTTGTTCCCAAACACTTTAAGCTCTTGTCATTTCTTCTTCTTCTTTCCCCCGCGATCGTCCGGGTATCAAACAATATTACTTCGGTACCACATGAACTTCAAACCTGGCATGTACTTCGCACTTAACCAGTAGATGAAACACGAGTTGTGAGACCTAATTTGACCTACTTCCTGTCCAAAACCGGGAAGTCAAAGTTTAATATTAAAAAATATCATATCTCAACAACCATAAGAGTTAAATTCACAATTGTTGTACCATTGCACAGATCGTAATTGTCAAAAAAACATTTACAAAAGATGATCCACTTGACCTTACTTTCCTGTCCAAACCGGAAGTCAAAGTTAATATTAAAAAATCATATCTCAACTACCACAAGAGGTAATTCACAATGTTGTACCATTGTACAGATCGCTAATTGTCGAAAAATATTTACAAAAAGATGAGACCCCACTTGACCTTTACTTCCGTCCAAACCGGAAGTCAAAGTTTAATATTAAAATCATATCTCAACTACCATTAAGAGGTAATTCACAATTGTTGTACCATTGCACAGACTGCTAATTGTCCAAAAAGCCATTTTTAAAAGATGACCCCACTTGACGCTTACTCCTGCTCCAAACTGGAAGTCAAAGTTTAATATTAACAAATACAATGCAAAGTTTCAAAAAACATTCTGACGTCATCACCTGCCCTGACAAATCAACACCAATTTCACAGAGTTGTTAAGTAGAGAATTGTGCTCAGCAAATATTTTTTGCTAAGTATTTTAAAATATCTTTAATAATTTTGATTTGGTAATCATTTCACCACCGTTATACAGTTTTATGAAATTAGCTTCCTCTGTGTCAACATTGCTAAAGCAGGCGGATCTAAATGACCTCATTGCTTAAGAGGCATTAAATTACTCATTAAATATGATAAAAAATTTATGTGCATTTCAACTCTTTACTCACTTGATGTGAAGTTGATGGTAGCAGACATCTGGCCAAATTCCAATTATTGTTGTAACATTATCATTTCAATAATTGATGCTGTGCATTACGCATCCCCCTGCTTAATTGCTTTGGTGTGGGTTGATCAATGATGTTCTGGTATAAAGCGCGCAGTTTGAAGGTTGTCGCGTATACCGATGTACCAGAATCATGAACTGTGTGCGCGCCTTTTAATGATGATGTTACTGTATGGCAGGAGATCGATTCATTATTTTGTGCTTATAGATGAGAGATTTTTGTCTTGATGTTTGAATAAAAAGTAGAATGGGTTGGATTTTAGGAATACTGTTTGTGCGTACATGAATGTATGCAAAGGAGAAGGTAATAATACAGTCAGTCTTAGGGAGAGAAGGCACAAAATTGGTAATAATTTATTGGGCAAATTGTTCCCACCTCTAAGTCAAGATACAATGCACTAAACAAACCATTTCAAAGTTTCTGTTTTTTAAACTTAGGGACCGTTGCCAATCTCGGCTGCAAAACCACTGGGTTATTCTCCCAGTATTAAAAGTGAGACGCTCTGGGAAAGTATATAATGAAGCTGTGCAGTCCTTAAAAACTGCCATTACAACTTCTAACCATTGACAAAAGAGTGTCTATGTGGGGCTTAGACCTTTAAAATTGCCAATTAAGCCTTTCCATTGTAAGCGGTTACATCAAACTATAACGTGGCAAGCTTTCTTCTATTGTTAAGGTTTTTCTAAAGGTCTGGTAGGGAGACTTGGAGTAAAACAAATAGTGAAAGGAGAATTATTATGGGTGAAAATTTAGATTGTTCAGGGTGGAGTTAGTGGGCGAGATTGGCTGAGGTCCCTGAACTCTTAAAATAAATCATATAGATTGCAGAGTTACTTTTAAGGTCTGCTGAACTCCGAGATCCATGGAATTCAAATAAATTATTTGAAAACCTAAACTAAATATCTGTGCCAATAAGAACACCTGGGA
>CM055824.1:439419-490579 GCA_029582265.1 Zoroaster sp. YZ-2022
CTGAAGTGGACCCCATTGTGACCCACCCTAAGATTACTGGTCTACAGCCAAATGCTTCAAACAAATGAAGTCAACTTGACTAATTATGGGTCCCCGAAAATGAAATGATGTTAAAATTGTTGATTGGCTCTGGTTTCAAGATCTACATTATGTCATTTTCCGGTATGGAATAGCGTATGATAATTCATGATTAAAATCTGCTATGTACACCACATACATGTGGTAAAATGTAAAACTTAAATATCTTGGAAACAGTGTCGATCGGAAATTTTTAATTGTCATGTTGAATTCAACATCAAAATCCTTTAATAACACATTTTATCCCCGAGCAGAAAACCCTTTTAAAAATTGTTGACCAGTGTTATCTGAATGCATTTTCACTAATTTAGGGTAGCAAATGAGCTTTAATTTTTACAGGTTGTTGTTTTTTATACATATTTCTGGTTCTTATAAAGTATGTGTGCATTTACAGCCCTTTTAACACTAACCATGAATGTTCGTGTGGCGGTCTACTTACGGACTCAAGTTCTGGTGTTAGCAGAAATGTGGGTTCGAACCCTGCACGTCCCACTTGTTGAGCAAGACATAACCATAATTGCTTCTCCCCACCCAGGGGTTAAATGGGTCCGGAGGGCAGGGTTGGTTAATTAGCCCTATCTGTATGGCAGCAATTGAGCTATACTCAGGGAGCTGAGATGGTTTCGGGGTGATTTAGAGCCTATGAGCAGGGGTAATAATATGCCTTGACACCACTCAATTGGTGGATCGCGCAAATATAAGCCCAATTATTATTATAAGGTAACTACCAAATTCATAGAATTTAGCGATATTAAAAATATATGGGGAAAAATAAAGAATGATTCCTCTGGAGCATCTTAAAAAGTACAATTAAATGGAAATACCACCAGTACTAACTAACGACGTTCCCCCCTCACAGATGAGCAGCGATTTCTCTTCCGATGTTGTCCTGATCAAAAACGCTTTGGGGTAAGCCAGAAGAGACACAGGAAGCGTAACTGGAAGCTGAAAACACTCCCTAGGAGGAGGAGGGCATGGACACGACAAAGTCGACAGGTAAAATGCCAACAACGTATGTGATTATTCAATTTCCTAACCTGTTAAACCCCTCGGATTACCCGATAAAATTCTTCATCAAAATTGCTGTTTGGGGGGTTTTATTTTTGACGATCATTTAATTTTCCTCATAGACTTTTTGTTTTACTTTTGTAAATGTTGTACAGACTCGCCGCATTTAAAAGGCCCCCAAAAACCAGTAACTGACAATGGTTCCTGGCAACGGGGGCGATCCTGTACTAGCCAAAATTGGGACTCTTTGTTTTAAAAAAAAATTTAAAAAAAAAAAGACCTAATCTCATTGGTTATTGGGGGCCATTAACTGCTCCCGTTTTAAACCCAAAATGTGTGTCATGCATTGTGGGCTTTTTTTCGGATATTTTGGGACTGGATAGGGTCGGGAAACGGATAGTTTCATTTTGTTGAAAACAACAAAACATGTTTTAAAGGGGGAAAAATTAACAGGGAACATACTATCGATTTTTTCTTTTTGATGCAATCTCTTAAATTTTAAAAGATAATTGTCTGAAAAAAGGTAAACAGTACATTGTTAAAGGCCCAAATTTTGCCCCAAACCCTTTTAAGCCCCTAATGCTTTGGTAACCCGGGCCAATAATGAATTTGAAATTGTCATTTTACATTTATTTGCCGGGAAACGTTTGATAGATAAGGGGAAAAATTTGGGATCTTCAGCCGGTCGGGTTGCCCTGCTCAAACATATGAGCCAGTTTTCTTTCCCCATGCTATAAAAGGGTGTTGTTTTTTGGCAAACAGTCAAAAACTGAATTGGTGTTTATTTCCCAAAACAAGTTAAAAAATTTTTTGGGCAAAATGAAACTCAACTTTTCAAAAAGGCAACAATCATTCAACTTTTGAACAAAAAAGGAATGTTACTTTTCACCACCCCTTAAATCCAAGGTAACTAAAAAAACAGTAAAAAGTTCATTTTGGACCCTCGGGATGCCCCCAACTGAATCGAAAAACCTTCAAAAACATTTTTTGGTCAGGCGAAAATCCCCCCTGTAACGAAATTTGAGAATGAGAAATGATTTTTGATCGTGTTTTTTTTTTTTTGTTCGGGGATTACATGGGTTTCCCTGGGTCTTGAAGAAAAAAGATTATAGAAAAACGAAACATCTACTTTGGGAAACCACTGAAACCCCCATGGCAAATTTTAACAATCTCCCCCTTCCATTTAGAAAACATCGTTATCCTTATTAATTTTGTCATCAAATCTATGAAATCCCCAGGCCCCGGAAGGAACAATAGTGTAATGTTGGCAGAAATGAACTTACTCTGTATTTGTAAAATAATTTTAAACCCCTA
The DNA here is from genome assembly GCA_029582265.1 of Zoroaster sp. YZ-2022. NCBI lineage: Eukaryota > Metazoa > Echinodermata > Asteroidea > Forcipulatida > Zoroasteridae > Zoroaster > Zoroaster sp. YZ-2022. The sequence goes on from CM055824.1 coordinate 441,820, forward strand.
ACCCCCCCAATCCCCAAACCCCCGGGGGGATTTTTTTGGGAAAAAAAGTCAGACTGTTGGCGGGTTTTTCACCTCTTAAAATGGGGAAAAATTTACCATAAGGGAATATGAAAGATCAATGAAAATGCGGGGGTGTCGGGGTGTCTTTGACCCCTGTTTCTTTTGGACCCCCCTTTTTCTCTTCTTACAGAAAAAAAGTGTTGTTTTAAAAACCCCTTCTCACTGGGGCCACCCATACATTTGCTTTTGAGAAACCTTCTTTACATGTACAACCTGCTGTCCTTTCCAATAATTTTAAAAAATAATGTTCCAAAGGCCACTGTAAATGTTTGAACATATTAGTATGGCCCAATGTTCGAGGGGAGACCATTTCCCCCTGAATCTGTGGTGGCGGGCAGAAGGGAACCATGGGAGGCCACGGGCAACACAAATCGGGGGCCCTGTTTAAAATTGCACTGATTGGGGGGTTTTTTTTACAATTTTGGACCCCCTGTCTAAACCCCTTTGTTAATGTGGCTTTTTTTTTATTTGTGAAAATTTAGCGGGAAAAATAATCTTAAAAAAAAAATTGTTTTTTTTTTTGAAAAGAAATAAATTTTTAACCCGGTTTTCCTCTTTTTGACCATACAGACGGAAGAAGGAGGTTGGTAATCAGCGATGAAGATGTGCTCCCGATCGTCTGAGATTTTGGATACACATCTTCCCGATGATGATGATAATGAAATAACCTCTGGTCTTTTGGTAATGCTCCCGGCGACATTGGTTTGGCGCATGGGGAATTTAAAGGGGCAAAAAAAATCATATTCATAACTGACCTTTTTTTTTTTTTTCGTCGGAGTTCTTGAAAAAAACGCCTGTTATATACTAAAAATTTTTCAAAAAATTTTTTTAACCAAAGGTTGAAAAATATGCTGCAAATATTGAACTAAATTACAGAAATTTGGGCACGCAATTTTCCCTTGAAGTTTTTTTTGCACAACTCGGCCCTGACAGGCGAGTGAAAAGGAAATTTTAAAAGGGTTTTCTTCCCTGAAGGTAAATTTTTTCCTTGAGACAAAAAAAATATGGGGGGTGAAAGAACTCTTATTTTAACTATTTTATTTTGTTTTTAAAACCCGTAGCTAATTTTTTTGGGGGTTTCCCCTAGTTTAGTGTTGTTAAAAAAATTTTGGGCCCCGGGGTTTGGAGACATCATTTTTGGGTGCATACACAGGATTGATTTGGGGTTTTCATTGTGGGGGTTAAAAAATTTTTTTAAAACGGAATAAAAAAAAAATGGGAATGATTTGAGTTTATGAATATAAACCCAATTTTTAATAATTTTCCCTTTTCCCAAAATTAATTTGTTTTTTCCTTTCTATCATAAACCATTTTTTTTAAACAGAAAACTGAATATTTCACCTTTTTTGAATTGCCCAGAGGCGTTCTTGGTTTTGGTATAATCAAGAAACTGTTTTGTGGTTTAACTCCCCCCTTTGTTTGTTTTTTCAAAAACAAATTTCCCCAAAAAGGGCGAAATGTAAAAAAGGCCCAAATAATTACTTTCTTTAAAAATTTAACGGATGCTCAATATTTGATGCACATTAAAACGCTTTTCCCTTTTGGGGGGAAATTCCCAAGCGGTCATTTTAAAAAAACCATGACTGTAGTGATGGGGATCTTTTTCATTGAGGTCATTTCTTTTCCCTCCTTTATATAATTGTTTTCCCAAATTTTAAAAAGGGGAAATTTTTTTTAAAATTTGGGGTAAAACCCCGAGGGCGAAACAGAGCAAAAAGTTTCCCCACAAACCTCTTTTTTCCCTGCATGCGCGGTGTCCTTATGAAAAAAGAAAAAAAGTAAGGGGGGGGAAAGCTGTACAGAGCCTTTGGGCCGGCCAGGCCCCCAATCTGTCTTTGTGGGGGGCAGACCCCCAGTGCCCAGGTTGTGTTGATTGGCAGGTTGATTGGACTCACAAAGCAGTTGGGGCCAAGTACCCGGCAGGTTTCTAAAAACCGCCTACGGCCCTCCTCTTCCCAAAAAATGAATGGGGGAAAGATAATTAAAAAAAAAGGTTAGAATTTTGAAATGTTTGGAAATTAAAATGTTTACCTTCTATTGGGTTAAAGAAATTTTTTTTATTTTTGAACAAAAAAAAATTTAGATTCATTTTTTCACTTCATTTTTTATTTCAATTATTCGTTTTTTATTTCAAACAAACCTTTTTTGGGAAAAAATAATTTTTATATTCAAAGACTTTCGTCTGTTTAAATAAATTGTTCAATTAATATAATTACCCAAAATTTTATTCTGAATAGGATTAAAATGTTTACTTGTTGGAAAAAAAGCGAAAAATTGGCGGGCCCCGGCTGTGATTTTGTTGGTTTCCTTTTTACTTGGCTCTTTCTATTATTTTTTAATGCTTTAGAACATTTTTAAAAAATTTTATATATTGAAAGTTTGTCAACCCTGTTGTCCTTTCCCCTATTTGGGGTTAAAAGTTAATTTTTTACTTTGCAACAGCTAAAAATTAGTCCCCCTCCCCCTTTTTTTATTTCTCATTGGTTTATTTCAAAAAAACCATGAATTTTTACGACATGGGGTTTAATTAATCTTTATGATTAAAAATATAGTCTGATTTAAAATTTTAAATATTGTTACATGTTTAAATTAAAAAAACAAACACCCCATGTTCCAAAAAAATAATTTTTATTCTGAATAGTAAAAAAAACCCTTGTTGGAAAAAAAGGGAAAAAATAGGGTTTTTTGGGCATTGTATTGATGTTTTTTGTTGGTTTACATTTTACAATTGTGCTCAATTTTCCCCTTTATTTTTAACTTCTTTAGAACATTGGGTGTTTTTTTAAAAAATTTGAAAAATTTAAAAGGGTTTTTTTTTGTTTTTTTCAAAAGAAAAGAAAAAAGTTTTTGTCAACATTCCCAATTCCTTCCCTTTAATTATCTTGATTAAAAGGGGTAAGATACCTGAACATTTTTTCAAAAACCCAATTTGTCCTTCCCTTTAATTATCTTGATTAAAAAAACCCTTTTTTCCCAACATTCCCCAATTTTTTTTATCCCTTTAAAATAAAAAAAACCCCAAAATTTTTTACAAAAAAACCAAAATTTAAAAAATTTTTTTTCCCCAAAAAAAAACGCAACTTAGTAATTCCAAAATGAGCCCGATACATGATGTTGGAAGATCCAGAACCAACCCAGACATTCGTCTAAAATGTTTAAAAAAATAATAAAAAAAAAGAAAAACTCTTTTAGGATTGGTACTGAAGTGTTCATACGAGATCTGCTCTTTAAAACGGTATTGAATAAAACTTTGAACTCCCCCTTTTCAGTCCCTGTAAATTCCCAATTAACTGTAGGGAAGGGAAAAACAGTGAATATTGCTGGGTATTTTGGGAGTTGCTAATAATAACGCCCCTAATGTCCCATCAATGTGACGAAAAACGGGGTAAATTATTTTTTTCAAACAAACCCATTTTCAAAGAGATTGTCCCAAATTAGCTAAAAACCCCAATTTGGATTATATCAGCTTCCAAAAACGGGCCCAATTTTCTTGGTTTGATAAGCAGAAAAATTTAAAAGTTTTGGTTACCAGCCAAACTTGCAAAAAATGTTGATTTTGGCTGGTGTCTGTTTTTTTTTTGGAAAAATTTCCCCTTTTAAAATCTATAATGACCCTATTTTCCCAAAGGGGAACAATTTTGGAAATTTTTTTCGTTGGTATCTACTGCAAATTTTAAAAGGGAAAACTTGTTTTTTTTTAAGGAATTTTACTTTTTTTTTTTTTAAGTTCATGCATATCACTTTCTTTGTTATATTCAATTGCATTGACTGCGGATAATGTTACATAGGGTAATTTATTCAGTTAATTAACTCCCTGAATAAAACTTTCAAAAATTCAACTTTACTTTATATAGTTTTTAAAATCATAATATTTTGTATTATTAAAAACAAAAAAAAAAACTAACAACCATTTTTTAAAAAAGTATTTCTCCTTTTAAAATAAATTTTTTGGCTTTCCCTGACCCTTTTTCATTGAGATAAAATTTTTTGGTTCCCAAAAATTTTCATACAAAATTGTTTTTGGCTGGTATTTTTTTAACCAAAAAATTCTCTGGGGGTCGATAAATTTGATTTGGGTAAAAAAAACATTACATTCCCCGGTTCCCCTGAATTTTGTTCTCACTTAATACAATAGTCAAAAAGGTTACTAAATTTGGTTCCCCCTGACCCCCCCAAAAAAATTCATAATTACCCTTTTTGGTTTTAAAGTTGTGGATGGGTTTTTTTTCAAAACCCCGAAACCCTCCCAGTGATGTTGAGATAAACATGGTGTTCCCCAAAAAACCAAAATAAAAATTGCAATTTGGTGGTAACCTATTTTGCTAAACAATTTTCGGTTTGGTTTAAAACAATAAAATTTTTAAGTATTCAGTGGTTAATCATAACATAAAACGGTGGAGGGAATTTACATTATTTCAGGATTTCCCGGTTGGAATGCTTACCCAAAAATTCCCGGGTTTTTGATGTCAAGAATAACCCAAAAAACCCCTGAAAATTTAATAAAAAGGGGACTTTTTTTAGGGGCCTGTCAACAGACTGTCAACAGGGCTTTTCATTCTTTTCCCAATTGGTTTCTGTCATATTCTTGACTCTAAGTATGGATGCTTACGACATCGGGGGTTTTCTTACAATCTCGTTTAAAAGTATGGATGCTTTTACAGACATCGGTTGGTTTCTACACTCGTTCTCACGGGATGGATTTTACGACTCGGGGGTTTTTTACATTCTTTGATTTTTTAAAAAGTATGGATGCATTCAAACTTTTACCAATAGTTTCCTTTTTAAATTTTGGATATGTTTTCCGTAAATATCTTTTAAGCACAGTATAAAGGGAACTTTTAGTTGTTACCAACATCCCCCTTTCCCCATTCTTTGTTAACAAGAATCACTATAACATCGATGTCTTGAAACATTTGGGGGACCATGATGTTCATTATAGAAAATTAAATTTTTTCCCCCATCCATCCCAATCCCCGTTTTTCATCTCCCCATGGATGTTATGGACCGAAAAAAACAAACCATGAGGGGTTTTTTTGGGTTAAAATGCTTTTTCATAAATAACCGGTGTGTTTAAAAAAAGTAAAATCCAAAAAATGGATAGCTGCCCTGGGTCCCCCTGTAATCCTGGATTTTTAAATTTTTGGAGGATTTACAGACTCCCACCCCAAGAAACTAGGGGTTTTGGGACCCCGGGCTATTTCCCCTTTCTTTCAAGAACAGTTTGGGGAAAGGGGAATTTTGGGCAAAATCAAATCAGGAAAACCCCGAAATCACTGGCATGAAATAATAGTTAAAAACCCTTATAAAAATTTCATATCAAAAACCCTTTTATAAAGGGTGTTATTGGATTCAAATTAAAAAAAGGTTTTTGGTCTTTTTTGGGGAAAAACCAAATAGAGCAGTAGTGTAACCTGCATGCTTGAACAAGGTGTCTCTTTCAAATTTTAAAAAAATTGTGGAATAATCAAAACATAAAAACCCAGAAATCCCAAAAATAGCCCCCCAAAAACCCCAAAATTCAATAAAAACCAACCCTAGAGCAAATTTTAAATATTTCCCTTTTGAAACCCAGATCAATCCTGAATGGAACAGTTTTCCCCACAGAGGTGATTGGGCCCAAAACAGATGAACAATTTAATTACGTCAGTGCTAGTTTTTAAGTCAGTTAACCCAACTGTCAATTTTGGGTTATATGTAACCCTGGTAAATTTTTGCGATTACTACAACGGGCGGAAAAAAACCCGAATCATCTCGTGGTACCCTAAAAGCTGGAAAACAGCCAATAGCACACAATTGTACTTTCCCATCAGGGTTTTTTTATTCAGGTTAGAGCCCTTTGGGCCTAAAATCAAATTTTTGAACTGGTACCGGGGTTTTTCCCCACACGATCACACCCAATTTAAATCCCCTGCGGTTCACAAAAAAAAATTTTTTTTTAAATCCCGATCTCGCACAAACGATTTTATGTCTACAATCATCATAAACAAACTAAAAAAATGATTCCTGAAAAATGACCAATTTTTTTGTTTTGGAAATTCGGGGGAATCCCTTTTTTGGGTTTGGTTTTAATCAAAACCTAAATTAACAGGGCATAAATTTGTTTTTTTGGAAAGTAAAAAAATCCCCATTGATGCCCTGGTTTTTTTAAAAACGAGGAGGGGGGGGTTTTTTTTTTTATTGTTCACTTTCATTTAACTAAACCCTTCCTGTCTGCCTGACAAAGATTGGTGATCCCAAAAATCAAGGCTGAAATCTTTTAAAAGCGGGTTACACTGGGTGAACCTTCTAAAAACCCATTCATTAGTCAATCCCTACGCTTCTTTGGGAATAAAGATGGAAAGATCCCTGGGGGGGATAATCACCGAATGTTTGTGCATGTTTACCCGACGGACCAAAAGTTTGTTAATGGCCTTCCCGCAAAGCCCCTAAGGGGTGCAATGCAGCTGCGAGACATGTCCCCCTTAAACCGTCGTACATCTCGCCTGTTCTGAACCAACACACTGCTAAAAAGGGGGGCCGGTTTAAGATTTTTTCCCTTCTTTTAAGAAAAATGAGGCTCCCAAGTACTTTGGAACTTACGTTAAAACCCGGGATCTCTTGTTGTCATCAAATTTCTCGGGGGGCAAGAAAGATATGGTTTTGGGGTTTGTTTTGCACTCCCGTGGAATTCTTCCATCGTAAAAACCCCTGTAGTTCCCAAATCTGCCAAAACCATTTAACGTTTTTTTTTTTTTCTTTTCCGCTTGAATTTTTTTTTTGTTGTTTAATTTTTAAAAATGTAATTTTGTACAGCACTTGAAACATTTTTTTGGCCTTTATTATTTTTTTTATTATTATTTTTTTTTAAATTTTTTTAAAATGGCCAAAACCTTTTAAATTTAAAATGGGCCCCAATTTTTTAGTTTGAAATCACCCCCAACTTTTTTTTTTGCCCTTGAACAAGTGTTGGTAAAAATATTTTGTTAAACAATGTTTTTTTGTATTTTTTAAACCCCCAAAAAATGAAAAAATTTTTTTTTTTGGGACAAATATTTTAAAAAATAAAAAAAAAAAAGGATGGCCTCAAAAAGGATGGGGGGGACATCAACTGGGATTTTTTTTCCGGCCACTTTTGGGAAATTTTGGAAAAAACGAATAAACAAATACCTTCCTCCCCGTTGCATTTTTTTTGGTTTTAATTTTTTTACTGAAACCACCCAAAAGGTTTAACATTTACCAAAAGTTTTCAAAGATAATTTGTTTATTATTACTATTTTTTTTAATTCCTAAATTTATTTAACTGGGGAAAAAATGGTAACCCGTCATTTTTGGGCAATTATTTAAAAAAAAAAAAAAAAATAAAAAAAATCAACCTTGGTTTATTAAAAACCGAGCCATCTTCTTTGGAAAAAACCCTTTTTTCGTTTTAACAAAAAAAATAACAAAAACTCTAAATAAATTTTTTATTTGTTTATTAATTTAAAAAAAAATGGGAACATACCTGTGATCGGGAATTTTACAAACCTTTCCAGATAAAATTGCTTCCGACAAATTAGCAAGATTTTTGTTGTCAAACTTTTTAAAAAAATGTGTGCATTTTGGTGGGGTCTGTTTTTTTTGGTAAAAAAAATTTTTAGGAAATTCTCTGTTTCACGATTTAAGGGCCCCGGTTGTCATAAAAAAACCCGTATGGTGGTTTTTTTTAAAAAAAATTTAAAAAACGGAAAAAATTGGGGGTTTTTCAAAATTTAATGTTTTTTATTTGATTTTAGTCCTTCCCAGATGTATAAAACACGTATACTCAGTGCTTTTAGGTTTGAACAAAAATCTCGGGGGGATTTTAACCCCGCCCAATTTCATAAAATTATTTATTTTTGTTTTCCCCAAAAAAAGGGTTTAAAATCTGAAAAAAGTTTGTTTTATTCAAGAATGGGTTTTAAAAAAAAGAATGGGTAGTCCCTTTTTTCCCAAAAAGTGTTTTGGGAGTTTTAACAAAACTTTAAAAATTTTTTTTCCTTAAAAATGGTTTTGGACAGTTCGGTTTAAGCCCCGATATTAGATTTGGCATAATCCAGTGGATTTTATTTACATTTTTTTTGAGCTTTATTAATTTAGCAAATCATGGTAAAAAGTTTCAAATGTTTTGAAAAAAACTTTTTTTGTTTGTTTTCCTTTTTCCCCTGTTTCCACTCGGTCTTAAAAAAAAAAAAAAAAAAAAAAACAACAAAAAATTTTCAAAAGGTTGCCAAAGTGCATGTATTAAAATTACAGGTGGTTTTCTAAAAAGGTGGGAAGGGGGCAAAATTAAACCTTATAAATCGTTTTTTTTAATGATCATCACAGCCTAATATAATTTATTTGGGGAATCCAGGCGAGGGTTTATATAATTTTGGCAGTGGCCCTTTTTTCTGATGGTGATGATAAATGTGGGTTTAACTTTTCCGGGCAGGTTAAGGAACCATCGGTGGTTTATGATCAAAATTTTTTGATGGCTATCATAGAATGGGTTAACCGCCCGGTAAGGTGCCCTTGTGATGGAGTACCCTGGCTGGGGTTTTTAATCAGGGGGGTTTTTTTCTGATGGCGGTATCGAATGTGGTTAACCTGGCCGGATTTATTTATAAGACCATGGCTGGGTGGTTGTTTAGACTTTGGGGCCTTTTTAAAAAAAAATTATTTGTTACGGCACGTTACCCCGGGGGAAGCCATGGTGGGGAAAGGAACTAGGGGCTTTTTGTTCGATGGCGATGTCAGTGTGGTTAAACCGACCCCGTGGTGTGTCCGGCTCCCTTTGTTTTTTCCTTTTCACCCCGGGTAATGGGCCGGGGGGCAGGTTTTGTTGTGTTTTTTTGCCCCAAACGCCCAAAGCCCAAATTTGGGTATCTTCCCCGGGGCGGATGGTTTGGGGTAAAAAACACCATCACCTTCAGTTTTGGGGGATGCCTTTTAAAACATATTTTTTTAAATAATGTTTTTTTCATTGGGTTTTTTCATATCCAAGGAACATGACTTTTTATTCCCGAGCCCCCTTCTAGGGCCAATACACTGGGGGATTCCCCCCTTTTCCCCCCGTCAAAAAAGTGATTTTTTTTTCATTTTTTTATCCACATAATTTTTACAAACAAACTTTGTGATTGGGAAGCTTCCCCGCAGACACTTTTTGGGGTTCCTTTTGTGAAATTTAAATTTTTATATTTTTTGTTTTGTTTCTTTAAAGGGGCTTTCCCCGAATAATGGATTTTTTCCAAAAGGTTTGTTTAATTCTTTTAATTTAGGTTAAAATAATTGAATCAAAAAAGAGGGGGAAAAAAAAAAAAAAAAAAAAAAAAAAAAATAAAAAATTTATTTTTTTGGGGGGCTGGGCCCGGATAGGGGGGTCAGTGTTTCTAGAAAGGGGTAATCCCATGGCCCCTTTATTTACAATCAATCAAGTCAAATAAAAAATTTTACAAAAAAAACAGTGCAATCGGATCATTCTTTTTTTACACCAATAACCTTTTTGCCAGTTTTGCATTTTTAAACTAAAGGGGGGAGGGCAAAATCAGGACAGCCAAGTCGAGAAGTCGGAGGGAATTTCCCAGGGCCCAGGGGCCCATTAAAACCCCCTGAGCAAAAAACCCTTTTCTAATGAATGATCTCAAATAGCTCTTATTGTTTAACAAAAACTTGACTGCCTCGCTGTCTTTTAGGACTCACAAAAAACAGATTAAACCCTGCCAGGCCGGCCCGGCTTCAAAACGGCTGTCCATGACTTTTTCCCCAAAAAAAATTACAAAATTTAAAAATAAAGCCAAAATCATAATACAGCACTGGAAAAATTAACCCTGACAACGGCTGTCAAGATCATTCCCGAACCTAGTTATTTTTAAAACGTCCGTTTTGATAAAAGGGAAAAAAGCGGTGAACCATGTAAATTCTAATTGGAGAATTGGGAAAAAAAACTGGAGGCCTGACGTTTTTTATCGGGGCCATGTCCTCAGAAACCCTTGCTATTTTCCTCCTCAAACCCCAATAAATGATCCATGTTTCAGATCAGGGGCCCGGGTTTGAAAATTGGGCCCTGGGGATTCAGTAGTGGAGGCCCCCCACCTTTCTAAAAAATAAAAGGGGCAAGGTCAAGACAGTGCCCCCAGGTTTGATTGGGGGCTCAAAATTTTTTATTTGAAACTAGGGGGGGAGACATGGCACCCAAACCATAACCGGCCTTTTGGGCCTTTCCCCAGTCGTGTCGCAGTGAACCCCACGGCACATGTTAAAAGTTTCCGGTGGGTTTTGTCTAAAAGACATTTGGATGATTCGGGCCAGGGTTTTATTATTTTCCTCCTCTTGATGTAAAAAACTTGAGCTTGTTTCGCTGCAAGATTTCATATTAAACTTTTTCGTGGGCGAAAAATTGTGATCATTCGGGCGGGAAAAAATTTTTTAAACACAATTTGGCAAACAAATCTAATATTATCCCCAAAGGCGTTTAAAGGTGTCCCCATAATTTGTAAATTAAACCCCAAACCCGGGCCATTGTGTACAAACTGGAAAGAGTTGATTATAATCGGGGTGTTTAAATTTTCAAGAACCTCCGACAGTCAAACCTCAACAAAAAAACGGACAACAGAAAATGAAAATAAAAATTTAAATAAAACTGCTCCATCAGGGTGCACCATGGGAGGGGGGAAAGTGTAAAATGCTTGTTATATATACGGGGGCCTTTAAGCTTAAAGCACGACGAAAGAAAAATAAAAAGAGGGAAAAAAAGGAAAACTTTTGGGGGGGGCTTTGGTTCCCGGTCCCCCCTCCCCTTTTCCCTGCCCATTCCCCTTTCAACCCTCTTTAAAAAAGACTTGGGCTCAGATTTTGCTCTTTTTTGGCTCCTTCTTTAAAAATAAATAAAACATCAGGGGCCCCCTTTTAGCCCCCCCCCCCTTGGGCCCCCTGTCAAAGACATATTCAGTCATCCATAAAAAATTTTTTTTAATGAAAGAATCTGAAAAGCAACAACAGGTCAATCATGATCAATCCAAGAATATAGTACAGTACAAAATTTACAGACCAAAACCCCAGACTTGACCCCTTTCAAAGTCTTGATCAATTTTGAAAAAGCTAATATGGTTTTTATTGATACGTGCGGCGTGGTTCAGGTCACCTACATTTTTCCCACTTTTTTCTAAATTGGAGGCCCTGGTTTTGGGGCCCCCCAACCTCAGCTTGCCCGTCCCTTCCGCCCCGTTCAGATAAAATTTTAAAAAAAGGTTTAAAAAAAACACCCCCATTGGGGGTTTTACCCTTGCCCCCTTAATTCATATTGGGGGCTCTGCGAAAAAGAGTCTTTTGGCCCCCCTTTTCCCCCCAAGGGGGGGAGGGAAAGTTTGGAGGGTGAAAAAAAAAAAGAAATTTATTTTCTGATTATCCCTTTTTTGGGTTTTTTGGGATCTGTATTTTTATATTTATAAATCAAAACTTTGAGAAGAAAGTGGAATAAATAGATTTTGTGTGTTTTGTTTTTATTTGTCGTGTTTCTTTTAAAACCTATTTTAAATTTCTTGTTTTTTGAAAAATAAAACCCCAACATTTTAAAACATATTAATACAAATTTTTTAGTAACCTTTGAAAACCTTTTTTTCAGTTTTTTTTTTTTAAAAGGGAATTTTCCTATTTGGGGGTTTTGGCATTTTTCAAAAAGGTGATAACTTTTTAACGGAATTAGATTTTTAACATATAAAATAAAATTTTTGCTCTTTTTCAGCCATGTATGTTTTAACAAAATTATGTTTCCCCCCGGACTATTTTAAATCAAAATAAAGTTTTCTTTTTTGATTCCCTGTGTATGGTGATTGCTAACAAAAAATCAATGTGTTTTTTGGGGGAAAAAGTCACAAACATGTTAAGTGAAGGATGGAGGTTTGCATTGTGGCGATACATGTTTTCAGTTCTTTTGGACCATGTAATGATTTTTTCTTGGAAAGTGACGGCTCCTGAGAGAAAACGGTTTTTGTTTCTCAACGTTTGAAATAGTTTTCTTTCTCTAGCCGTCATCCCCGGTATACTTCCCCAATGCCTGATAACTATTCTTCTGGGATCCGTGGCAAAAACCACCCAAACATTGGGTTTTTCAACACACACACACACACACAATGATTCTTTTCATGAGGGAAAATCAAAAGCATTATATGTATGCTTGTTATAACCAAAATATTCAGTGGACTGAAGGCAATGACAAAATTTTTTTTCAATCTTATGTTTTTTAAAAAACATTTTCAAAATCAAGTAAACATTTGTTTATTTAAAACGCTTGTCACATATTCGTTCCCTGAAATCCGAAACTTTCGCATTTTCCTTGTAACAGCCTAAAAGGGCAAAACGCCCCGGGACCGGTTTTAGGGGGCCGTTTGGGGAATTTTTTGCGCTAAAATTTTTCAAAATTTTGATGGAAGGAAAAAACCCAAACTTTTTGGGGCATTTTTAATTTATGATAAATTTGGGGGGTCACTTTTTAAATTTAAGTTTAGGGTTTTCCACCGTCACGTTTTCCCAAAACAGGCGGAAAAGACTAGAACCGACTGGGAAAAAAAAAAAATGGTATTCACAACGGGGACCGTTATAAATATTCACCTCTTTTTTAATTTTTCCCCTCTTTTTTCTGTCAATTTTCTCTCTGGGTTATGAAAAAAACCAATAACCCCCACAAAAGGGGAAAATGTTGATATTCTTCAATGTATATCTAGTTTAAAAATCAAACACTTTAAACCTTTTGGTAGAATCATTTACAGGTCAAAATGGTCAACCCTTTTTATGGAAAAATTTTTGGGATTGTTCAGGGTGGTCAAAAGACTCAAAAAACCCGTCAAAATGCCCTTTGGGGGTGTGCAATTTGGGGCAACATCAAAAAAAAAGGCAGTTGTGATTTTTCCCCAAAACTTCCCCCAAAAATTCAGCTAAATAGTAGGAGGTTTAGTTTAAAAAAGAAAGACTAAAAGTTCTTTTATCTTTGTTCATGTTTACAAACCTTATTAATTTAACCAAAAAAAAAAAAAGTACTAATATGACCCCTTTAAATATCTTTTGGGGAACCCAAATTTTTAAATTAACCAACAAAAAAGAATTTAAAGTTGTTTCAAATATATATTTTTCTTGGATACAAAACAAAATTTATTTAACCAAACAAAAAAAAGTACTAAATATAAAAATTTTGGGAAAACCAATTTAAAAAAAAAAAAGAAATTTAATTTATTTTTCAAATATCTTTGAAAACAATGATTTTTTGACCAACAAGCAAAAATTATTTAAAATACTTTCAAATCTTTTTGGAAAAAAATTAATTTAACAAAAAAAAATTTTTAGATTCCATTGAGAGTTTAAAAACAAATACACTTCTGTTTTTCCCCTTTAAAATGTTCAAAATTGAATGAACTATCCATTTTCCCCATTATTATTTCCATTATAAAAATTAAATATTTTTTAGTTTTTTTCCATTTAAAAAAGGATTAACCCCAACAGATTATACATATATACAAAAACCCTTCAAAATAAACTAGCATCCTGCCGGTTTTTTTCCTCCGTTTTTCAAAAAAAAATCATAATAAATTTGTATTTTTAAAGGGAGATTTTTATCTACATGAATAGAAAGTTCTGGGGGTTTCATGTCCACATATTAAAGGCTTTGCCCAACAAAAATTTTCAACGGGAATGGTGTCCTAGTTTAAGATGAACACGGGACTGAAATTACGGCTCTTTTATAGAGCAACGGTTATATGACCTTATCATGTGGTTTTTATTTTCAGTCACGAGTTATTCTAAAACGCACCGTTTCGCTGGATTTTATTATACGTTCGGGAAAAAACAACACGGGGTTTTATTTTTTTTTTTGGGGGCTTTTTTTGTTTTTGGTATACAATTCAACAAAATCAAAAATATCGTCAAAGTGTTTTGTTTTAATTTTGGGTTTGTTTACTGAAAAAGCAAGACATTAAATTTAACATTTTTCGTTGCAAGATGATTATTGTCAAAGTGTCTTTTTTTTTTTTTTTCTTCTTCTTTTTCTTTCCACATCCACGGAATGGTGCAACCAGAACCTTCGTCCTGTGCATGGTCATTAGAGGCCTGCATGATAAAATGACTCAACGAAAATTTTCTATATTTTCCCTGTTTTCCATGCTCCGGGGATGGGAATTTGTTACCTTATTTGTTGGGGGATCCCCAAAACCTTCAATTGTATGAGGGCGTCGAAATGTTTTCAACATGAAGTTAACAAACCAAATTAACACAGCCAACGTTTGTGAAATTTTTGCATGAAATCCAAAAGCTGTTGTTACTAAGGGCGGTTCGATGCTTAACAGACGTTGACCCACAGCTTAAACCATGGATTGGAACGGAAAAACCCCATGTGATTCAGTGCTTTGCCAATGTTTGGGCAAAAAATAAAATCGAATGTACAGTCCCCTGCAGACTGGGTCATAGGAGGATAGTCGACCTGTCAACTAGACTCGTGGGCCAACACTTTTTCATGAGTGAGTACAGACAATTTACTCAATGCGAGCAAAAGGGTAAGTACTCCAACTCTATAGTTGTGGCGAGTACTTTTTTCATGATTTGAGGGTAAATGCATTTGAGTCGGTGTGAGTACTTCAACCTGTTGTCAAGGGTCCAGTCCCCAGAGGGCGCTAAAACTTGATCACTGGCTGTGTTCCCAAAGGAATATTCCTTTTGGGAAACCATTCCGTTCCTTTTTGGAACGTTCTAAATTGAACAGGAACTTCCAAGTTTGATATGCTCCTAAAACCAGTGCAACTATAGTTAAACACATTCTACCGAACTTGCCTAAATTTTTGTCAAATGATTGTTAGTGCCTTACGTTTCGAACATAGCAGGTATTTTTCGGGAAAGGCAAAAAGGACAGAATACAGAATAAACATACATATGTACCGTACACAAGAATAGGCAGAAGTTATTCAGGTGTGAAAACAACAGAAAAAGATATTTAAAAACCCAAAAAACAGTATGTTTCGCATTCTGTCCCATCTTGCTTTTGAGAAAGAAACCCTCTGGTTAAAACGCAAAAAAAAACCATTTTTTTTCTTTTATCCCTGTCCTTTTGGTTGGTAAGCAGTTTAAAAAGCAAATTTTCTTTTCTTTTTGTTCATTTCTCCCCTGCTCTTCTTCTCTTGGTTTACATTTTTATTATGTATGTTGTTTATTATTTTTATTTCTTTTGGGCCTGCTAGGTTCCAGGAAAAACCTTTTTTCTTTTTCTACAGGTCCTTGGGTTGGTAAGCAGTTTGAAACTGCTAATTCTCTATAAATTTCAGTCAGACGACAAATCGACATTCAAATGACAATGGCAGGCATTTACCACTACGGTTTTTTTGTTTTAAAACCCCATTAAGTTCAGGTCTTCAAAAAAGTTGTATGGTCTTTAAATAAAAAATACTTTTAAAAAATTACGTTTGTAAATTTTAAAGGGAAATATTTTTGTATAAAATACATTCCAAAAAGTTAACATCCGTGAGTTTCAAACAATTTTTTTTAAAATTTTTGTGTTATCGGGGTAAATTTTGTAAAAACGGTGAACACCCTACATTTTTCCCCCAAAAATAAAGGGTAAGTTCCTTTTGGGATACTTTTCCCCAAAACATTAAATGGAAGCCCTTTGATTGTTTTTCCCACCAACTTCATCTTTTTAAATTTTTAACAAAATGTAATTTTGCTTAAATGGTGGATGCCCTGCATATGAAACCCCGGCCCTTTTCCCTCTAGTGGATTTGGTTTTTGGGGGTGACGACGTAAATAAAAAAAAAAAAATTTAAAAAAAAAATTTTTTTTGGATTTTTCCTAAAAAACCCCCCAAATAATGAGTATTTTCGGGGTTTTAATTTTTTAAAACATGGGCAAAAGTAACAAATAAGTCAAACTTGACTAATTATGGGTCAAAGGGGAAAACAAAAGTTGGGTTTTTTAAAATCCCCCTTTTTGAAAAAAGTGTGAAATTCAGGAAAAAAAATCTCATGCACCATCCCAATATCGATTTAAAAATTTATTTTGGGAAACATAAAATAGCAATTTTTAATTTTATATTTTTCAACATCAAACCCATAATAAATCCACTTTTTATCCCCAAAGCAGACAACTTTAAAAATTGTTAATTAATCAATTTTTTTTCTATTTTTTGTTGTGTTTTTTTTTTTTGGGAATAACCATTTGAAAGTCCAAAAATTTATCTAATTTCTTGTGTGGAATTCAAAATTTTTTATTTTCATTACACCAGCTTCTTCAAAAACCTGCACTGGGTGTTTTGGGGGTCTGGGAAAACCCCAAAAACCCAGGGACGCGGGTGACTCAACACCAACCCATCAATAAAACACACACCAGTCAGTCAGTCAGTTTTTTGGGTTTTTAAAATCCTAAATTTTTTTTAAAAAAAAAAAAGGTGTCAGATGTTTAACCCCACGCATGTGTTTTTACAAAAAATGGTGACCTTTTAAAAAACGGCCCAAAAGACCCCCAAAGCAAAAAGACTGCAGAACCCTCTGCTAATTTGGATTCTACTGGCCTTCCTCATCGGTGAAAGATTAAAGGGGCTTTTTCAGACGAGAAGGGTCCTTTTGTTTTTTTTTTCCAAAACCCCTGGGTTTTGGTATGAACCCCGACATGCAGAAGCATCAGGTAAAGGAAAAACTCTCGTTCTAACAGAAATCGGTAATAAATTAAAGGTTTGTTCCCCCTCCTATGACTGCAAGGGTAAAAAATCGTCAAAATTTTGATTTTTGCAAGGTCATATATTTTTTCACTGTAAAACCCTTTTTACATGTTTATTATACATTTTTGGTTATTAAAACCCCTTTGGTGGTATCTCTGATCAGCATGCTCTTTGCCCTTAACCCTTCTGGGACTGAAAGGGTCAAATGTCAAAATTTGTCCTTGCGGGTTGCTTTTCCAAAAAAGTCAAACCGTAAAACCCTTGGGTACGTACGGTAAGTGCTTAAAAAAACAAGCGACTGTTTCTATTGATACAGTAAACATTTCCTTGTACAATTTTTATTGGGTGGTCAAAATGGGGTCAAAATAGGTAAAAATTAAAAAATGATGGTAAAAACCAGTCAAAACCCCTGGGCAAATTTCTCCCAAATTTTGCCTGTACAAAATAGCCGTTAGGCATTGTCATTTGAAATGCTCTACTCAAAACTATAAAATACATGCAGTTGGATTAGATCAAGGTATCTTTCAAGTATTGGCGGAAAAACTAAAATTAAAAAATTTGGTTTACACTGTGGAAAATTTGGGGGGCAATTTGTTTCCCCAAAAAAAAAAAAAAAAGGCAGTTGACGATATTTGCCACTTATTACTACTCCCACAAAGTGCACATTTAAAAAAGTAGGGGGGGTTTTAAATTGACGCATCGAAAAACCATACAACATTAATATGGGCATCCTGAACATCATCAACGCTCCAAAGACGCGACGACTGTTTTGTTGTCCCCGCCCCCCTTTTTCCTCAACTCTGGCAGCGAACCGGGTTTTGGGATGAGATGGAGCAGGGGGGAATCGTTTTCCCCAAAAAGATTTTTTTAGGAGAGGTTCGGGGCCCGGGGGGGAATCGGGGGTAGAGGGCTGGAAAGGGGAAAAATCTGGTTGGCGGGCATCGGGAAAAACCCCGAAAAAAAAAATTGATTTTTAGAAACTCGGTTTGGCCACGGCCTTTTGGCCCATCACAATCGTTAAACATTGGCCCAAACTTTTTTAAAAACCCCCTTTTGAATTTTTATAAAAGGGATTTTCAATGGCCTTTTTTTTATATCTTTTTAATTCAGAAAATGATTTTTGATTTACGGGCTTTTTTTGGCCGAAATGTCTTTCTCCGGCTTTACATAATGACCTCCAAAACCCGGGCTTTTTCTTTTTGGGCTCCTTTTCTCGGACCCTTGATCATAGAAAATAAACCAACCGGGGTATTGCCCCCCTGCCCGCCAAGGTGTGCCCTTTGGAAAGTGTTCCTGATTTTTTCGCCCGCCTGCCCAAACCTCCACACCTTTTTTCCGTTCAATCCCCAAAACAACGCTAAAAAACCCTTTGTTTCCCCACCCCTTCCCCGGGGATAAAAATCGCCAACAAAATGGGGCCCGGGAAAATTTTTAAAAAAAAGAATTGCAAACCATCAAAAAAAAAAAAAGTTTAAACATCACCCTTCAATAATTTTTAAAATTCAAAAATTGACCCTTCCCTTTTTAAACATTTTCCAAACAAAAAATCCCCTTTTGGGTTTGTTTTCGTAATGGCCTGGGGCCCCGGAAAGGGGTTTAACCGTTTTGTTGGTCGTTTTTGGGTTTTAAGGTAGTTTATAACAGTTTTTTTCCGGAAAGGTACATTTTCACAGATTAAAACATGTGTAACATGTCTTCCTTTTCTACTGAAGGTTTTTGAGAATTCAGGTTTTTGTTCAACAAATGGGCCTTTTTGGGGTTTTCCCCCCCAAAAATTCAAAAAAAAAATCTTGATACTAAAAATCAAAACTGTCAAAACCCTTTAAAGTGTAAAATACATTTACAGGTCAAAAAGGTAAAATTTTTTAATGGTAAAAAATTTTTTTTTTTGAGGGTGGTCAAAACAGTAAAAAACGTCAAAAAACCCTTTTTTTTCGCAACAGTCAAAATAGGGGTTATGATTTTAACTCTATACAATTTTCCCCCTAAATTTCAGCTATAGTAGGGGGGTTTATTTTTTTCCCCGGGGGGCCCGTTGGGGGCGCATGAACATTGAAAAACTTTTCAATACTATTGAATCATCTTTTAATAGTTTTAAACCAGCTCTGGGCCTATGACCCAACCTTTTTAATTATAAAGTGGTGTTCTGGGGACAAGGAAAATCAAGAAAAAAAACACCCAAAAAATTGCTCAAAAAATTCAACTGGCATATAAAAATACAAAAAGGGTAAAATCCCCTGCCATGCCACTATGCCAACAAAATAATCTGGAAAAACATGGGCCTTTACTGACCCGGGGGGGCTGACGATGGAAACAAAAAACCTCTAAACATTCTCGCTCAGGTGATTCGCGGTTTTGGGGAACCTTGTTTATCTCAACTTCGCAAAAAGGAGGAACAGGTTCTGAAAAGATCCTTTCCCGGGAACTCTTTTTTCCCAAATGGGCCCAAAATTATTTTTAATTGTGTTTTGATTTTGTTCACCGGTATGGGCTTTTTAACTTTACAGTGTTGTCATTGTAACCTTTATTTTTTTCTCCCGCCCTTTCCTCTGTTTTTTTTTTTTTTAGGTGTTTTGGGGGGTGAAAACCTCTTGAAATTTTTGTTTTCCCCTCCCCTTTTCAAGAACATCGCAAACAAAAAAAACGTTCAAAAATTCACAGACTAACGAACATCGCGGGCCTCTGGTAATATATTTATGATCTGGTTTCAAGTAATGTGTTGCATTGGCGCCCTCAGATATGAAATTAAAAAAATTAATTTTTAAAATTTCAAAAATATATTTAGAACCTGAAAAATTTACACAACCCCTCATTTTAGATCTTGAATTATGGGCATTTTTTACACAGAATTTAGATTTAAGGTTTGCGATTTTTTTTCGAACTGTTTTTCCTTTAGCGGAAAAGAATACATTAAAAACCGGTTTCCCAAAACAAAAACGATATCAATTCCCCCAACCCCAAACCTCAATTCTTAAATCAGGGATATCATTTTGTAAAAATTTGAAACAATTTTCAAAATGGTTTTTGCGTGCAAAGAACCCCCTTGCTTTTTTTATTTTGAACAACAGGAATTAATATAAATTTTTTTTTTGGGAACACAAATACCCACTGTTCGTGTTTCTTTTCTAATTAATTTGACATAAAAACAAATAAATTTTTATCGCCCTTAGCAGTTTTTTAATGGTTGTTTTATTTTAAATCCGAAAAGACCAAAAAGGCAACATGTGAATGACATATTATACTGAACTTTTGATTGATTTTTTTTTTTTTTTTTTTTTTCCCTCAAATTTCCCCTAAAAATTTGGGGGTTACCTCACTTTTTCCCTCCATTTTTTGAAAATTTTGGAAAAAAAAAAACGTAATAATCAACTCTTTTTTTAGATAAGCGTTTTTTGAAATTCTTTGGTGGTTTTAATTTAAAAAATTTAAAACCATTGCTCTAAGTGGGGAAAATTTTTCTTTTTTATTTTTTATTGTATTTTTATTTTTCCCAAACTTCAAAAAGCTAAAACTACATGTAATGTACCATTTATATACCATAACATCATCACGTTTCATTTAACAGGTGCTTTGATGATTGGAAATATCCCCTTTAAATCTTTCTGGGAGCCTATCATTTAAGTGAAATAAAAATTTTTCCCAAAATGAACTTTTTGGGAAAAAAAGTTTAAAAATAAAACTGAAATTGTTTTTTTTAACAAGCGAACAACAAAAAGGGCACCACGGGGGTTTCTTTTAAAATTTGGACTGACATGACATCGAAAAATACAAAAAAAAATCAAAACTGGCTGAGAAGAAGCCAGGGGCCATTTCCCTAACTGTAAATTGAAACAGAAACTTAACAAACATTTTTCTAAGAGTCACTATTTTGATAAGCAATGATAAAAAACTGCAACTTTTGTTTTTAAATTTTAAAAGTGGGTCGTATATATCTTAAAAGGGGAAAAACAGTTTAAAAATTTTCCAATGGGGCCTTCCCCTTTTGTCTTGATTCAAAAAGGGAAACGTTCTAAGTCAAAAATTTAATTTCCAATCGATTCCCATTCTCGTTCAAGAGGTAAGATATTTTTGAAACGTTTAACATTACCAATGGTACCTTCCTTAATGCATCTTGATTCAAAGGTAAGATCCTAGAAAAGGGGTTTTCCAACATACCAATTTGCCTTCCCCTTTTAAATTTTATCATTCAAAAAGTAAAAATCCATAAAGATTTTTTAACATCACAAAATTTTTACCTTCCCTTTAATTATTTGATTCAAAAAAGTTAAAACATACCATAGAACGTTCTGCTTTTACCCCGTCTGTAATGTTTTGACTTAACAATGTAACAAATTCCTTTTGGGGGGTTTGGGGGTTTCTCAAAGCATGCATCCTCTAATTTTCAAACTTTTGGGGAGTCCCCCCGCATGGGTCATGTTAATTTTTTAAAAAAAAATTTTTTTTTTTTTGGGGGCCTCAACCCAAAAAATTTATTCCCCAAAAAATCGGTTTAGGCAATAAACCTCCCTTGGGTTTTCCTGAATCCCCAAAAATCAAATGTCAAAATGTCTTGATATCACCGGCAGTGGGTCTTGGGGGGTCCCGGGGGGGGCGGGGGGTGAAGGGGCGGTGGTGGGCCTCTTTTTGGCCGGCGTGCGTTTTTGGGGCGCGGGGTGTTCCCGGGCCCCGGTGGTGAAAAGGTGGGGTTTTGGGGGCAAAAAACGCGCTCTGGAAGCAACTGGTTCGGCCCGAAAAAGGAAGCTTAATAAGTATGAGCAAAATAAGACTTGAGGTTTGCATGGTGGAATTGTTCCTGGGTTTTCGGTAAAAAACCCTTTTTTATTCAACTATCAAGGTGGGGAAGGTTCTGAAAAGAACCTTATCGCCCCTTAAAACTCAATGTGCTATAAAGTGAGAATGGTTCAAGGAGAACCAATACCCTGTTTGTTTCTCCTTTTGTTTGGGTTTCCCTGGCCAGGGGGCTTTTAAGGGATTCTCACTTTGATTTCCAAATCAAACTTCTCCTGAACCATTTTTTTTGGCGTTTGGAAAAAATTTATAAATTCTTTTAAAATAAAAAAACAACCTGTCATTTGTAATTATAATGTGAATTGATTTAAAGTCCCAGTTATTAAATGTCATTGTCTTTTTCTTGGAAATTTTGGTCAATGGGTTTTCCATATGGACATTTGGAAAGTCAAAGGGGGCACTTTATGCTAACATATGGACATTTGGAAAGTCATCAGACACTTTATGGTAACATATGGAGGCTTGGAAAGTCAATGACACTTATGCCAATATACATGGACATTTGGAAAGTCAAAGGGGGACACTTATAGTAATTGAAAACAATGGGGACACTTTATGCTAACATATGGACATTTGAAAGTCAATAAATACTTTTATGGTAACATACAATGTATGGACATTTGAAAGTCAATATGACACTTATAAATGCTAACATAGTGTATGGACATGAAAGTCAAAGGGGGACACTTATGCTAACATGGACATTTGGAAAGTCAATGGGGTACTTTTATGCTAACATAGTGTATGATATATGAAAGTCAATGGGGACACTTTATAACATATGGACATTTGGAAAGTCAATGGGGGACACTTTATGCTAACATATGGACATTTGGAAAGTCAACGGGGACACTTTATGGTAACATATGGACATTTGGAAAGTCAATGGGGGACACTTTGTGCTTACACATGGACATTTGGAAAGTCAATGGGGGACACTTTATGCTAACATATGGACATTTGGAAAGTCAATGGGGGACACTTTATGCTAACACATGGACATTTGGAAAGTCAATGGGGGACACTTTATGGTAACACATGGACATTTGGAAAGTCAATGGGGGACACTTATACAACACATTGACATTTGGAAAGTCAAAGGGGGACACTTATGCTAACACATGGACATTTGGAAAGTCAAGTGACACTTTATACAACATGGACATTTGAAGTCAATGGGGACACTTTTATGCTGACATATGATGATACATGGCAGTCATTTCATTAAGGTGATCCAGTGTGATAACGTTGCATCCTTAAGATGAGAAGAAGATGAAATAGTCCTTAATAGTGAGACGGTTTTCAGTACGATTTATGAGCCTGATCAGTTATAATAATCAAGCACCTTACATGTACATGTATACACCAATTTGCGGATGTGTAAGACACTATTATTATCAGACATGAAACCTGTAATTTGCAAAAAAAAAAAGAGGAAATACGGTTAATAAAACTTTGTACAGTGTTTTCAGTTTTCATAATAATTATTAAAGAAAAATGAGGAAACTGGGCTGATCAGCTGAAAAGTTGCATAAAGCTTGTATTATTAATAGCATTGTCCCAAAGGAGAAAACAACATTTGTGAAAACTTCCAGCTACCGTTGACAACACAAGGGGCAATATATATTGTAAGCATCATCAGGCATCACAAAACCAGATCAATACTCAGAAAAAACACTTGTATAAAAACCACTAAATGAAATTTGTTTAAACTACATCATGTGCATCTACATGTATACCGATAACGTGGAAAATATTGCCATCGCATATTACGTACGAGTGTACAAAACATGTTTGTACATGTGATGTGCTGGCCGGCAGGTGAATAAAAAATTATAAATCATCAGCTAGTCTGACAGATAATTTTAACCAGCCTGATGCAAGCATTTGCAAGATGCCAGTGTTGTTTTGCCGATGTTGCCCGCCATCCATAGGCTGGTACAGCGTATCTAGTAATGAAGTTTTAATATATACCGCCTGGCGACGGTGCAGTAAATTACGGACGGCATTTAAGTCTACCCCCACATGAAATATGGTCGATTAACCCTAACCCCTAGGTATTCTGGCTAGGAACCCTTTAACCCTACCCCACAGGTATTTCATTACAACTTTCAACCCCAATCCCTATAGGTATTCTGCATTAGGAACCTTCTTTAACCCTAATCCCCTATAGGTATTCTGGGTTAGAACCTTCTTTAACCCTAACCCCTATAGGTATTCTGGCTAGGAACCTCTTTAACCCTAATCCCACAGGTATTCTGCTAGGACCCCTTCCGAACCCTAACGCCCTATAGGTATTCCATTAGAACCTTCCTGAACCCCAACCCATACATGTGTAGGTATTCATAGGAACCTTCCTGAACCTCCAAATATCCATCATGCACTTTTGGAAAACATGCTCCTTCTTCAAAAAACGCACCATGCATTTTTGTTTGATCTTTTCATATTCGGTACTTATGGTCTGTACTTGTTGCCAGGGTAGTAATTTTACCCGTTTGAAGAGGTGATCAGCACCAGTTTCAACAGTGTTGAATGCTTCCAAAAAGTGCCCCTGGGAGGATTTTTTTGTGATTTGGGGTGGTTAGAGTTAAACTCCATCTTCTGTATTGATAAAATTCCTTGCATTGGGGAGACTGAACCACAAATGTTTTTTTTTTGCCAGCTGGGTATGTACCTGTGTAGCTGAATACAGGTAAGCACTGTCTTTTTTAAAGTACAGTGTACTTTGATATCTGCGGACAAATCTGGCAAAAAAAAAAAAAAAAAAAAAAAAAACAACCCACAGTTCAATATCCCCGACGCAAGAATTCAATCAATTAATTGTAGTTCCCGCTGCTACATGTACATGTACAGTATATTGGGACTTAAGTCTGTCCTCGAAGCACTCAAAGGTTGAGTTGTAAGACATCTCATCAAGTTAGCAGGAGGTAGTTCGTTTTTCCCTGCACAAACCGTACATGAACGACAGAATTCCCAGGGTCCATAATAGTGTGTACATGAACATTAACAAGTGCATATATCCCAGCTGTCAGTTGTGTTATTTGTGTATAAACGATAATGTCATTATTAATAGGCTCTTGTAGATTTCATATACACAGTACATACTGTGTACATGTGTAGATTATAAGTTAATGGAGTAATATTAACCCTACTACACATGGAGGCAACCTGATCCACAAAATTTCAATATGTTCTTCACCAACCTTCAGTACATACATGTACATACAAGCCTGCTGTCCTTCCAAGTAATCTTACAAAATCAACTGTGTGCCACCCAAGGCCACTCAAATGTTTCAACATATTGGGTATGGCCTGCAATGGTATCGATGGGAGACCACTTTACCCTGCAATCTCAGTGGTGTGAGTGCACAGAAGGGCAAATTACAGGAGGCTACTGGCAACAGCTAATGGCTTGGGAGTGGCCTGAATGGTTGTTTCCTAAAATTGCACTGATTGTAGGAGGGTTAAAATGATACCATGTACATTGGTAAATGTATTTGAGCCAAGCTACCACACAGCGTATTCATCATCACAGGTTTTTTTTCGTTAGCTTAATACCCCGAGGCCTGTGATTTCACAGATTTTTTTTTACAGATGTCCCTTTGCTGCCAAATTTCCAGTAGCCACCAAGGAAAGAAAAAGTAGCCTGTATTGTGCCCAAACCTAGTTTCTTGTTTGTGGGGATGTAGAGTCCGTAAATCCTCCAAAATTAAACATGCAGGAGGTTCAGGGGCTTTGTCCTCAGACCAAAGGGAGACCCAGGCCCGCTACCCATTTTGAGGATTTTTTACTTCTGTCAAATCACCCCCCAACATCACTAAGTTTACATATATGATATAAAACACACATAAATATTTATCGTCACATAAGAGCCAATGGTTGTAATTTTTTAATATTCGAAACTACCCAAAGAATTTCAACATTTGAATATTACGAATGCTTATCCTAAAGATACCTGAGTTGATTATTGCTATTATTTTTAATTACCCTGTACCCCCATCAACAAATGGACGGAAAAGTGAGGTAATCATTCAATTTTATGGAAAAAATTGAGGGAAAAAATAACAAAAAATAAAAAATAAAATAAATCAACTCAAATTAAGGTTCTAGTATAAGCCTGCATGTACATTCACATGTTGAAACACTTTTGTCGGTTTCACTTAAAAATAAATAACAACCATTGGAAAACTGTTAACGGACGGATGCAAAGTGGCCCCTTTATTGTGTTTTATATATACCAACTACATACATGTATGTAATATGATTGAACATTTATATAATGTACATGTAGCAACATACATGTACATGTACATTTATATACATATAACAGCAAAGAAACATCCCCAATTTTGATAAGTCTGAGAACGGTTTACCTTATGTAACCTCAGACGTCATGTATGACGAATTTTCAGGTCAACCAATTTGGTAACATTGTGTTCGTGTTGTTCCATAATTATAATATTCTCATTAAATTATATTAATTATAAAATGAAAATAATAAATATTTTTTGGGGTGACGCTTTGCTGTTATGTATAGAACAATTTATAGCAACACGGAATTTATGTGTATACATTTGTATGTATGTGCATACGTAATGTAATGCTCACATGTACATTATACATGTATTTTGAATTGTAAATCTTGATTTTCACTAAGGTAAAAGTCTCTGTTTCAGGTTTATCGGTCGGCTTCAAAATCGGCGGTGATGCGCTCTTTTTTCAGCCATCTTTTCTTCTTTTTTTTCTTTTGCCAACAGGCCAAATAATACACATGTGTTACGATACATTGTACATGCAGGGACTAAATTTCCCATACAAAGTACGTAGAGCAGAGAGTGCCTGACAAATCAGGCAAATGTTCATACCTTATGTGAAAAAAGTCGTTGAAGAGGTATCAAGGTCAAATTCAGTTTTGTGATAATTCATTTTCAGATAGTCCTTACAGTGCGTAGGGACCACAAGTCTCTAACTTCACTTTGAAGTGGTATTTTATTTGACACCCTTCAGAGCTTATATTTGAAACACGACGCCACTATTTTCACGGTAATGAGTTCGTAACATTCCATATAGGAATTTTTGTTTGTCAAAAGTCAATTTCAACGCCATTTGATCAAATATTGTGGAGATTCAGGAATGAACCGTAAATTCAATTGCATTAAAATGTAGAGAACCATTTATCTGAAATGTGACGTCACTGTTGTCTTTGGATGTTAAATAAATTTCACACAGAAGGTTATCAAATAAAATGATATTTATATCACTTTAACGTGAGGTTAGAGACTAATTTTTTGGTAATTTTTCACACTTTAATAAGGACTTAGTTATTGGAAAATCACAAACTAAATTTGACCTTAGAGCCCCTCTTTAACCAGTTGACGTCGGGAATATTAATTTTTTCCGGCCCTCAGGTGTGGGTTTATTTTCAGTGAAAATCTGAAAAATTTCTAGCCATTAATAATTTTTTTGTCAATGAAACTAAGTTCGACACCCAAATAAAAACCTTTACTCATTGACATTTTAAGAATTAAATGGCTAGTTTTTAATTACGGTTGTGTTTGTTCAGTACAATTAGACTGCTGGCAAGCTCCCGATGCAACGGGTTTATTAGGGCGACTCAGCGCCTTAACGAAAGACGGTATACCTGGAGAGAGATCGAATGCCCTCGTAAACAATGGATATAAATCCCTCTTTTACAAAATCCCTCATTGGTAACAAAGGAACAGGTCTGGGCGGATAAAGGGATTAGGCAAAATCAACAAAAGAGGAACTCGCTTGGCGCTTGTTGAGCTGCTGCCACCGGGAGCAGTGTCGCCTTTTTTCTCCGGTATTTTGCCGTGATTTCAGCTTTTTGTCCTGTTGATCCTGTTCGTGGCACTTTGAATGCTTCGTCCTCGGCATAAAGCATTTTGGACGGTTGGATATGATCAGGAGCTCGTTGATGGAGGGGAATTGGAATGAGAGAGCTGTAATGAGTACTTATGGACACCATAGTCATGCGTATAGCATTGGTACAGTGGCTAGTGACAATACGCCCATTGGCCGTATGACAAGAGAACAATGATTAGTGACAATATCGCTTATCGACCATCCTATTGTACCTATTGTACCTTCGTCAATGCTACACAAAGCGACAGCCCTACGCAGACAGTGCAGAGGACGATTGATCAAACCTGCTGGTCCTAAAGCAACTGGGTATTGTACCCATGCTAGAGGTTGTAGAGCTGCACGAGTATGTTCAAGAAAATCTGCTGTCTCCATGCACCGGAATCTGATAATGCACGGATAGCAATTTCAGACCAGGAACCCTCCCAACCTTCGGCCCCATTTCTCGTGTTTGCCATCTTTAAATCTCACTCATTCACATTTGGAATGCAAATTTATCTGTAATAAACCATCATCTCTTCTCGACCATGTCCTGTCATAAGGATGCTGACATAATGATAGTGACTGAGACATGGTTATTTAAGGACGATATGACACCATTGGTGAATGCACCTACTTGGTTACACCTTTCCTTAGTTTTCCCCGTGGAGGCAACAGTTGGTGGAGGGATAGGGAATTACACAAGAAATCTGTGAAACTTTGTTCCACCCTTCACCTCTCTCAGTCAATTTCGAGCACCGCGCCAGCTACTATCAACAACTCAATTCAACTCATTGCCATATCGCCCACCTCACACGTAAATAGACCAAAACTCTGAGTTTCTGGAAGAATTGAGACATTTTGATGCAACATCTGACACACCTCATCAAGTCGTACATTAGTGATTTCTAATTTGCACATTGATATCCCTGATAAGTCGGATACCAGAAAATTTGTCGAGATCATTACTGACTGTAGGTTTCCGTCAACATGTGAGGGGCCCAACCTACACTAGTCACACCTTAGACTTGGTGATTTCCAGAGGACGATGATCCTATCTTAAGAGGTCCAGGTCAACCCCTTCACTCAGACCAACACGTTATCACTTGCACCTTGACGTGTAGAAAACCTCACCATCTAGGTCTCTATAACATCCCCGCCAATAAGGAAAGATGGATCATAAACATTTTTCTACTGCGCTTCATGACCCGTCTAACAACTTCCAGAATGTTCTGATCCCTCATTGCTTGCCGATTCTTATGTGGAGATAACTCTTCCGCCCTGACGAGGCTTCCGTTCTTAGTTACCAGGGAGCGCATCGTCAAGTCACGCCTGCCATGGTACAATGACATCATTCATGCAGAGAGACGAATCGACGCTACCGAGAGGAAATGGAAGAAAAGCAACCTTAGACAAACTCAACTTCATGGCTCAGAAAGACCGTGTCAATAAACTCATTGTTCTAAGATTAAATATTTTTCTGAGAAATGTACCAATTGTAATGTAAAAGACATGTATGCCAATATCAATGGTTCATTTAACAAATCTACTAGAATACTCCCGTCTGTGATTCCAATATGGAGTTTGCTGATAATTTTTATCCTTTCATAAATAAGGTTGAAAAATAAGGTCTAATGTCTGCCTCAGGTACCCCATCAGTTATTGAACCCCGCCAACTAACAGCGAATCTTCCATGTCCGAGTTTGAGCAGCTCACTAGTGAAGAGGTGAAGCAAATTGGTTATGTTTCTCCCAAAATCCTGCCTGCTTGACTCTACCATCTTGGCTGGTTAAAGAAAATATACCTACTCTGCTTCCAGTTATCACCACTATTGTTAACGCTTCCTTCAACTGGTATATATTCCTCGTCCAATCTCAAATATCAATCATAGCCCCAGTTATCAAAAAGATTTCTCTCGATCGCAATGATTTACAGAGTTACTTCGACCCGTGGCAAACATACCATTTTTAACCAAGGTTATTGAGAAGGCGGCTGTTGCGATTGACCACGTGAACAGTAACAACCTTGGGGAACTATTTCAGTCTGCGTACAAGCGCCATCATAGTACAGACCGTCTTCTAGGGTCAAAATGATATTCTCATGTCCTCGATAACAATAAAGCTGTTCTCATGGTCTTACTTCACATGTCGGCCGCCTCGACACCATTGATCACAATATCCTTTGCAGAGACTTCTGAGCCAATTTGGCATGGATGGTACTGTGAACTCATGGTTCCGCACATACCCCAGTCAACGTACAATTCAGGTTTTATTGAAGGTGACGTATCCCGGGAACATACTTCACTATCTTCCCTCAGGGTTCAATTGTTAGTCCGTTAGATTCATCTTGTACATTACTCCCATTGGAGATATTATTCGTAGAGTATAACATCGTTTCATCAGTACGCCGATGATATCCAACTATATGCTGAACGGACCCTAGGAGTGATAGCGATCGTCAACGGGTACTTTCCAGTTTTTCATCTTGCATATTTATGATCAATAAATGATGTCACAAAATATGCTGCAACTCAACCAGAATAAGACAGAGTTCTTTGTCTTCGCTAATAACCATTCTTCCTCTTACCAACCTGAGTTGCAGATTGGAAAATCTTCATTCACACATCAACTTCTATTAAAGATTTAGGCATTATCCCTGGATCATTCTTTGAATATGTCTAATCATGTCAGCTCTATTTGTAGAATCGCTAATTTTCATATTCGCAACCTATGGCGCATCCGTCGTTTTATCACACAGTCCCTGCCATCGCGCCAGAAGTCTGGTCCTGTCCCACCTTGACCACGCCCAATTTGTTTTGTTTGGTGCGCGGGAACCTCGACTTGAAGCGCATACAACGCCTGCAAAATAAGGTTATGCTTGTCTTGATGGACGGGACCGTTTCCTCTCCGCTGGCTCAAGGACAGATCTACATTGGCTACCTGTTAAAGAAAGGATTCATTTCAAAATGTTCACTCTTATTTATAAAATTTTCATGGTCAAGCTCCTTCATATTTTGGCTTTATATAATACACTTCCATATCGATAATGTCCCTGATGTTCATAGACACGGCTCCAGCCATCTTCTTTCAGATTCTGACCCGCTTTTATTCCTAGATCTAAAAGAAAGCTGGTGACAGTGCTTTGCAGTTGCTGCGCCTCGCCTCTGTGGAACACCTCGTAGCTCAGAGAGGTTGCCGTTGTCTGTTTTCAAACCCTCCTCAAGACCTTTTATTCTAAGAACCGCTCCCACTTGCTTTTTGCTTATTTTCTTTGTTAGTCGGTTAGTTGTTGGTTTAGTTTTTGTATTATGTCTTTTGCTTATACTATACTTCCTTATGTTCATTAGGCCTGTCTTCAGATAGCCATATAAATGCTCTGTATTATTATTTGCAGTGCATTTCTGTCCGGGGCCACCGAACCTGGATCATGACCTCAGAAACGTCATGTTGTATACAAGCTGCCGCTGATGACGGCACGCCCACATGTGGCGTGGTTGACAAGTTCCAGACACACACAAAAATCGGAATGCGGTTTAGACGCCTCCGATTCAAGCTGTCCAAAAAATTTATGTATACATCGGCCCTCAAGCTTAACTGGTTAAAGCACAAGCACTGCAGAATTCCAATCAATCCAGAAATTTCGCCGTAATTGAACATCATTTCATAGCAAAAATTTTTTTTTTTTTTTTTTAAATGCAACCAAGACTTTTTGGGGGGCCTTACAGAGGGTTGAAATTAACTTGAATTTTATAGCCCACAGACTGAAGTAAGTATGTCAAAATTTACTAGTCCTTCTCAGTTTATAGTAGTCCTGAAAAAGATTAAAATGTGGAGTCTGTATTTTGTACTCATTTGTTCTCATTTTTTTTTT
The DNA here is from genome assembly GCA_029582265.1 of Zoroaster sp. YZ-2022. Classification (NCBI taxonomy): domain Eukaryota; kingdom Metazoa; phylum Echinodermata; class Asteroidea; order Forcipulatida; family Zoroasteridae; genus Zoroaster; species Zoroaster sp. YZ-2022. The sequence continues at coordinate 473,063 of CM055824.1, forward strand.
TTCACTAGCCCATCAGACTATCAATCTATCTCCTATTGTAGGTAAAACTTGTAGCTTTGTGACAGGAAGAAGAGGAGATTATTTCATGAAATTTCTCAACTGGAGTAGTACTGTTCTGAAACCTCCGCCCTTTCTGGTGAACCAATTACTACTCAATTGGAGAATTTCACATGGTGTCACCGTTAATTAGTCTTTACCATCTTGCTGTATGTACATGTACTAACAAATTTCTTTATTTACATGCAGACATGAACAAATGTTTCCTAAATAAGACTACCTCCAGCTCCCAGCTCAGCTAGTAGTCCTGCTGTTAAACCACTAGCCTCGGCTAGCGTGGACTAGTGTCAATTTCAACCCCTGCTTTACACCAAGTAAGTTTCAGATATTGTTTTTTTTAATTTGATGATATGGTACATCGGATTTGTGTTCGCGGTCGAGTCGCCAGAATGTGGGTTCAACTCAATCGCGATCAAGTACTTAGTCCTTGAGCAAAGACACTACCACACTGTTTTCACCCAGGGTAAATGTGGGTACCTCGTGGTGGGCAGAGTTGGTTGTTGTGTTTGATTAGCCCTATATGCGCCAAAATGGCAGCAATTGAGCTTGCACACTCCCCGGGAGCTGAGATGGTTTCAGGAATTATTTATGCACCTGATGGTTAGGGTATACGCGCCTGAGTACCAGTTTGGTGGATACGCGCGCCATATAAGTCCACATTATTATTAGTTACTATGTAATTACTATATCCAAAGTCCACAACCCACCCCAGACTGAGGGATCCCCACATCCTAAGTCAACCACCTCCCCTGTGCTGATTCAGTTCAGTGAGCACACACCTCCCCACTCCGCTGTAGTGGATCCCAGTCCCACAGTCCTGCCTGCACGCCTCCAACGCACTAATCCTCCAGCATCCAGCCATAGCCTGATCCTCCAGCAGCCTACTTACAGCAGCATTCCCATAGTCCGGCATTCTCCTTGAAGTTGATCATCAGACATACTGACTCTAAATGTCGAGCTGTAACCTCCAGTTCTTTCCAAACTAACTACTCAATAGAGAATTTCACCACGGTGTCACCGTAATTAGTCTTTACCTATGGTAATTACCGATGTTGTCTTCAAATTAAATATTTCATATGAACTTCGTCTGAGTATCTTCCATTTTTAAGACATGGTAACCTCAACACTTTGATTCAGTTATTCATATAGATTTAGGTCGAGCACCTAAAATGAAAAACCATGCAACTTCAATGAAAATAGTTCATGAATATTCATTTTAAGCACCAGAAATATTAAGCACTTTCCAGTGCATTATTTAAGTACTAGAAAATGGCAACTTACCACTTTGATTTGGTTCTTCATGGCAAAGTTTGCTAGAGCACTCCCAGCAACTTCACTGAAAATATTCATGAATATTCATTTTTAAGCACTAGAAAAATATTAACCACTTTCCAGTGCAGGCTTTAAGTAAGCTTGGGCAATAACACGACATTATCAAATATCGCGATACATTTTTATTTGATTACGATATCGAAAACCTTTTTCAAGTTATCGAGATATCGGCAAATCGTGATTAAAAAAATATATATCGTGATTAAAAAAATATATTGTGATAAAAAAAAATAAAAATTAAAAAAAAAAAAATTAATTAAAAATTTTTTTTTTTTTTTTAAATTTAAAAATAAAATCGCCATTTTGAGTGAAGTCAGGACAAAATTATGAGTCTTTTCAGCTTTCAAAAGTAACAAACAAAAGCGAACTACTTCAGAAGTACATGTACATACACACTATGCAAACAAATCTACATTGATTGTGATGCTTGTAGAGGGGCATGCATACCTGTGGTTATCGGCTCTAAAGCAATCATGCATGAATGAACAAAATAATAATCGCAATACTATCGAAAATCGCGATATTATATATATGTTTGCCGACATATCGTGGATGGGAAAAAATTAAAAAAAAAAAAAAAAAATCGAGCATCGCCTAAGCTTATTTTTTAGTAAGAAAATGGCAACTTTACGCAGTACCAGTTTGATCCGCCTTCATGGCAAATTTACATCTAGTTAAAACACAAATGTATATACGTAACTTCAACGAATATTCATGAACTGAAGGAGACACCTTTAGCGCCAAATGACATATCCAAAGCCATTTGTGCCAATGAACTATGAACAAACAATTACGTGTACTTGTATCAGTGCTCGCTGCATGAACATACATTGTAGTAATGATGACATGCAATCCATAAATGTTAATATTTAACAGTTTATCTCTGTTGGCAACTTACGTTGATTACGCTATAAGCAATGATTTCAATAACGCCTGACAACATGTGAGCTGACAATTAAAATTATCATGTATACTGTTCGCATGTTATGACTATGGACTTCCGGCTCATGGAGAACTGTTTGTGAACATTAAATGCACAACATCAGTAATGTTGGCAAGACTGGTTCTACGACCCATATGTGCTTTGTCTACACATACATTGTATATCTTTGAAACGATATCTACATGTAGATGTACTGTACATGAATCTTAAAGTGCCTGTGCTTCATAGGGTGTTTTTTGACAAAAGTGAAAATCCTGAAAATGGGTAGCAGGCCTGGGTCTCCTTTTGGTCTAGAGGACAAAGGCTCCTGAACCTCCTGATAAGCCATATATAATTCTTGAGGATTTACAGACTTCCATATCCCACAAACAAGAAACAAAGAGGTTTGGACTACAACACAGGCTACTTTTCTTTCCTTGGTGGCTACTTTTCTTTGCAAGAAAAATTGTGAGGCAAAGGAGACGAAAAAAATAATAATAATAATAACTTGAAATCAGGAAAATTACGCTGTTTCACACACACTTAATTTCTAAACACATCAAAAATACATTTTCCACTTTGTTTAAGCTGGGTCCGAAACATGGATGTTTAGTAAATACTATCTACAGTTCATGAATTTTAATTTCATTCCTTTAATAATAAACCAATCAACCCTGGAGGTCTTTTTCCCAGGCTGAACTCATTCAACTTCTTTGCTTTGACTGCTGATAAAGAGTCAAACTCTACCTGAGCAAATATTACTGAAGGGAAATATCTCATACGGGCTACTTAAGGTGGAGGTCACTGGCTCTAGGAATCAAGGGAGGGCTCAAAAGTCCATTTGGGAATTGAAGTCCGCCAAACCAAATGGCAGGCTGCAGGGAGAAGGAGGGAAAAGGGGAGGGAAAAGGGAGGAAAAGGGAGGGGAAGGGGCAGGAGGGGTTGCTATCTGGGGCAGACTGCAACAAATGTTGATCTTGTTGAAGGGATCGGAGAACAAATGATCTTTTATTCTCTTTGATGCACACAACAAGCACTTAGCAGGGTGTCTAACAGTTTACTGAAAGTGTATCTTGATTCAAAGAGAGTAAGCACACTACAGTAAGTAGTTTCACAACATTACCAATGCTGTACCTTCCCTTCAATGTATATCTTGATTCAAAGAGAGGCATGTCTATAAGGTGCTCAACATTACCAATGTTGTACCTCCTTCAATATACATCTTGATTCAAAGAGAGTAAGCATACTATAGAAGCAGTTTGGCCAACATTACTAAACGCTAGTAACCTTCCCTTCAATGTATCTTGATTCAAAGAGAGTATGCATACCATAGAAGCAGTTTGGCCACATTACCAATGTTGTACATGTCTACCTTCCAAAATATTTACAATATGATTCGCATAAACATATAAAATGCTGACATCAAAAGAAATTTAACAAATTTTTGGGAAGGACCCATTAAAACCTCCAAAAAAAATGAAAAATATTTGAACAGGGGTAAACTTCAATAATTTTATTTTAAAAGCACGGCCGTGAGATTTTAATGATTTCCCTTTCCAAAGGGTTTCAAATTTTGATAAGTTTTTTTGATGCTCATTTCATGGATTTCGGGGTAGGGGTTGCCCAACTCAATTCTGGTGTTCCAGCAGCGGGGGTGGGGTTGGGCCCCGGTCGTGACACTTTTTCCTTGAGAAAGGGCTTAACCATAATTGTTTCCCTTTGGATGGGAAAATAGGTCCCGTTTTGTTGCAAAAAGGGGGTTTGTAAAAGTGGTTGGGCCGACTGAACTCGTTCTGGTTTGCCACGCAGAGTGGGGGGCACCCCCGGGCCGTGACACCTGTGCCCTTTAGCAAGACACTTAAATTTTGCTTCTTCCCCCCGGGGGTTTAAAAGGGGACCGGAAGGGAGATGGTTTGCCCCCTTGGCCTGAAATGGGAGCATGAGCTTTAATTTTAGGGCGAGATGGTTTCAGGAATGATTTATGAGCCTTATGAGCCTTATGAGCAGGGGTAATAATATTGCCTTTTTAGCCCCCTTGATTTTGGGTACGGGCGTATATAAATCTATACAAAATTTTTATTATTATGTATAGTCTATCAGTACATTGTACATATGGGGACATACAAAACTTTAGACCTACAAAGGGTACAGTTTATGGTCAATGTCTACATCATGTATCAGTCAATTGACAAATGACCCTATTTCTTGGTCCATAAAAACAGAATGTAACAACGGATCGTTCTTCAAAAACAAAACGTCAGAGGGGGAGAGCTTTTGAGATCATTTGTTGTTTTTCCTTCCCGCAAAAAAAAAACAAGATTGCCCAAATGAAGAAAAAGATTTGGGTCAGATTTTTTATTTTTTTATTGTGCCCCCCCATTACAACAACACTTTTTTTCACTATAAAACATCAATAATGATTAAATTCACATTGGGACCCAATTTTTTCCCGTTTCCAAATGTATGGCAATAAAGCAACAAAATTTTAACAAAAGACTGTCTATAGTACTTTACATGAACTCGGCTCAAAAATGCCTGCATTTCCCGATTTTCCTCCACGAAAAAAAATCAGATCTGGGGGTTTCCCCCCTTTCCCCCTCCCCCCCCCCTTCCCTCCCCCCCCCCCCCCCTCCCCCCCCCCTTTTCCCCTCCTTTTTTTTGTTTGTTAAATTTGGGGTTTTAAAAAAAAAAAACGTAAAAAAGGGGAGGGAAAGGGCAGTTATTGGTTTTAAACCCTCAAAACCTTCCACTAAAGTGCAGAAGAGCAGAGGTTAAACTCCGAACCCCTCATGTACATTGTGAAAAAGTAATCTATTCACATATTTTTGATTAGACACACTCAACTTGTAAAATTTAAAAAGCAATTTAAAACAGTTCATCATCAATATTCTACATGTTTTCTAATTTTTTTCCCAGACAAAAAGATTTCGGTTTTTTTTGGTACCACCCGACTGCACAAATGGGAAGAATGGAGGTTACAACACGAGATAAAAAGCAGTTGAAAAACCCCCAGTTTTTTTTCAAACAATTTACATAAAGAGAATTTAAATGGTGTCCCCCAATTGTCTTACCCCTTTTCCACCATAAAGCTCAAGTTTTACAAATTTTATAAAAATTTTTTAAATATTTTAAATTTTTAAAATTGTATTTTTTTTTTTAAATATGTGCAGAATAGAGGACTTTTTCGCTGGTTATGATGAAAAAATTGAAGGAATTGGTCCCAAAGGATTGTAAAGTCTTAAAAATTTTGTAATTTGTGTATGTACATGTTTTATTTAAAATTTAAATTAACCCAGTAAATGTCCACAAAAATGATGGGTTCAAAAATTGTTTTTGGAATTTTTGGGGCCGGATACCTAAAACGGGAAAACGATCCCGATCCCCGTTTTTTTCTTGTTGAAAAATGTCCGTGGTGTACAAATACATGTCTGAAATGGTAACAAATTATTTTTAAAAAAGGGATACCAATATTTCTTTATTAGTGAATCTTAATTTAAAGATAATTGTCTGTCAAGTGCATTTTTCAAGGTCACAGATTTTTTGCCCCGCTAAAAAAGTTAAGCCCAAATTTTAAAAAGTCTTTTAGGGGATGAACCCCAAAAAGGAAACCCGGTAATGACGTTTGTCGATACCCGGATACCGGCACACCCAATGGGTTCATGTGGTACTGTGGGTAGGAGATTTACCCAGCATGTACTTGTCGGGTCATATTCATAAATATGTTTTAAAAAAAAAAAAACTTATTTAAACAAATTGGTTTCTAAACCCTTTGTTTTTCTCATTTTTTTGATATAAATGTATAATACTTGTTTAAAAAACCTTGAAAAAAAATATATATAATAAAAAAACCCCCCCCAAAAAAAAAAAAAATTATAAAATTTTTTAATTAAAAATAAATAATTCCCGACTCTCCTTTTTCCAAAAATATTATTGGGTTTCCGGTTTCCCTAGAAACACAAAAAATTTTTTTTGGATTTTGCCTGGGGATAAAAACAAAAAGGAGAAAATCAAAATACCTAAAAAAAAAAAAAAAAACATGTATACATTGTATTGCCTTTTCAAAGGCATCCATGTCGGGTTGAAGAAATGTGTACGTGCAGACACGGAACGTTTTGATTTGGCCTTTGAACACATTCATACCTACAATGAGCAATTCGCCAGTGAAAAAGTAGGCCACCCATTTTCTGCACACACGTCACCTAGAACAATACAGAATGAATGTACACGTATGATTCACCATCATTGTACAGTTGTTTTAAGACCAATAATGACAATAAAAAAAAAATAAAAAAAAAAATTTTAAATTTTCTGCATGATCACCCAAATATTTCAGCAGTGCGTTTTCAATCATGGTTTGATTAGACTAACCGAAATAGTTTAAAAAAGGATCAACAAAAGTCTGATTCCCGGGAAACGATTAAAAACGTTATTCCTTTTCCCATCTGAAATGTTTGTCGTTGTCTTTTTTAAAAACCCCAAACCCACCCCAACCATAAAAAATCCCCAAGGCATTTTTTAAAAAAATTCAGCACTTGGAAACGGGCATGTTTTTGGGGTCAAATTTTTGAATTTATGGTAGCCCCGGACATTATGTAAAAAATTTACTGTCCTTCAAAATTTTTTTAGTAGTCATCATGTACAATTCAAATTTTTGATTTTTTTTTTTTTCCCAGCCATTGACTACCCAAACCCCCAGCTAGTAGCCCCTTTTAAAACCACTAGCCTGGGCATTGACTTTGGTCAATTGAACTTTTGAATACCAATAAACCCCCAAAATACCGCCACACACAGAGGAAAAAAGTGGCCCTGAGAAGGGACAGACTTACACAACAGCACCCAGCCTTCCCAAACCCCAGCGTGAACTAAACCAAATCAACAAGGACATTGGAAACTTCAACTCCAAATGTTCAGATGAGTCTAAATTCACCGGTCTTGAAACCAATCCATATGTAAAAAACGGATGCGTTGACTTTGTATTTCAAAAAAATTTTGGGATCTTGTTCCTTTCCGAGACAGGGTTTTAAAACCCGTGATGACTTAATTTACCCCCAAAATCCCCCTGGGGGCTCTTTTTACCCTACCCCCAGACCAAAAAGCCCGGGCGGGGTTGACTACTGTTTAGGTCCAGTTTATCTGTCAGATGAAAATTTTAACTTGACTACCAACATTTGAATCTCTGCATGCGAGGTAAGGGCAACTTAGATCTGTTCCCCGTAATATTTTCAACCAAAAAGGGATTTGATGGTAAACAAAAAATTTCCCCATTTTTCCCGGGGTTTAAAAAATTAATTTGAATTCAAAATCTGACATTTTTTTAACCCGCGTTTTTAAAATTTCTTATGGACATTATTTCAAAAAATTTTAAAATCATTTAAAAAGATCTCTCGCTCATGGACATACAAAATCACAGCACCCATCATCGGATGGTCACTGTCTTGACCTGAAAAGCGAAAATTTTCCCCCTTTTATCTCAAATAATATTATCCGGCTTTCTATCATTATGCAATCATGGAAAATTTTGAACTTAAAAACCTCCCATACCATTTTCTGTAACTACCCCCACGGGAAAATGAAAATTTTAAAAGATTTATGTATATTTGAATCTCAACGGGAAAATGTAAACCTTGAAGATGGTGAGCGGGATTTGTGTCGTCATTTGAATCTACGCCCTGAAATCTTAGACTGTCCAAAAAACTGAACTTTAAACTACAATCTGAACCCCCCTTTTTCAATGATTTTCCTGGAAGGAAAATCCCCCTTTTGAGCAAGATGGCGGACAATGGGAAATTTGGGAACATGGCAAGAATACAACCAACGTGATTTGTGAAGAACAATTAACCAGGAAAAAAATAACTCACACCTCTTTGTGGAAGATGTCTGGTGATCAAAAAAAACTTTTAACATTGTTGGCTCTTCATAAACCCAAAGCTAGTGTTTCCATCTACACACTCCGATCAGGCCCCCAAAAGTTTTTTTCAAACTTTTTGCCCAAAAATTGAGAATATATTTTTCTTTCCTCGAACCCATTCTATCACAAACACCATCATGCAAGGATCCACAATGTAAGTCCATGTTTGAGCCTACTAGTGTTCGGAGATCAAAAACTCATCATGAAATGTCAAAATCATGTGAATTTATCCAGTAACCGCTAATAAAACAAAATATTGATGTGTTTGCTAAGTATACCCTTTTGTAAAGATTCTCCCTTGTTTCTAAACCAAAGGTTGCTCATTAAACCACCCAAAAAAACCCAATTTTGGGAAAAAGGAAAGTTTTAAAAAACCGACCAGTAGAAAATTTAAAGAAATTTGAAAAAAATCGGTGAGTTTTTCACACGGATCTCGACCATGTTGAAATAACCGTGGAATTTTAGTCAGCCACAAACCATTTCATGGAACAAAAACTCTCTTCTTCAACAATGACTTTTTATCTCCATGGATAAAGGGGAAAATCAGGGGTTTATTTTTGTTAGACTTAACCCCGTTTTTTGCCCGGGTCGATCAAAAACTTTCCCCCCTAATATCTTTGGGAAACATGAAAAGCCCGGGATTGGTGTAATTTCTCCAAATGGGCCCTTTAGCATGTTTGTATTTGCTATCCCCGAGCCTGTTTTTTTGACTTTCTGTCCCCCAAGGGCTCGGCTCGCCCGTGGTTTACTGTTTAACCTTTTCCCATTAGTAAAATTCATTTTAAGTAAAATTTTAATTCCCTTTCTCGCTAAACACGCAGCTTTAATTATTTTTAAATCTTCTCAGAACTCCGTTCCGCATTACAACACTGGAGAAATGTATTAAGAGATTGGGTTGGGATGGAAAAAACCCAAATTAAACGATGAAAAACAAATTTGTTCTATTTGGACACGCACATTTCAAAGTTTTCTTCCATTTAAAAGGGATCGATAACCCCTTTTAAAGAGTAATTTGGTGTTATATTTGATGACAATGGCTTTAAAACCACATATCCCCAACATTGTTCGCATATCATCATTTCATATAAAAAAATTAACCCAAAAGGAAATACGAATAAAAGTGCGTGAACAAATTACATCTTTGTCACATCACGCTCGAAAAGGAATCTCTCCTTGGGTCCCCCAAAATCAAATATCTGCTTCACACATAAAAAACACAGCAGTCGGGGTGATTTTGTAGGTCATCCCATATCAAAAACTGGAAAGAACTCCTGGCTTCCTGTTTCACAGAAATTGTTTAAACATCTATTGTTCACAAATCTTTTAACAGTTTAAAAACTTGCCCCAATTTATTTTTCTGAACGTTTAAAAGTCTACACTCCATCCCCAAAGGGCGCCCAGCAACATGTCACCCTAAAGGAACCAATCAAAAAGGAACTGGGGTGATAGGTCTTTTCGTGCGCCCCGGGCTCGGGAATCATCTTCAACAAACTCAAATCTTGTCATAGTAAAACCAGATTTTCATGTTTAAAAACCATCTTATGTAAAAAAAGATATTTTTTTGTAATTCATTGTAGGTACATGCATGTATTCCCACATTTTTTTTTTTCCCTATCAAATTTTATATTGTTTTTTTTTTTTTCTCGCCTTTTAGGCAGGTGGATATAGCAAAATCTTTTTTTTTTTTATTATTTTACAACAATATTTTAATAACGTTGACAACATGTGAGCTGACAATTAAAATTTCATTTTACTGTTCAAAGTTTTGACTATGGACTGTTTGTGAACATTAAAAGGCAAATCAGTAATTTAAAAACGTTCTACACCATTTCTTTTCCCCGCATTACAAAAACCATCTTTTTAAAAGATATCTAGATGTCTGAGAACCTTAAAGTGCCTGTGTTTTACTGGGTGTTTTTTACAAAAATAAAACCGGAAAAAGGGTAGCAGGTGGGTCTTCCTTTTTCTAAAGGGCAAAAGGCCCTGAACCTCCCGGATGTTTACAAAATTTTGGGGGTTTTTCAGATTCCCCATCCCCCAAAAAAAAAAACAAAGGGTTTGGACACAATAAGGCTCCTTTTTTTTTTCCCTTTGGGGGGAGATTTGTAAAAAAAAAAATTAAAAAAAAAATCCTGAAATCAGGGGAAAATTTAAACCCCGTTCTTAAAATACATGTAGAAGCAGTTTTTTTAAAAAATTCAATTTTACCTTCCTTCAATGTACATGTACACTTGATTCAAGGAGGTAAGCATACCTAGAAGCAGTTTTTGAACATTACCAATGTTGACCCTTCCCCTTCAATGTTATCTTGATTCAAAGGTAAACATCTCATAGAAAAGTTTTGGCCCAACTTTCCAAGTTTATTTCCTTCAAATTTTAAACTTGATTCAAAAGAGTAAGCATATAAAAAAAGTTTAAAACCCTTTACCAATGTGTCCTTCCTTCAATGTAATCTTTATTCAAAAAAGAAAACCATAGAACAGTTTTTCCCAAAATTTCCAATGTGTACCTTCCCCTTTAATGTTTTCTTGATTCAAAGTAACATACCATAGAAGAGTTTTTCCAACATTACCATTTGTAATTAAAATCTTGATTCAAAAAGAGTAAAAATACCATACATGAGAAACAAAAATTTTTTGGAACATTACCAATGTTGTATTCCTTCAATGTATTTTGATTCAAAAAAAGTAAAACCATAAAGGTTTTGCCAACATTTCCTGTTTTACCCCCCTTAAAAGTTTTTTGATTCAAAGAGAAAAACATACTGTTAGAAGAGTTTTCAACATTACCAAAGTTGTACCTTCCTTTAATGTATATCTGATTCAAAGAGAGGCATAATAATTAGAAGCAGTTTCCCAATTTCCAATTTTACCTTCCTTTAATGTTATCTTTATTTAAAGAGTAAGATATAAGAAACAGTTTTCCAACATTACCAAGTGAAACCTTCCCCTTTAATGTATATTTTTGATTCAAAGAGAGGGCCCCTAAAAGTACCATAGAAACCCTTTTCCCAAATTACCAATGTTCCTTCCCTTTAATTTTATCTGATTCAAAGGGTAAATACCATAAACAGTTTGCCAACATAACAATGTTTTACCTTCCCTTTAATTTATATCTTGATTAAAAGAGTAAGCATAAAGAAAGTTTAACATTACCAATGTTGTACTAATTACCTTCCCCGAAATATTTTTAAAAAATTATGATTTGGCATCATACATGGGGAAAAACGAACATCAAAAACTTTTTTCAAATCTTTGAAGGACCTATTAAAACCTTTCCCAAAAGAAAAATTTGAACCGGGGTAAACTTCAGTAATTTTACTTTAAAAGAGTTTCCCGTGGAGGATTTTAATAGTGTCCTTCCCCAAAAAATTTCCAAAGGTTTTATAAGTTTCCCTTTTTTGATGCTCAGTTTTCATGTACATATTTTTTTACTACATAGGTTCAAGGTTCATAAGGTTCATTTATTTTTCCAAGTATCAAGACAGTAATACAATATCAATAAGAAAAGTCATACAAAAAAAGATTTAAAAAAAATTTAAGAATGATCAAAAAGCAAAAGGATAAATCAAGGATCCATTTTAAAAAACCCTTTTTAAAAGGTCCCCTTGATAACTCACCCGGGGGACAAAAAAAAGATAAAAATAAAATTTAATGAACCATGTACTTTTGATTGTCTGTGACCCGACAGTAAACATGTAGCTCTAGTGTAAAATTTTTACATATTATTTATCAGTCAACATATATCAGGGACAAAATGACCCATTCCCCGGGTCCTAAAAAAATGTAAAGTCTTTTCAATCCCAAAACAAAAAAAAGGTCGGGAGGAGAGGGTTTTTTGTATCAATTGTTTTTTTCCTTCATGCAAAAAGGAAAAAGCAAGATTTTCTCAAAAAAGCAAAAGTTTGGGTCAATTTTTTTTTTTAAAAGGGGGATCCCCATTACAACAAAAAACTGTTTTTTGGAGGATTTTAAAGATTGTCCCTTCCCAAAAATTTCAAAGATTTGATAAGTTTCTTTTGATTCAGTTATAAATTTCATGTACATTGTAGTCATACAGGAATACAGACCTGTACATTTCATGTAATATTAGTACCTGTATTACTGTAGACCCGACAGTACATGTACAAGGATAATTTCATTGTAGCCTGTGTTTTGTCTACATACACATCGTCAACAAAATATCAGGACAAAGACCCATTCCGAGTCCATAAAAAAAATGTAAGCAGGTCGTTCTTCAATCAAACAAAATCGGTCGGAGGAGAGAGCTTTTTTGATATTTGTTTTTTTTTTTTCCTTCACTACAAAGGAAAAAAAAAGATTTTCGCTGAAATAAAGCAAAAAATTTGGGGCAGATTTTTAAAATTTTTATATTGTAACCCCCATTACAACAAACTGTTTTCACATACAACATCAATAATAGTTTCGTGCATTTTTTACCGACACGTTAAATTTTGGCCCCTGTAACACATTCAAATTTAATATTGTGTTTAAAAACGAAAAAAATCCCCAAAAAAAAAAAAAATAAAAATTTCCCCAAAAAATAATACTAATAATAATTAAATGAAAAATTCCCGACTCTACTTTTCAGAATATTTTGGGGCGGTCCTTTTGAAAACAACATTTTTTTTGGGTTTTTGTTTATAAAACAAATGAGTAATGGACAATATGTAAAACATGTTATTTACACTGAAGCTTCATGTCAGAGTTCAGAAAAAATGTTCTGCATTTTTTACACGGATGTTTGATTTGGCCTCTTAAACATTCATACACAGCAAAACCCGAAATCAGGAAAATTAAAGCCTGTTTAAACTTAATTTTCAACCATCAAAAATACACTTCCCACTTTGTTTAAGCCCCCAAAACATGGATGTTTTTAAAATTTTTAAAATGTACAGTTGAAATTTTTAAATTTATTCCTTTAATAATAAAAATCAATCTGGAGGTCTTTTCCCCGAGGGTCCCATTGAACTTTGTTGACTGTGATAAAGAGTCATCAAACTCTTACCCCGACAAATATTACTGGGAAAATTTTTGGGGATTTTGGTGGGGTCACTGGCTTTGGGGGAAACAAGGAGGGCTCAAAGTCCATTTGGGAATGGGGCAGGGGGGGAGGGAAAAAGGGGGAGGGGAGGGGAAAAGGGGGGGAAAAAGGGGGGGGAAAGGGGGGGAAAAGGGGAGGGGGGGGGTTATCTGGGGCAAATGCAACAAATGTTGATCTGGGTTTAAGGGGTCGAGAACAAAAGATCTTTTATTCCTCTTGATGCCTCAAACATTTGCAGGGTGTCAGCCAGTTTTCTGAAAGTGGTACATGTATCTTGGGTTCAAAAGAGGTAAAAACCACAGTAAGAGTTTTAAAATTTTCAAGTTTACCTTCCTTTTAACCCAACCCTTTAAACCTCCCAAAAACCTCTTGCCAAAGTGAAATTTTTAAGGATTGAGTTAATACATGCTCTTTGCAAAGTGAAGGATTTTGGAGGATTGGGATTTGGCAACAGATTGCCTTTCCATGGCATGTAACCCTGTTTGTTTAGTGATTCAAAGGGCAGTGTTGGGGTGGACACGTTTTTTCCCCTGCATGGGAGGGTCCCGGCCACAGTACAGATTAGAAACACATGTCATTGTCAGGGGTTTTTTACTGAAGGATTTTGGGGTTCAGGTTATTTTTAAGCAAATGGGGCCCAGGGGGTTAGGGGGTTTAAATTTGTTCAAAAGGTTTAAAGCATATATAGAAGCAGTTTTTCCAACAACCCAATTTTTACCCCTTTAATGTATTCTGATCCAAAAGAGGCATGTCATAGAACGTTTGGCCCAAAATTTCCAATGCTGTACCTTCCTTAATGTATACTTGATTCAAAAAGAGAAGCAAGCACACTGTAGAAAAGGGTTTCCAACATTACCAATGTTTACCCTTTCCCCTTTTTGTATATCTTTTTTCAAAAAGGTAAAACCATGAAAAGGGGCCAACATTGCAATGTTGTACCCCCTTTTAAAGTATATCTTTATTCAAAAAAGGTTCAAAAAACCATAGAAAGGCCAACATTAGCAATGTTGACCTTCCCTTTTTATATCTTGATTCAAAAGAGTAAAGCCATAGAAGCAGTTTGGCCCAAAATTTCCAATGCTGTTTCCTTCAATGTATATCTTGATTCAAAAAAGAAGCATGCTCCTAGAAAGTTTAACTTTCCAAGTTGTACATATTTGATTCAAAAAAGTAAACCTCAAAAGTTTTGAACGTTAAATGCTTTCCTTCCTTCAATGTTTTCTTGATTCAAAGGTAAGATATTCATAGAAGGTTCAAATTACCAATGTTGTACCTTCCTTCAATGTATATTTTATTCAAAAAAGGGAAGATGTCATAGACAGTTTTGGGAACATTACCAATGTTTACACCTTCCCCAAAAAATTTACACAATTGATTGCATCCATGAATATGAGCATCAAAAGAAACTTATCAAATCTTTAATTGGGGTAAAAACCTCCCCGGAAAAAAAGAAAAAAATTTGAAACGGTAAACTTTTAGTAATTTTTCTTTAAAACAGCTTCCCTGGAGGATTTTAATGATTTTCCAAAAATTTTAAAGATTTTATAAGTTTTTTTGAGCTAGTTATTTAATTTCTACAGGCCATGTAATACTGGATGAACCCTGACAGTACAAAATACATGTAGCTCTATATGTAAAAAAGTCTACATACATGTTTTTTTAAATCAACATATCAGTTGACAAATGACCTCTATTCCTTGGGTCCATAAAAAAATGTAAGCAACGATCTTCTTCAATCAACAAAATCAGGTCGGAGGAGAGGTTTTGTAGTATCAATTGTTGTTTTTTCCTTCACTGCAAAGGAAAAGTCAAGATTGCCGCTCAAATAAAGCAAAAGATTTGGGTCAATTTTTTTATTTTATATTGTAGATCCCCCCCCATTACAACAACACTGCTTCTGTGGAGGATTTTAATGAGTGTCCTTCCAAAGATTTCCAAAGATTTGATAAGTTTCTTTTGATGCTCAGTTATATACATTGTAGTCTACTACAGGTACATACAGACCTGTACATGTATACTGTATGTACATGTACCTGTATGTACTTAGACCCTGACAGTACATGTACAAGGATAATGTACATTGTAGCTCTGTAGTGTAACATGTCTACATGTACATACATGTACATCAGTCAACAAAACATCAGTTGACAAAATGACCTCTATTCCTTGAGTCCATAAAACAAAATGTAAGCAGCGATCGTTCTTCAATCAAACAAAATCAGGTCGGAGAGAGCTTTTGTAGTATCATTTGTTGTTGTTTTTTCCTTCACTACAAAGGAAAAACAAGATTGCCGCTGAAATAAAGCATTACAACAACACTGTTTTCACTATACAACATCAATAATAGATTCACATTCACATTGGGTATCACATTATTTCTGGTTTCCATCTATGGCAATACAGCAACATACATGCATGTGCACTGTACTATAAGTACATGAACTCTGGTTGTAAAATGACTGATTTCGTTGAGTTTCCTTCACAGAAACAAAATCAGATCTGGGGAAGTTCCCCATCCCTCCCACCTCTCTCCCTCTCCTCTCCCTACCCTTCCCACCCCTTATTACAACAAAACTGCTTTCATTAACCCTCTACTGATAGACCATTTGAAACCATTCAAAATTTCACTACCAAAATGCCCATTGGTTTTACACATGGTGATACCATTTGAAGTGTTGGTAGCAAGCTTTACTACATTCAAATCCATTCAAATGCATAGAGGTCCATTGATTCACCACTAGAAGTATCCAAACAAGGTTTTCTACTTGTACTACCATTTGAAAGATCCAAACAAGGTTTTGTATAGCTGACCTACCATTCAAAACCATTTGGGAATCAATACTGTAAAGTTATTTCACCATTCAAAACCACAAAAGCGAATGGTTTCAAATGGTGGATCAACTTGTATTAAAAAGGTACCAGAAGTAGGAGGGTTAATTAATGTTTAAAAAAAAACAATTTAAACAACTTTGATTATTGAAATAAATTGGTTTCTAAACCGTTTGTTTTCTCATTTCTTTGATGTAAATGTACAATACTGTGTTTAAAAATAATAAAAATTCTCCCAAAAATACTACTACTAATAATAATTAATAAATAATTCCGACTCACTTTCGCGAATATTATTGGGTCGGTCCGGTTTCCTAGAAACACAACATTTGTTTGGTTTTTGCCTAAGTGATAAAACACAACGAGTAATGTACATCATATGAACTAAAGCATCCATGTCGGAGTTCAGAAGAAGTGTCTACGTGCATTTTGACACGGACACGTGTAGATTTGGCCTTTTTAACACATTCATACACTTTAATACTGTGTTTTAAAAAAGCTTGAAAAAAAAACTCCCGAAAAAAAAATATATAATAAAAAATTCCCCCCCCCCAAAAAAATAATACTAATAATAATATTATTGGGTCGGTCTGGTTTCCTAGAAACACAACATTTTTTTTGGTTTTTGCCAAAGTGATAAAACACAACGTGAGTATAATGTAACTATATGCTACATGTATGTACACTGTATTACACTGAAGCATTCAGTCAGAGTTCAGAAAAGTGTCTACGTGCATTTTGACACGATACGTGTTGATTTGGCCTCTGGAGCATTCATACACTAGCAATGAGCAATATCAATGACAAAGTATATAGGCCATCCATTATACTCAGCACACGTCACCTAGAACAATACAGATATGAATGTACACGTATGATTCGGAAAAACTTTTTATTCGGTGCGAACTGGTTAAGGAAGGTTCCTAGCCAGAATACCTAGGGGTTAGGGTTAAAGGTTCCTAGCCAGAATACTATAAGCGTTAGGGTTAAGGAAGGTTCCTTGCCAGAATACCTAGGGGTTAGGGTTAAGGAAGGTGCTACATAGAATACCTACATGTATAAGGCGTTAGGGTTAAGGAAGGTTCCTGCCAGAATACCTAGGGGGTTAGGGTTAAGGAAGGTTCCAAACCAGAATCTAGAATAGGGTTAGGGTTAACTTAAGGTGGTGTTATACCTTCGGTAATACATGTATATGTACATTACAAAATACTGGTCTGTCCACACTAAGGCCAATCAAAAGTCTCCGGTTTCTGGTCCTACGTGTACGTACATGTACGTCGGCTTCAAAATCGCTGGGTGCTATTTTTTTTTTTGGTTAATCTTTTTTTAAATGATACATGTATCCACGGTTATTGCACATGGTAACAAAAGACTTATAAACATGTTTCCAGTTCACAACGTTAACGCTTATCGAAAACCCCTGATC
>CM055824.1:491079-541992 GCA_029582265.1 Zoroaster sp. YZ-2022
GGTTAGTCCCTTTTCACAAAGGTGCATCCCCGGGGCCCCCCTTTGGGTCAAAAGCTGATATAATATCCAGTCATTTATGGAAAAAGGGTGAAAAACAATAAAATAAAAACCAAATATTGACATTTTTATGGTTAGTGCCTGTCAAAAAGGGTGCATCCCTCGGGGCCCCCCCCATTGGTCAAAGCTGATATATATCCACGGAGTCGGAGTCGGGCTGGGGGTGGGGTGGAGCGGACGCTTAGTAACACTGAAGAATTGCACAGCTCAACGCTGTTTAAATTTAAAATTTTTGGCAAATACGGAACAGATGCAACAAGTCTTCAAAAACATCAAAGAATTTGGTTTTAAATCCGGTTATTATTGTGGGTGGTGGAAAAGGAGGGCCAGAGGAGTTGGGGGGGATTGGGGGGGGGGTTAATTAACAATAAGAATGTACACAGCTGAATCCATGTTTCTATTAAATTTAACATTATAAACATAAATTCAATTACCCCCTGTGGTAATTACATTCCCAACAAAATTGAATATAGTCCATGTTACAGCTGATGTTATCTCCAATTTTGTTTTTTTTAGTTTTTTTGGACCCCCCTTGTTTAGCTTTCTTGGTCTTCCTTGGTCTGCTAAAGTCTTGGCCGGTCTTAGAGAGCTGGTCTTGTGTTCCTCCAGCTCAAGGTTCAGGACAAACCTATGAAAACACCAGAAAATAATTTTGAAACAAAGTTAGTAAAATCTTAAATCACAAAAAGATTTGACCCCAAAAAACGGTTCTCAAACTTCTAAAAATAAAAGAATTCCTGCAAATTTTATTGCGAGAACAAGAAGAATGTAGTTTCCCCAAAGGGCCCATCGTGGTTTAACGTCCGGCATTACACAGAACGGCGAACCGCGAAGCGACTGAACCGGAGACCACATGCGCGAGTGGCGAACCCACGAGGCCTTTCAACTTGTCGGGAATTTGTAATGTTTTTTCTTCTCGTTTTTTGTTACCTAACGGGTAGCAAAATTCATCGTTACAAAATTTCATCGTTACAGGACATTGATGTGTATAAAGCGGATATACATACGAACATTCAACAATTATTTGTAAAGGGTTACTACAGCACAGGATACCACCACGTGTTCCGGGTTGTCGCTTGCCTTAAGCAAAAGGGCTTCACGATCAACATGGCATGGAATCGGATTTCTAGATAACCCACAGACTGAAAATTAATACCCCACATAATAAGGTCACATTACTTCTTGCTGCTGCATAAATGAGCCAGTAGTTTTTTGTCAACTAGGGCACCGATTCCGCCCTGTTGAATGTCTGCTCTGATTGTAACGATATTGCCCCTTTAACTAAAATCTACCCATCCGGATGCCAGGGTTTAAATAAAAAAAATCATTTATATCTCCAGCAGGAGAGTGTTGTTTCGTTATTGTATTTTTTTTTTAATTTATTGGTTAAGATGGTATCATAAACAATGATCAGTGGGGATAATCAAATTTTTGTTATGACAGGAACAAAACATAGCAATGTTTTTATATCTGTAATAAAAGTGGGTATTTTGTTTCCTGTCATAATAAAGACTTGTTTTATTTTTGCCGAACGAGACATTGTTATATGATACCATCTCAAAAAAGATTCAGTGCCTATAAATATCACCAGTTTTCGCTCAGATGAGACAGGGGCCTTTAAGGTTTATATCCTGTAGGACATATATTTCAGTTATTATTCAAAACGCTCTTCATGGCGGAGTTCTTACTGGTAAGTCATTAATTTGTTCTACCCAAAACTAGCAAAAATATTTGTAGGTGTTGATAGCAGTGTAAAGTGGGCCCAGGTGTTTGGGGGTCAGTTTGAACAATTCTGGGTCAACCTGGGCCCAAATTCCCATAGCGCTGCTATCAGCTTTTGTTACAAATATTTCATGCTACATGATAAAACAGACATAGCCAATATACAATTTTGTGTGGAATTTTGGGCTGGTAACCAACAAAATCTGCTAAGGTATTTCTTGTAAAAATTTTCTTCCTGCTTAGGCCTGTCCAAATGTTGCGTATCGTATTTAGCGTATGCCAGCGTATGAAAATTATCACCATACGCTGGTACACGGTACATACGCTAGGGTACGTTAGCATAGGTTTATACGTTTCAAGCACGGTGGCATACGCTGGCATACGCTGGCATCGCTGGCATACGCTGAGGCAGAAATAAATTTGTAAGCAGTTAAAATTTTGTGCATGACGGACGTATGGTTAATACCTAAGCATCTAGGCATACGCTGAATACGCTAGAGGTACGATACTAGGGAAAGTCCGCATTGTGATTGGTTAACCTTTAGCACTTTACTTATTTGCATAAAATTATGAATAATTCATTTTTAAACTTTATTAAAATTTTAATCAAGTTGGAAAAAAGGCTCAGTCTTCGCCACTCATGCACGCTGACTGGTCTTGCCCAGCGCTTCGGCTACACAGAAGAAAAATAAGCACCGTCGATATCAATTTTCTAATCGTATATCAAAACCCAAAATCGAGTATATTTGATATACGATTATCCCATGTAAAGGTTAAAGACCATAAATTAAAATTAAAAAAAAAAACAACAACAACAACAACAACAACAACAAAACAACATTTAAGGGAAAGGGAAATGCACCCAATGAAAAACATCCCTTCCCAAATTTTTCCCGAAAGGGCAGCATTTTGACTATATTTTCCTAGGGAGAAAATAGTCACCCTTTTCCCTACAAGATTTCTGGGAAACCCAGCCCCGACATGGGAAACCCTCCTAGCAACATTTTAGGAAACCCAAAGGGGAAGGGACATCCCCCGTGGCTCAATCACCCAGTTGCGGTGGAAAGGGAATATGCACGAAAGCAAAAATGGCCCGTGAAAAGAAACCCAATGGCGTATTTTTTTTCCCGGGAAACCCCCTTTCTTTGGTTGAAATATCATTTTTTTTCGGCAAAAACCTAAATTTTTAAAGGGTGGCATGTCCCGCCCGGTGGCCTTTATCTGAACCCGAAAAGATCTTTTAAAAAGAGATGCATTGTATCAATTTGAAAATGGATATCAATCATTCTCTTAAATTTTTTTCGAGCTGAATTTTTTTTTGGGTTTTTTTTTTTAAAAGCCCGGGATTTAACGAAAAAAATAAAAAAATGCAAAAATTTCCCCCCTTTTTGAAATGCATGGATACCCGATTCAGGCATCCTTTTCAGGGTTTGTGGGCGGGGCCGGGAGGTTTTTACCATCCCCCGGCATGTTGTTGCCCCATCTGTGACATTGGGGGGCCTTATGGGGAATATCCAGCAGGGGTTATTCACGGCGAAAATTAATGTAAAAAAATATTAGAAAAAGGGAATTTCTCAACCACAAAGATAAAAACAAACCAAATTTCACGCCTTTCCCCAACGTTTTTTTTAATTTGTCATGTTTTATTTTAATTTTTACAGCGCCGGGCGTTCCCGGGGAAAAATTGGGAAAATATCGAAAAGGAATTTTTTTAAAACCAAAAAAAATAAAAAAACAATTCTACCCCTTTTTCCCCAGAACAAATTCCATCATCTTTTTTATTTTCATCAATTACAGCGTGGGCGTTGGCGAGAGAATGTAAAAAAATATAAAAGGGGACAACGGAACTTTCCCCAAAAAAAAAGGGCAGTTTTTTTGAGGTTTTTAAGGCAAAACAAATTTTGGAGTTGTTTCCACCGACCGACCCAAAGTGCTGGAAACTGGTGGGTTTTTTTTTTTTTTTCCCCTCATTCTGACATTTTTTATTAATAAAACCCCAATTTTCATAAAACTAAAAATTTGATTTGTGGTTTTTCCACGGTAAATTCGGTCCCAAGACCAATCTGCATTTTTTAAAACAAGGGGCCTCACAGGTGCACTGCCTTCCCTTTTTATGTTCCAACGTTGCGCCCCAATCGAATGTTTTCCACGGTTTTAAATGTTTTGTTTTAAACGACCCCGATCTCCCGTTTTCAAATCGAATGCCCCCCGTTGTTTGGGGTTGCAAATGGAAATTTTATGTGCAACGGCAAAATAATAATAATAATATGTGGATTATATAGCGCACTATCCCCCAACAAGTGGTGCCAAGGCGCATTTTTTTTTGCATTACACAACCCCGGTTTTTACGCCCCATCCGAAGGACAAGCAATTATGGTTACTTGCTCAAAAAAAGGTCATGCCCGCCGAACCCACACCCGGTGATAAACAAACCTTATTCGGCCCCCAGACCGCTCAAGACCCCCAACAAATTTTGGGTTTTTTCCTTAAGAAAATTTTGGGATAAAACAAATGAAAAACAGGGTTTGGGGTTTCAGTTCCAGCATTTCAATTTTAAAAAGAAGAAAGGAAAAAAAAAAAAAAAACCAGGACCGACCCTTCAAAAATTTTCACTGGGGGGAACTAACAAAATTTTTTTTGGTTATAGGGACCGCGCCAGGAACGCGAGTACAAAGCGTCGCCGCTCGGCATTTCCCGGGATTTTTTTATTCTCACTACAAACACAATTTGCCGCCGTTTTTATACCTTTTGCAGCAAACGTTAAACACCAAGTAAAAGCACAAAGGGGAGATTTATTTTGACGATAATCTGACGATTTAATTTTTTCGATATCTTTCCCTCAAATCAATTTTTCGTTTTTTTTGAATGATTAAAAATTCATCGGCGATATCGATATCAAAACAATATCAAATAATCAGTAATATCGATTTTCGAGGTGTTTAAAAAAAGGAACACAGTTAGATTCCCCTGTCTTGTGTTTCGGTGCAAAAAGGCTCTTCAAATTAAAGGGTCTTTTTTATCATCCAAAACAGGCGGCACTACAACGGGGGTTTTCTCCAAGGTTAGGAGGTCTCTTTTTTGTTTTCCCTGCAGTTTTTCGGTATTTGCATCTTGCGGGCATTTGGAAAAGCTGCATCAAACCTGTTTTGGGAAACTAAACCCAAAAACATTATGAATTTCAATACATTTTGAGAAAAATTTTCCCTAATCCGGGTTTTTCAAAAAAAAATTAATATGTTTTAAAATTTCAGGAAAAAAATGATGAACTTCCATCCCTTTTATTCACTAAACGTGTCCTTTTAAAAAAATCAAATGAATAACAAAAAACAATTAACTTTAAAAAAATTTTTAAAAATAAAAAAATCATACCGAAAGGGTGATAGGAAAGAAATCATGGGTTTTGATGCCCAGGAAACATTCCTCCGCGCCTCCCGTTGCCCATCCTCCCCCCGCTGCGGAATGTTGGTGCCACCAGATGGAATGTCCAACCACTCCCGTCGCCCAGGCTGGAAAGCCCTTTTGCTTTTTAACCCCAAAACCTTTTGGCAAAAAATATGGCCCCAACATTTTTAGAAATGGACTGGTGACACCGCAGTATCCCCACACGGAACCTTAAACTTTTTTTTTGGGGGCGTTTAAGACAACTATATTTTAACCATAAAGTCAAAAATAGTCCTAAGTTGATGGAGCTGGGCCCCTTTCATCTGAATGTTCGTCCAAGGGTTCATGAGTTAATTAAAAAAAAAGGGGAAAAAAAGAACATGAATTTCCAATGTTGATTTCCCCCTCGTTTTCAATGTTCCCAAAAGGGAACAACAAACAATGAAATTTAAAAAAAAGCTAACCTGTTGCGGAATTCTTGAAAAAGAGCGCCCTTCCTTTGGGTTTGGGGGAAATGATTGCCCTGTGGGCAGACGGGGCACGGGGGAAACGAACGCATAGGCCTTCACCATCCAAACTCAGGGTAGGGGCCCAGGCCCAAAACTTCTCCAACATTTCACGTAGCCCGAACACAGGGAATGTTGACGCTGTTGATTAGCCAGTTTGAATGCCTCTGCGTTTGAAGACCTTAATTTTTTTTCCCTGGGGCAGCTATTAAAGGTTTGTTCTGACACTTTGATAAATCTCGTGGCTTAACAACAAAGGGGAAAAAGAGCTTCCACAGTCTGGGTAAAAAAATTTGACGGGGCATCGGGATCGGGAAAGGGGACAATATTCAAAAATAAAATTTTTAATTTGATTTTATTTGTTTAACCGTAATTACCTGCAATATTCTGGTTTTTTACCATGATACAGATTGATGTTTTTGTAAACAAGGCACATTTTCGGGAAACTTTGGGTATAATTTTTTTAAATACTTTTTTGTCATTTTTCTTAGTCAACCTTTTTGAAAATCACCAAACCTCCCTTTCTTGCTTTCTGGTGCATTGTACATTTCAAAACATGGGTTTTGGTTTCTATGGCAAAATAGAATTTTCATGGTGGTGCCGGATGCGTCCAGGGAACAGGATGCTCTTGGGCCCTTTTTATTTTGGGCCCTTTTGGGGACTATTCGGGGGACAACGCCTTGTGCATTGCGTCCCCCGGCAAACCTCTTGTTAACGTGAACCATTCGGCCGGTCCCCCTCGTACCACTTTTTTAAGGGGATGCCCTTGTTTTGGCTGATTCTGTGAAAATAAAAAAAAAAAAAATTGTTGTTTATTGCCCCGCCCAATTTTTTTTGTTTGGGACGCACCCCCCAAAAAAGTTTTTGCTTAATTAAGATCGTAAAACAATTTAAAAAATCAAGGATTTTTACTTGAATTTAGGGGGCCCTACAACATAAAATTTGTAAAAAATCAAAAAACCCCCAAGCACTCATGGAAAGAAAATAATCAAAATTGTTCATCCTTTTTTAAGTTTTGAAGAAACCCAGATCAAAATTTTTAGTTTTTAAAAATTATTTGGAAAAAAAATTACTGCTTAATCTATTAAAAAAAAAAACAAGCCCTTCAACATTATTAATTTAAAATGTTTTTTATTGGGGTTTAAAAATTGGAGTTTTTAAATTTAATTACCTGTTCGGGAATTTGAAAGCGATAGATAAGTTTGTTGGGGTAAATACATCATTCGAGCTTTCCTTGCTTTCCTATGATTACCCTCTGTGTGTTTTCGGACAAATGGGCTCTGACATGCCTGTAGATAATAAATCTTTAGAAAAAAGGTATTAAAAAATTTTTTTTTAAATCACGACAATCTTAAGGGCACAATGGGGAAAATTTTTCTAAAAGTCAGGTGAAATAAATTTTGTACAACTCTCGTTTTTTGCTACCCTATTGATCGTTGATTGCATCACTTGTTTGTGATACGCAAACGCCTGGTTTTGCTTTCATTTTGGTCCCCCCAACAAATTATAGCCACCACAATTTTAATTAGCCTAGGCCCTATTTATAAAAAAATGATATAATTGACAGCAACAGTAGCCTTTTTAATATTAATTAAAATTTTTTAAATATCTTTTTTTCAAATAACGAGATGGTAAACATTGTAAAAAAGGTAAATATTGGGAAAAAACCCATAAAATTAAAAACGGCGGGGGAAAATCATCCTTGAGTCTGCGCACGGGTCCGTTAACAGCTTGGTGACATTAAAGTTTTTTTATTTTTCGGCGTTCGGTCATCGGGGCAACCCCCTTCCCAAATTAGGCAAGTTTTCTGCGTCTGCACGTCTTATCCGGGGTTTGCCGCAGCACTTGCTGTATATCCTCATCATGCCCGGGGTCCCCCATTTCATCGGCCCCATGTTAACCACATTGCCATTGAATCATCCCCGCGATCCCATCATGGTCACGATCAGCGACCGTTTAAAACACTGCGGGGGGGAAATTTTTCGGGGCCTCATCAGAATCTCCTCATTCGTCGCGTGTATCCCCGAGTAAATAATCCCAAAAATTCCCCAAACTCACAGGCAGTTCTCTGCTGCAAATGACCGGAAATAAAAACAGAACTCAGAAATTTTCTTCGGGTTCGGGGGCCATTTTGCATGTGTGTACGCACATATGACTGAAAAATAAAATCTTCATTTTTTTTATTTTTATTTTTCGCAATTATAGCTGAAATATTGTTTTGTGGTGATGTTTTAAAAATATTTTCTTTCTGTTTCCATTTGCGGAAAAAAAAACACGGATAAAATGAAGTTGAATTCTTTTTTTAACCTGGGAGGGGGTTGACTGCAATCATAATTTCCCTTTTTTTAAAATGTTATCAAAGTTATAATGAAATAAGATTGTATTTTTTAAATAATCATTTTTTGCCCCAAAATAATCACAGGGCAATGCACGGGCGGTTTAAAGGGGTGCATGTAAATTATAGGTTTCTTTTTTGCCCCCTTTTTGGGTTTAAATGGGCCCTTTCCCCTTTTTTCTGGTACCCGGATCCCGTCTGACGAAAAAATTATTTTTTAAAAGTTTTAGGTGTTTTTAAGATATTAAATTTTAAAAAAATTAAAAAATGATTCTGTTTCTTTTTTGAAGATTAAAAAAAAAGAAATAAAAAAAATTCCAAATCATCTTTGTATAAATACGGTAGCTTTAATTGGCTACATTCAACAAATATTTTTTTGTATTGGTTTTTAAATCATAGGGGCCCATCTTGTTTTTTCCATTCCAATGTAACCAACCCCCGAGGCTGAGAGGCAAAAAGGGGGCCCCTTTTTTTATAAAATGGGGTTAGAACTGTTATTTTTGTGTATGCGAAATCTGACCAAATGATCGCAAGCAAAGGTTATACATAACTTATGAATTAAAAAATAGCACCGTATAAGGATCGGGGGGAAATAGGGGCCTGGGGGCCTTTTAAAATTTTCCCATTTTTTTTGGGGGCCCCGAAAAATCCGATAGTCCCCCCAAAAGAGAAAAGAAAAGAAAGGGAAACACCCCCTCCCCCAAACAAAAAAGCAATGCCCCCCCCCCTGAAAAGTCCTGGCTACCCCGTGTAACGATTCGGGGGGTTTTCATTTAAACATCACAGGCAGCAATCATCTAACATCTAGGCAGCAATCATCTAACATCTAGGCAGCAATCATCTAACATCTAGGCAGCAATCATCTTCACAGGCAAAATCATCAAATCAGGCGCAATACCCCATCTAGCGCAATCATCAAATCTATGGCAGCTATATCCATCGGGCACAATCATCTAACATCTGGGCGCAATCATTAACATCTGGAGCAATCATCTAACATCCGGCGCAATCACCCCAAATCTGGCGCAATCATCAAATCTAGGCAAATCATTAAATCTGGAATCATCTAACATCTAGGCAGCAATAAATGTGTGTGTATTTAATTCTTAATAGCAAAGCTTGAATTTTGAATAGATATTTGTGATTTGGGTGTATGTCCATGATATACACGTCCATCGTTCAGAAACCCAGGGATCTAGACCATATGAGCGACAGGGGATTTCTGGCAGGCAACGGGGTTTTAATGTGTGATTTTATATGTTGTATTTTGATCTGAAAAAACATCAATTCAAAATGATAATAACAGAGTTTAATGTTTGTTTAACAAACACTAGGTGTTCGGGAAGAAAGCAAAAATTGGGTCAATTTATTTAAATATTTTTACAATTAACATCTGTACAATGGTGAATTGAATTTACCTCTTTGGATGTTTTTTTTAAATATTAAACATTGATTTCCGGTTTGGGACAAAGGGAAATTTTTCCCTTTTGTGTAAATATTTTGAAAATTTAAAATCTATAAATGGGCAAAATGTCAATTTCCCTTTTTTGTGGGTTGTTGAGAATGTTTTTTAAATATTAAACTTTGATTTCCGGTTTGGGCAGGAAGTGGAAAATTTGGGGGTCCCTTTGTGTAAATTTTTTTCGAAAATTAACAATCTAACAATGGTGCAAAAATGTCAATTTTCTTTTGTGGTTGTTGAATATGATTTTAAAAAAATTTTGATTTCGGGTTTGGACAGGAAGTAAGGTCAAATTTCCCCTTTTTTAAAAAATTTTTTGAAATTAACGATCTGTACAATGGTAAAAAAAATTTAAATTTCCCTCTTGGTTGTTGAATGTTTTTTTAATATTAAACTTTGACACCCGGTTTTGGGACAGAATTAAAAAATTTCCTTTTGTAAATTTTTTTTGAAATTAACGTCTTACAATGGTAAAAAATTGTGAATTTACCCTTGTGGTTGTTGGAATATGTTTTTTTAAAATTTTAAACTTTGACTTGGGTTTGGAAAAAGGGGGCCCAAATTGGGGTCCCCTTTTTGAAATTTTTTTTGAAATTAATGATCACAATGGTACAAAAGGGGTTTACCTCTTGGGGTTGAGATTATTTTAAATTTTAAAATTTTTGATTTATCGAAATTTGATATCTGATGACCTAATCGATCAAACCGTGTTTCATCAAAGTTGTTCTAAGAAAAAGTTTGAAGTTCTGAAGTTTTAATATGTTTTTTGTAGACAATCACCCGGAAAAAAAGGGAAAAAAAAAATAGATATAGATAAAAGTTTTGTCACAAAAAAAACAAGGTGTTGTTGAATTTAAAAAGGGTTACGTCATCAATTCGAAGTTTTGGGAAAGTAAAATTTTAACCGTTAAGTTCTCGCGAGAAGTTTTTTTAACAAACAAACTGAATTTAAAATTATTTTAATAAAACTTTGACTTGGTTTGGACGGAAAAAAAGGTAAGGGGGGCTGTTTTTAAATACTTTTGAAATTAACAATTTTACAATGGTGCAAAATTGGAATTTCCCTTTGGGGTTGTTGAGATATGATTTTTTTAAATAAACTTGATTTCCTGTTGGACAGGAAGGGGTCAAATTATTTTTGTAAATATTTTTCGACAATTAAAATCTATACAAGGGTAAAAAAATGTAAATTTACCTTTGTGGTTGTTAAATATGTTTTTTTAAAATTTTTTGACTCGGTTTGGAAAAAAAGAAGGTCGCATTTTAAATATTTTCCACAATTAACAATCTGAAATGGTGAAAAACCGGGTTTACCTTGTTTGTTCAGATATGTTTTTTTAAATATTAAATTTTGACTCGGTTTTGGGACAGGAAGTAAAATAATTTTCATTTTAAATTTTTTTGGGACAATTAAATATGTACAATGGTGCAAAAAAATGTCAATTACCCTTGGGTTGTTGAGATAATTTTAAAAATTTTAAAATTTTGATTTCCGGTTTTGGGACGGGAAGTAAGGTAAAGGGGGTACCTTTATAAAAAAATTTTTTCACAATTAACAATCTATAAAGGGTAAAAATTAATTTACCTCTTTGTGTTGTTGAGATATATTGTTTAAATTAAACTTTGACTCGTTTGGACGGGGAAGGGAAAATTGGGGTCACCTTTTTTAAGTTTTTTTTTGAAAATTAAAATCTGTAAATGGTAAAAACTGGAATTTTACCTGTTGTGGTTGTTAAATTTAATTTTTAAATTTTAAATTTTGCCCCCGGGTTTTGGACAGGAAGGTCAAATTTCTTTTTTTAAAATTTTGAAAATTGGTCTGTACAATGGAAAAAAAATTGGGAAAACCTCTTGTGGTTGTTGAGATATGATTTTTTAAATTTTAAAACTTTATTCCCGGTTTGGACGGAATGGCAAATTGGGTCAGCTTTTTGTAAATTTTTTTGACAATTAACGATCTGTACAATGGTAAAAAAAATTTTAAATTTTCCCCCTTTTGGTTGTTGAGATATTTTTTTTAAATATTAAATTTTTGACTTCCTTTGGGACGGGAAAAAAGGAAAATTGGGTCACCTTTTGTAAATTTTTTTTGAAAATTTTTAAATTTTAAGGCACAGAAATTTTTACCTCTTGTGGTTGTTGAGATATGTTTTTTTTAAATATTAAATTTTGATTTATCGTAATTGAATCTGATGACCAATCATGACCCCAAATTTTTTTTCTTACTTTTGGGTTCAAGTATTGCCAAGTTTCGCTGATTTGAAGTATGTGCTTTTTTGTAGACAATCTAGGGGGAGAAAAAGGGAGAAGAAAAAAAACGAAAAAAAAAATAGATTTTTCCACATCCCGAAATAAAAAAAAACCGAAAAAAAAAGGTGTTTCGGGCCCCCGCATAATTAAAAACTTTCCCCTAAATATATGTTTTTTGTGTTGAATCGACACAAATTACATTTTGATGCCCAAATTTGCCCTCCCTACCCCGTTTTTTTTAACATCGACAACCAGCAGATTTATAATAATAAAAAACAGCCTTTAAATAAACATATTTGGAATAAATTTTCCCCTTTAAAAATGCCGACGGATGCTCCCTTTTTAAATATTTGGGAAACAATTCCTTTTTAAAATTCCCCATGGTAAACAAAACAAGATATGTGTTCGATAGTTGTTTTTAAGCAGAAATCATTTGTACAACGTCACTTGCCTTGCACAACTTTTTCCCGACTTCCATGGTTAACCTCCCAAAAAACTGAAGGGGAGTTCCTGTTACATTTTGTTTACAGGCCTTTTAGAAAATTTTTTTTGAAAAATGTCACCATTTTTTTCAAAACGAGTGAAGAACTTATTGGGTTTTTACTAACACCCGCGGATTACAATTGAAAAAAAAATTTCCCATCCGGACAAAAGTGAAATTTGTAGGGCTTTTCAAAAAACGTGCGGAAAGTTACAGTTTTGCTTTTATTTGGTGATAAATGAAATACATTATTATTTGATTTTTGGGGGAGTTGATGTGTCATTTATGGCGTGCCGCCATAACGGGTTGATATAAATCATGAAAACCCCTGTATCTGTCTGTGTCTGCGCGCCCCAACGTGCAGCTTTGATTTGTACTTGGGGGTCACTTTTCCCAAAGGCAAGGGGGAAAACTGGATTGAAAAGGGTGCAAAAAAAAAACCCCCAGAAACCCCATCCCCCCAAAAATGCAATCAGATTGATCCAAATTATTTTAAACCGTTCAAAGGGATTCAAAGGGCCAAAAATATGGGATAAAAACCCAAAAAAGGGAAAATAACCAATTATTTGATTGTTAATCCGGGCCCTATGTAGGAAAACTTGAAACGAGGGGGAGAATGCAAGGTTTAATATTGAAAACCTTAACCGCCGGTTTGCAAAATTTAAATTTTTTGAATCTTTTTATGCACGGATAAAAAAAGTTTTCAGTAAAATTTTACTTGCAGGGTATGTTTCTTTTAAAAAATTACAAATAAATTGAAAAAATCTATACACCAACAGCAGTTTTCATTCTTATAAATCAATTTGTTATGTTTCACTTAAAAAGGGACTGCCCATTTTTGACAGTTTTTGTCATCCCGTCCATACAACACCGACTTTTTTATCACCAACAACCGATCTCTCACTGGAAACCGACGGGCAACCCGGTGGCAGATTACCGAAAATTAACCCTCTTTCTGAACATTCTACCCCTAAATTCCTTCAGCGACAACTGACGAAAGTTTTCTGGGACAAGTTTCGTTGAAACACAATTGACTACGGACTTTTTTGGAATGTTACACGGAAATTTTGCTTTTAGGACTTCACAGGGTCCAATTGGTGTATCGTCTGCCTCGACGTTTTGGCTTCTTGGGAAAAAGGTGATTCTGGGGGTTTTTTTATCCAAAAACAAACGGCCCGCGTTCGTTAATTGGACAGCGGACCGGGAACTTGTGTTCCGCCCGTTCGTGGGGGGCGCTGTTCAGCATGAGTGGTTGGCCTCGCCTGAAGGTGGTTGTTCCGCATCGGCTTTGCTAGCCTTGGTTGTAGCTTTGAACTTAGCCATTTCATCAACGGGTTTTTTCTCTAAACCCGTATCAGTGAAACCCCGTCCATTCACCGAAAATCGATGTTGACTTTACGGGGAACCCCCGTTATCTTTTTTTTCCCCTCTTCGGGAAAAGGGAAATGGGGATTCGGACAAGGGAAAACAAGAACCCCCTGTTTTTCCTTTCAAGACACCTCCGCTGATCAAAAATTGACCTCCCGAAAAAAGGGAAATTGAGATGGTGACACTTCAAAATCTTCTCGTGCCCAGTGGCCCACAGGAAACGACCCGGGGGTTTTTGCAAAAGGGGTATACCAAGAATCCTTCTGTAATGTGCGCCCTTTGGTGTGTCTTGCCCCCTTTTCAATGCCTGTATCGCCCCGGATCCGGTCATCCTGGAGAATGATACATCTTCAACAGCGCCGTCAACCCTGTTTTTACGGGGGAAAAACCCCATTTTAAGGAGGTGGTCAAGCTTCCGCCGATATCCCTGATTCCAGAGCCATCTAACGTCGCAGAAAATGAGATGATGATTTAAACAAAATATCGTCACCGGCAAATGAAAAATTTTCAAAAAAAATCGATGGAAAGTCCAACCCGGTAACCTCTAGATTGTATATGTTTCTCAAAAAACCCAAACCCATAATCCCTTTGACCCAATGGGAATAAAATACAAGTTCCCCAAAACAAAATTTAAATTTGGTTAAAAAACTTAAAACATAAATAATTTATAAATAAGAGATTATAAAAAAAAGCTTGGGGAAGTATCACATTTTCAAAAAACAGATTGTTCGTATTCATTAACTGTTGAATTTTTTTAGATGAAAATATTCTTTTGAAATAGTTTTACAATTTTCTTCGATATTTAACCCCCTTTTATACAGGACTGGGTTTATGGAGGTTAAACCCTGTTCCGTCGAGTTTTTTTTATTATTCCCAAAGATATTTGTTTTTAATATTTGAATAAATCTGCAAAAGGGTTTTTCCCTGTTTGCTCAACATCAAAACCACCCGTTTTTTGTGCTTGTCTTTTGTCCAAAATAGGGGGAAAATTTCCATCCCAAAAAAATATTTTCCCCTTTTAAACCCCCATAAAATGGATTTTCCCAAAAAAAAAATTTGTACCCCCTGTACTAACATCTGGAAATGAACAATACAGATACTCCCCCGACCAATATCATAATGGGGCCCTTGTATATGAAATTAAAAATTTGTAGATTATTAAAAGGCTAAACATCAAAAATCTATTCAAATATTGAAAAAGTATTGAAAGAACCAAAAAACTGAAATGGGTATTTCAAAAATAGTTTAAGAGTGGTTTAACAAAAAAAAAAAAAAAAAAAAAAAAAGGCCAAAAATTTAAATTTAAAGGCGGGGCCCACCACAAATTAAATTTTAAATTATTTTCGAAACCATATTTTTGAAAAAAAAAATTTTACACATTTGTATTCCCTTTTTCTATAGAAAAAAAAAATGTTCTGATGAAAACAAATGTCCGTTAAATTGCGAAAGTTGCCAATAAATAGCGAAAAAAACGGGGATACATCTTAAAAATTGACATTTTTAGCATTCTATCCTACATTTAAGTCACATCGGTTTTTAAATACTTTTCACGTACTTTTTGCGGGAAAATTTTTTACGGTTAAAAACACATAACCGATTCATCAACTGCGTTTCAGTTCTTTCGTTCTTTTTTACTGGATTTGATTAAAGGGGTTTCAATGCATTTCAAAAATGCGGGAAAAGAAGAGAGTTGTTAAAAATGTTTTCATATGAACGCGGGGATATAAAAGTCACAGGAAAAACACCAATTTTGCTACAGTTTGTAAACCGAAAAGCGTTTTTTGCATGACTCGTGACGATTTTTTTGTTTTTGTATTTAAAATCATGATCTGACGGTAAAAGCTAAGGAAAAAAGGATATGCAATGTTTCCATTGACCGGATAACCGAAGGGGGATTTGGGGAAATGTATTTAAATTTTTTTCTTCACAGTTCTGTTGGAATTAGCCGGGCGGTTCATTTGGGGGATAAGCTGAAAAAACCCCCAATATTATACAAAGGGGGACAACGCCAGTCACTATGATGACTTTATCTCTGCGAGAACCAGTATGGGTACAACCATCTCGGGTAACGAATCAATATTCTCAGACATTTTTTAACATTTCCCCAACTGTAACTTCGTCCATACGAAACCCCAAAAGGTTTTTTTTGACGCCATAAAACCGCTTTCCATAAAAAACAGGGAACTGGGGAATTTTTCGGGCCCCATGCCAGAAGAAGACGTAATTGTTCGTTTTTAGGATGAAACCCCGAGGCCAAAACGCCGTATCCCGCCCGGGGTGTTGGGTTGAGGAAAAATCAGGTGATTCTGGGGTTGTCTTTCCAAAACCCAAAAGCGCACCACCCCGTTCGTCGTCAACTTCAGGCGGGCCCCCCCGTACCGCTTCTCCATTCAACCGGTAGCGGCTTTCGCGTTAGTTGGCCTTTTCCGGAAGTATCGCCCATTGGGTTTTCTTTCTTGCCTGTCGGGCGGGCACCCTATTGCTTTCGGTTTTTTTCACCAAGCCAAAGGCTAATCAAACAATCTCACACCAAAAAAGAGGATTTTTTCACATGGTGTATCCCAACGCAACCCGTTTGAAAGTTGGGGGTCCCCAAACCCAAAAGAACGTGATCTGCGGGCGAGCGAAGCGGGACGCCCCGCCTGGGGCTTGGTTCAATATCCCTTTTTATGAGGGTTTGCAATTTTATGTCCGAATGAAAATTAGGATCATTATAATAAATCCAAAATTTTCCCCCGGTTGGGGGGGTCCAATGAGGGGGGGCGGGCCCCCCCCCCCAGTGGTTTCGCCCGTGTATCCGAGTCGTACCTTCCCTCTTTTGGGGGGTAGATGGGGGTATTCGTGAATTCAAAACATGCTATTAGACAACGCCCCGTATACCAAACTCTTCCTCTTTTGGGTCTGCCCTGTTTTTCCCCATCCTGTTAATCTTTTGGGGTGTTCGTCAAGATTCCGACACATCACCACCCATGAAGAAGATGACGACCCGGGTTTAAATGCTTTTGGGCTGTATCCCCCCCGGCAGCCCAGACGCTCCAAGGGAAAATCTTCAACAAGATGCGGTGGAGATCACCAAAAAACCCTTCTACGTGGGTGTGCCTTCATCCCTGGGGTTTTTCTATCGTTCTATTATAGCCCAACGACCCGGGTTCCCCAATGGACGAATCCAACTTCCAGGGGCCGTCAACCCTGTCATCTGGGGTGAAACACCCCCTTTCAAGGAGGGGGTTTGGGGACATGTTCGGGCCGATATCGATTCCAGAACCCCAGCTATTTGAAAAAATCAACAAAATAGAATAAACACCATGCATTTGCAAATATGCTTTTTTTTATCATATCGGGGGGAAATTTGCGTCGGGATAAAAAAGGGTTTAAATTTTTCCCCAAAGACGTGTGTATGCACCCCTACCAGAGCTTCAGTTTTGGGCTTGTGCTATACACACGTCGGAGCAAAAAAAAAATTCCCCAAAACCTATAACATTTAAAAAAACTGTCTATATTTATTATTTGTGTTAAAGATAAAAATTTAAAGGTAACCCCAATTACAAAATGAATAGATATAAGTTTTTTTCACAACAAAAACTAGGGGTTCGGTTTAAGTTTGATGACGTCATCAATTTGAGGGGGTAGAAAGTCAAATTTAACGTTTGGGGAAATTCTGGGGAAATTTTTTGAATACAATAAAACTGAATTTAGAAAATTTTTTATAAAACTTTGACTTCGGGGTTTGGGGAAAAAAGGTCAAAAGGGGCTGTTTTTTTAAATACTTTTTACAAAACGATCTGTAAATGGAAAAAATTTAATTTACCTCTTGTTTGTTTAGATATGATTTTTAAATATTAAAAATTTTACTTCTGGTTTGGCAGGGAAAAACAAAATTGGGGCATCTTTTTTAAAATTTTTGACATTTCGATCGTACAAGGTAAAAATTGTGAATTTACCTTTGTGGTTGTTGAGAATGATTTTTTTTTAAAATTAAACTTTTACTCCGTTTAGAAGGGAATAAGGTCAAATTTACCTTTTTATTTTTTTTACATTTAAGATCAAAAAGTAAAAATTGTGAATTTATCTTTGGGTTTTTAGATATGATTTTTTTTAAAATTAAATTTGATTTATCCTTGATTTGATTATCTGTGACCCCATCGGGCGTCACAACTCATGTTTCTCTGATGTCACAACTCATGTATCATTTTCATTAAGTTCTTTGTACATGCCAAATTTTAATTATGGAAATTTAATATTTTTTTAGACAATCGATCGGAAGAAGGAGAAAAAAAAAAAAAAAAAAGAAAAAAAAAGGTGTTTTTGGGGTACCCCAAATAAAAAAGAAAAAAAAAAGGTGTTTCGAATCCCCAAAACCTAATTATTTTCTAAATCTAACTTATGAATTTGGAAAATTTTTTTATCCTGAACAATTATTCTCACTTAGCGACAAAACACGAACAATTTTCACAAAAAAACAAAAAGATGCCAAAGACAAAAAAATTTTTTCTCCATTTTATTTATTTCTATCTGAAAAAAAAGTGAATTTTTTCTTTTTCATGACTTAGATTCTGATTGAGCAAACTTTTAAAGAATAATTGTCTTATATTTTTGATTCAAATAAATTAAATACCAATAAATCGGAAAAAAACCCAAAGTTGTACCTTCCTTTTTTATTTTTGAGGGGTCGGGGGAGCGGTCTACACCGATTCAAGTTCTGGTGTTGGAACAAATGTGGGTCGAAACACGGCCGTGACATTGTTGGAGCAAGACACTTAATAAATTTCTTTTCCACCCCGGGAAATGGGACCTGTGAAGGCAGAGGGGTTTTCTCTATATGCGCTAAAATGGGGCAATTGAGTTAACTTTGGGGCTGAGATGGTTTTAGGGAAAGATTTTGGTTTAGCCTTTGAGCAGGGGTAATAAAAAATGGCCTTTAGACCATTTTTGGGGGATGCGCTATAAACCACCAAAATTTTTATTATTATTATATATTGATTCAAAGGGAAATTTCCCTAAAAAAGGCCAACATTACCAATGCTGTACCTTCCTTTAATTATATCTTGATTCAAAGAGAGTAAAATATTTTGGGGGCAGTTTTCCCAAATTACCAATGCTGTACCTTCCCCTTTAATGTATATATTGATTCAAAGAGGGAAATTCCACAAAGCAGTTTTGCCAAATTTCCAATGCTGTACCTTCCTTTAATGTATATTTTGATTCAAAGAGTAAGAACCACAGAAGAAGCCAAAAAACATAACCCCTTCCTTTTGTATATTGTTAAAAAGGAAAATATTTAAAGAAATTTTTCCAACATTACCAATGCTGTACCCTTTCCCTTTTAATGTATATATTGATTCAAAAAATAAGCATCTTAAAGCAGTTTCCAAAATTAAATGTGGTTTCTTTTGTTATATTATTAAAGTAAACATAATAAAGGGGGTTTTAATAACTTTCAATGCTTACCTTCCCCCTTTTTTATAATTGATTCAAAAGAGTAAACTCACAAAATTTGGCCCAAAATTACCATGTACCTTTCCCTTTTTTGGGTTTTTTATTCATAGAGGAAGCATACTCCCCAGAAGCGTTTCCAAAATTTCAATGTTGACCTTCCCTTTAATGTTTTATCTTGATTCAAAGAAGGATATTAAAGTTTGGGCCCAAAATTACCCAATTTTCCCCCTTCAATGTATATATTGATTAAAGAGAGAACATACTCAAAGCAGTTTTAAAATTCAATGCTGTCCTTTTGTATATCTTGATTCAAAAGTAAGAAACCCAAAACGTTTTGGGCCCAAAATTAAATGCTGTACCCCCTTTAATGTTATCTTTATTCAAAGGAATAAACAAAGCGTTTTTAACATTACCTGTGTCCTTCCCCTTTTGTATATATTGATTCAAAGAGGACCCCAAAGCAGTTTGGAACAACCAAGCTTTTCCTTTAATGTATATATTATTCAAAAGGGGGCATCAAAGCAGTTTTAAAATTACCAATGCTACCCCTTTTAATGTATATATTATTCGGGGGCAACAAAACAGTTTTTAACATTCCAAGTTAGTTCCTTTTAAAGTTTTATTGATTCAAAGAGAGTAAGATACTCAAGAAGCAGTTTGGTCATTTCCAATGCTGTATTCCTTTAATTTTATATTGATTCAAAGAGTAAGATACCAAGAAGAGTTTCCAACATTACCAATGCTGCCCCCCCTTTAATGTATATCTTTATTCAAAAGATAACCAAGAAAAAGTTTCCCCTTCCCAAAGTTGTACCTTCCCTTCAATGTAATTTTTGATTCAAAAGGGAAAAAACCATACTCATTTCAAAAAAGGACATACCCCGAAACAGTTTTCCCAAAATTACCAAAGCGGGCCCCTTTAATGTATATATTTATTCAAAAAGAAGCATACCACAGGCAGTTTTGCAACATTACCAATGCTGGCCTTCCCCTTTTAAAGTATATAGATTTGAGAGTAAACCACAAAAAGGTTTTTTGAAATTACCAATCGTTTCCTTTAATGTTTTATTGATTCAAGGGTGACCAAAAAAAGGCCCCAAATTACCAATCCGCCTTCCTTTTGTATATAGTTCAAAGAGGTAAGCATACCACAGAAGAGTTTGCCAACCAATGCTGTGCCTTCCTTTTGTATATATTATTCAAAAGAAGCATACCACAGAAGCAGTTTCCCTTTCAATGCGGGTTCCTTTAATGATATATTGATTCAAAGGGCATACCATAAAAGGTTTTGCCAATAAGTGTTGTACCCTCCCTTTTAAACCCGGTCATTTTTAAAATCTAATAAAACAAATTAAAATCCCCTTTAAAAATTTGATACAAAAGAAAAATTTGGACACAGTATAACTAAATTCAGTTTATTCACAAAAAAAAAAGAAACATCATTGTATTCCCTAAAAATCTTTAATTTTTCTTTTGTTTAATCAGTGTTTCTCTTTTTTTGTCCTGTAAAAACAAAATTTTACCTTTTAAACGAAGGGGAGTTTTTTTTTTTACACTGTTTGGGGCACTGAACGAATCATTACCCCCCACCCTGTCCATGGGGGGTGATAGATTGGGATCGAGGATTGATTTCATTTTTAGTGTGGGGAAATTATATCAAAATTTTCCACACCATATTTTTTAGGGCCCCTAAACATGCAAAATATTAGGCCCAATTGGAAAAAAAAAGAAAAATTTTTGTAATACTGTATCATTTAGTCAGTATTTTAATTTGTTCATTAATTTTTTTTTTTCGTTAACCATCAACTTGGAAAATAAACAACAATAATGTAAATCCCCTAAAGGGGAATATAACCACAATTAATGTTTTTTGGGGAAAATTTTGTTTTAAGGGTTTTGATCAAAAATTTGGGGTTTCAAAAGTCAAAAAAGGGTAATCAAACCCAAACACTTTTTGGCAAATTATATATTGAGCAAAACAAAATCTAAAAAAAAAAAAAAATAAAAATAAATAAGAAAAAAAAACCCATACATCCTCTTTAAAAATTTCCGCTGCTATAGGATTCTAGCCGGAATTTATCAGATTTTGTTTGAATAATAAACGCCAATGAGCGCGTGAGGTACGCGCGACAAGTTTCCATGTTTTTTGAGTAATTTTCATCACTTAGTTTTCACGCACGGTTCCCCCACCTTATGGTGTCGTGGTGTCAGTAAATTGTTCTTTCGGGGTTTAAAAAGGGAAAAAACAATTACTTTTTTTCCAAATGAAAATATTTTTGGAAAACAAAATTTAAAGGAGGTTGTTTCAACGAAAACTTCAACTACCAAATTATTTTATTCCAGGAAATAAACTATTTTCAAAAAATTTATACAAAGGAATTTATTCATTGTACAAAAGGCTATATTTTTTGTTTTTCATAATTAAAAAAATTACTTTGTCACATATTCTTTTGACAATTGCTGTCATATACAAAAGTTTTTAAAATTGAAAATTGAATTGAAAGAAAGATTATCTAAAATTTTTAAAAAAGTGTTAAAGTCCTTGGGCCCCTTTTTTCGAAATTTAGAAAAGTCTTAGGTCCCCTGGGGGGGGGGGAGGGGGGGAAAAAGGGCTCCCCGATCCCCCCCTAATTAAATTCAAAGGAAACCCCCTAAAACATCATGCTCAATGCCCAAAAATTAGTGGGGGGGAGGATGGGAATAAAGGGACTTTTGGGGAAATATTAAATGATGGGTATTACTGTTTTATATTTAAATAGTAAGGATATGCGTGTTTTTCCATGACGATTAACCAACTACCCGGTAAAAAGGCGC
Source organism: Zoroaster sp. YZ-2022 (assembly GCA_029582265.1). NCBI lineage: Eukaryota > Metazoa > Echinodermata > Asteroidea > Forcipulatida > Zoroasteridae > Zoroaster > Zoroaster sp. YZ-2022. Next base: position 512,892 of record CM055824.1, read on the forward strand.
TTTTACGTTTGGGAAACAGTGAAAAAAATTCATTTTGGGGTTCATTCTAATGTAAATTTTTGAATGTTTTCATTCCTGATCCGGGCATTTCACTTTCTTAAAATGTCTATTTTTGGGGGATTTAAAACCCTCAATGGTTTTAAAAAGTAAGGTTATCAAATGTACACGACCAAACATAGGCATTTATTCGGATGCTGAATAACAAAATATCAACCAATTATTATGATCAAAAAAATTATATTAACAAATTTTTTTGAACTTAATACAAAAAAAATTCAACCAATAATCTCAAATAATTCGACCAAGTAATACATTGTATATGGCAGAAGGTTTTAAATATTAAATAGATCCTATAAATGCACGAAAGTATCAAATATTCACGATGACACATTAAATAATTACACTTTCAACAATTTTTCAACAATTCACAGTAATTACTTTTGTTGGGTAACCAGACCGTGAACTTGAATAGGAAACATTTAGTCACATGCATGATGTTTTTAAATACTTTTCACAGCTACATAGACACCGTATCACCAAATCACCAAGTGCGGTTCATGTTGTTGTTGCCAAACCCTTTATATATTTACTGCATTTCTGAATAACAATGACGGGTCAATGAGCCAATCCACGAGATTTTATTTGCAGCGAAAACCTCTCTCGTGGGTTCTGGAAATTCGCGAGAAAAAACGCGATTTGAGGAGGGCCCGTGGCAAAACGTTTGGGAAACCTGTCAGGTCACTGCTGGGTCAACATGGATTGGTAAGTACATTTTCGAAGGTACAATTCAAGAAATAAAACCGATTTTACCCATTTCAAAAAAAGAAATCGTAGCGAAATTACCCCTCAAAATGTGCTTAAATATCTAAACTTTTCTGTACATGTCTTAATTTTTAAAGGTGTTCCTGACTTTTTTTGACGAAATTCGTTCAAACGTTAATTTTCGCTTTTTGAATAATTTGCCATCGTTACATACCAATTTCATTTCTGCCGGACCGGCAATAATGTTTTTAAGGTTTAAAAATAGAAAATTTTTTCAGCTTCCAGCGGATAATTCGGTAACTTATGTGACGTCATAATCATACAACTGTTGCTAGCTGTCCGTGTACATGGCAATACGGACCGACACATTTTGATTGCCAATTTATATGCATTATCAATTACGTGATAAATTAAATGTTGCTTTAAATGCCAAGATTTAAAAGGAACTTTTATAATAATCGCCATAGATATATAGGTTATAATTTTTGCTAAATTTTTCCCACATTATTTTTGGGAAAAATCTCAATAATGGACAATGGTCAATGCCTTTGACAAACAGATTTTAAATGTTTGTATTATTAGCCTAACATTAATGTTAGTTTTAATTTATGATTATACCTGCCCATCTGCTAACTTTACCTTCATTGATCCACTCGTACCCAGAAATTACCCCCAAAAAGATACAGAGTCAACTTGTACTCATTCACACGTTATCAGTAAATAATAAAAAATTAAAAAAAGTGAAATGCTGAGAAACGAATTGAAAAAATTTCAGTGAAATGAGGACCTGGGTAAGACTTGACCCATATTTATGTACCCTGGCATATGACATCATTGAGATGTCCCCGAGTAGGACTTGTTAATATAAATTGAACTAATTTATATTTTTGTTTGTTTTTTTCATCCACTACCTCCACAGGCCCACCAGTCAAAGTGACCTACCATGGTTCAGGGTTGAATATGGAGACTCCATAACAGGTATATGCTCAAAATCTTCATAGTGATTGGTTCTGCCAGAAATAGTGAAAAAACCAGGTTGTCGAGTTCATGTTTTATTGTAGTCATTGTTGAATCTAAAATGATCATTCTAGCCATGTTAAACACACATTATGCAATCATTTTAATTTATTTGATAACTATAGTTTATATTTTCAACTTGCCATTTTTGGACTTGACATAAAAACGGTGCTGTGGTGACACATAACTTATGCAATATTTAACGTAAAACCACATTGTTACTTTTTTTAAACAATTTCAACAATAAATGACGGGTTTAAAAACATGGATTCTATAAACAGGGTGGTACATTTAGTTAGGGTATAAACGTGATAACTGAATTTGAACATGTCACAAAGTATTGTATTGCCTTTTAATATCCGTTTAATAATATTGTATTAAAAAAAAATTTAATCTGGCCATAAAATACACCCAATTACGGAGCCCCTAAGGACATATGATGAAAACAAATTTATGTGCGAAGAAATAATTTGAGTTCTTAATTCGTGTGTCGAAATCATTCGTGCTCACGAAATCATTCGTGCACTGAAGTTATTTTGTGCACTCGAAATTATTTCGCACCTGAAATAAATTATTTCGTCTCTCGAAATCATTTCGAGCGCTCGAATCATTTCGCACTCGAAATCAATTATTTCATGCGCTCGAAATCATTTCGTGCTCGAAAACATTTCGTGCTCCGAAATCATTTCTGCTCGAAATCATTTCAGTGCTCGAAATCATTTCGTGCCTCGAAATCATTTCAAGCGCTCGAAGTAAATGATTTTGATTGCACGAAATTATTTCGAGCCACGAAAATTATTTCGAGTGCACGAAATGATTTTTACAACACGAAATAAAGAACTCAAATTATTTCTTGCGAAATTTGTTTTCACATATGTCCCTTAGGGCCCTCCATATTGGTGAAAACATGATTATTGTAGATGAAGCACACACTTATTTCCAGTTTAGTGAATTAATTTTGAATCATGAAGAAACATTAGTTTTATAGTTACTTTTGTGTTAATGCAGCTGCCTTTATTTATATGAAGAACATCTGTTATATATTGATAAGTTTAGTTTTCTATACGTTTGTAGATGTATCAAAAGAACCAATAAAATTACAAAACGTTTAAAAATGAGAATCAGTGCCTGTTTAACTGCCTATTTAATTGTTGTCATATTTCCTCTAATTTAAAATAAATAAGAACTACCGTTACATGTATTTTAAACAGTTGTTTAGATAAGAGTTTCAGCTAAATGATTGTGAATGTTCCCATAATCAAATTTAGTTCGACTTCCCACCCCACTTGTCTGGATTGTTCATTCTTCCTTCAGGACTAATTTCCCAACACTTAAAATGTTATGAAACCATTAATTTCACGGCGACGCGCGCTTTAAATCATGTTGACAAAATAGTCTGGTAACAATTCTTCTGATTTCAGTCTTAGTCTGTTACTCATGTAACATTAGGTACCATTACATGCTTCCTGGCCTAAGCTTCACCGTTCGTGAAATGTGATTGGTCAATACGTGCCTCATTCAACGCATTGACCAATGAGATTTACGCCTGATCTATGCATATGACTCCCTTGTGTAAATTTTAACGTGATTTTGGAGGCTTGACTTGGATTTTTAGGTGCTTTGACTGTTTTGCAAAGTATCAAAACATATTATCACATTTCCAGGAAGATGAATACTTAACTTAAAATCTATACGTGAGTGGTTTCTGCCGGCTATTGTTAAAAGTAAAAACGCCTTTTCATTGACCTTTTTCTTCACATCAACGTCATTGTTTTCGTTCAAAAATCTTCGAAAAATTTACAAAAAAAAATTAGATAAATTATAGTAAATTTCAATCTTTATTTCTATTGTTATTCACTTTATTGGATTTATAAGGCATCTTCATATTTTAAATATTTTTAAAAATGGACGTCTAAGCTCATTACGTATGCAGAACCAAACGACCATGCATACGTAGAAAATAAACGGAACGGCTTTTCAACAGGCTGCGCTGACTGGTCATTGCTTTAAAAAATGCAGGAAATACAGAAAGGTATTTTCAAATAAGCCACACGCAGGTACGGGTATAGCAAGTAAACAGAAAACAGAAACTCACCAATTCCATGAAGTACATGTACTGAAACGGCGTTGTTTGTATGTAGGCTACTCGTGAAGATCTTATTGTGGTGTGCAGCAACGTTTCGCATTATTTGCATGATCTGATGTACGTTTATCTTAGCTCTGAGCAATTGCAATTTTGAACATCCAATACAAATAATTATACTGAGGTTATCTATTCTTAAGATTCACGGTGATGTTCCTTTGAAACTTGATGTACGGTCTACAATGTATTCGATTTTCAACTGAGATATTAGATAAAATAAAATAAAATCTTAGTGCAATGGTGTTTCATATGATTTTAAACGATAAATATCACATGCAGTGTTTCCTGATTCGACCAGCGGAACTGATGGAGAGGTTTAGCTCACTGTATAATTATTAATTATTTGCTTTATTTTACAGATCCGTTGGATATCTGGCCGCAAGAATTCACATTACAAATCGACAGAGCTTAAGATTGCCACAGCTTAAAATTGCAGTCACCCGTTACAGCGCCAATTGTCACAGAGAACCAGTATGGTTACAACCATGACACGGATAACGAATCAATCGTTCTCAGCACATTTTATGAACATTCCACACTGTAACTTCTTCCGACCGACATCAGACGAAACTTTTACTGATGCCATGAGTGATTTCACTGCGAACATGACATCTGGTGTTTTTTTGAAAACACGACGACAGGCAATAACTCAGAATTTAGCCTCGACGATGTAACCAGAGATCCATATTGGTAGTGTTATCTGTCTTGTGGCTGTGTTCGGCTTCACAGGAAACACCATGGTGGTTCTGGCGGGTTTTCTTGTCCAAGAAGCTCCAAACGCGTACCAACGCGTTCGTCGTCAACTTGGCTACGGCAGATCTGCTTACCTGTATCGCTTCTCCATTCAACTCGGTGGCGCTTTCAGCAAGTGGCTGGCCTTGCCGGAGAGTATCTGTTCCATTGCAGGTGCTATATACTTCACTTGCCTGTCGTGCAGCATTGTCACATTGGCTGCCATTAATCGGTTTATTCATCACCGCCAAAGCAAGATACATATCAATCTACACACCGAAGAAGACAGCAGCCATGTTGGTTTCACATGGCTTTATCCAGCCTTAGTCTGTAGCCTTTCACCTTTGGTTTAGGTAGATGGGGTATTCAAAGAAGACAAGGTATGTTCAGTGGACAGCACACACGCTGACAGCAAACTCCTTTGGTTTGCTGGCCACTGCCCCTGCTTTACCCCATCCCACTGATTATCCTGCTTGTGTTTACGTCAAGATCTCCCTGACACATCACCAGCCACACGAAGAAGATGGTGGGAAGGGATTGAGATGTCAGACATTTCGACTGCATCCGCCACCGTAGCACCAGACAGCTCCAGAGGAAGGCTAACTTACAAGAGGCAAGTGGAGATCACCAAGAATCTCTTCTACGGGTGTGTGTCTTCATCGCGTGTCTTGCACCCTATGCAGCAGCTCTTGATACCACCAAGCGAACCAGTTGTCCCATGGTTTGGCATGATCGTCATCTTCAAGCGCTGTCAACCCTGTCATCTACGGGTTGAAACACCTCATTTCAAGAACGTTTTCGTCTCATGTTTAGGTGTCAATACCGCATGATCCCAGAGCCTTCCAGCTGTTTGCAAAGATTATGCAATGAATTAGAAACGCCATGCATTTGCAATGTATGTTTCTTGATCATAAGAATTGGCTTATAAAAAACCGTCACTTCGATTGTGCCTCATTATGGGTTTTATCAAGATACAAATCAAAGGCAGTGTATGATTTTGACCGCTCTCAAATAGCATAACATTTACTAAATGTAGAGTTGATGATACAGTATCAAATATATTTGTTGGGCAAATATTTCCCAACAAATAATGCACGTCTAAAAGTATCTGTTTATGGTCATCGGTAAGCTTGAAATCTGTGTGGTGATGTGCTTTTTTTTTTTTTTTCTTTTTTTTAAAACATTTTTTGCAGGGGAAAAACGCTATACACGTATAGCCTACGTGGGGACCAAATTTCCCATTATACAAAGATGGTGGCTAAGAGGCCTCTAAATCGGGCAAATGTTCATACTCCTATGGAAAAAAAAATCGTTTAAACACAGCACAGCAGATGTTCAATCGATCCAGCAATTTTGGCTGCAATTGGACATCGTTTCATAGCAACAACAAAAATTAAAATTAAAATGCGACGCAGGGCCTGTCCTAAAATGCCACATTGAATACGAAATTGATTCACCGATCAGCTAACTGCAGCAATGATGTACATTCCCATGTATGAATGAAATTATCTGATTATGACATTGCCATGGTTTTCAATTCGGCATGCTGTGATATTTCACTGACCATAAATACTTAATTAAATCAATAGACCTATGCTTGACCGCAAGAGGGCGCAATGTATAACATTTTGCGGGTACAACCACTGATCTCTATACTAACTGGATAGGAGATCGACGGATTTTTGCAAACAGAATTGCCATCCACGATATTTCAGCCAATCAGATGTCTTATACATATTCGTCATCTTAAATAACGTGCCATGTGATTGGCTGAAATATTGTGGGATGGCAATTTGTTTGCAGAAAAAAAACGCAGACTGGACCGATTGGTTGAAGCTCATTGTTCGCCATCTTTGTTCCCCAAGAAAAAGGTGCGTGATGGCTGGACAGGTTTACTGCTACCAGACCGACGACAATGCCGAGTGCTGCTGAACCGGTTGTTGTTATTGTCTGTATGCTAACGGACATTTGACTTTGACCTTTGGGGAACCAACATGGCGGCCGGTTATTTCAACTTTTTAAAGGCCAATCAGCCCATCTCCTATCCAGTTAGTATAAAATCAGTGGTACAACCACTGTATCAATAAGAAATATTTTCTGAGCAAATGTTACGAAATTACACTTTTACATTTTAAAAGTTTCATTTAAAAACACAAATGTGTAATGGTGCCCTCACACCATGAGTTGCGTTGAGAAACCTATGAGTTGCGTGTAAAATATTTTATACACCAAACGCAAACCCAAATCAACAATTTGTCATTTTAACCTATTCAACCTATGGGTTGCGTGTGAGTTGCGTGTGGTTGCGTGTGTTGCGTGTGGTTGCGAACTGAACTTATGATCCCCAATATCTGCGATCACCTGCGTACGAGTTGCGTGCGAGTTGCGTGTGAGTTGCGTAGAACTACGAGTTGCGTTGAGTTGTGTTCAAAACTTACAGTTGCTTGGACCTGCGTGCTAGTTGCGTGCTAGGTTGCGAATATCGGTCACGTGATAAAACCTATTCTGTATGTATTGGGCTAAATTGACCAGATTAAACTGATGTCCAATAACAGCAAGAGGTAGCTCCATGTTGTCACCTCGGGGGTCCAACAACTGACACCGATCTAGAAAGGCCCACTATTTATACCATTTCAACACGCATGTGTACGCAACTAACACGCAACTCACACGCAACTAATAGGTTGGATACGCAGGGCATAGGTTGGGGATACGCTGGAATACGCACAATGGTTGGGGTACGCTACACACGCAACAGGATTGCAACAGGCACGCAACACGATCGCAACATGATCGCAACAGGTACGAACACATTCGCAACATGTACGCTACCAAAACCTGGCCAGATACCTCAAATTTGGACCTGCGATCACCTGCGTTCATAACTTGAGTTGGTACTCTGTTGCGATCGTGTTTGGATCGTTGCAGTGTAGCGTCCCTGTTGCGTATAAATTGATCGCAGGCATTCGCAGAGAATTATTGAACATGTCTCAAAATTTCTGAACTTACTCTGGTGTGTCTGCGATCACCTGCGTGCTTGTTGCGTACTTCAAACCTAAAACCTAGTTGCGTGTGAGTTGCGTTCGAACTTATGACCACTATTTTTATTCGCAACCATACGCAACTGGTGATCGCTATGGTGTGAGGGCACCATAAATTAATTTTTTTAAAGGAGTAGGCTACATCTTGTACATATAACATGACAAGAGATGTACAAACATACATAATCATATTCAAAACTTAAATAAATAAATACATTAAAAAATACTTACTAATAATAATAAGGCTAAAAGAAAGTCTCCGGTTTCGGTCATCGGTCGGCTTCAAAATCGGTGGGTGACGCGCTTTTTCCCGGCCATCTCGAAAATCGGACAAACGTTCATACCCCATGCGAAAAGTCGTTTAAGCATCGGCTTGCAGAATTCCAATTGATCACAATTTTGCTGCAACTGGACATTAGACCATGGATGAACTTAAAATGAGACCTATTTTTTTATTTCGTGATCCCATCACAGGACCACATAAAATTTGGAACATAAGGGGTTTCAGTGGTGCTGAATCTAATCATGATTGTTGCTAAGTCGTAAAATTGCACATTTAAAGATATTAATTATTATTACTTAATATTGATTAACCTTATATAAGGGAGCGGCGCACAACATTCCCCAGTGTATTCTTTTACATTTTTTTTCAATTACAATTTTTTTAAAGAAATGATGGTATTTGTCACATTATCATATCAGGTATTATGGAATTCAAATGCACCGCAGCCAACGGCCATCTTGGATTTTGTCTTTTATTCTGTAATGTTAGGTAAAACGTATTGAGTTTTCTCAATGGATGCTTTACTTTTCATGTACTTGATCTGCATAACATCAAGTATACAAATATGATAATAAATAAAATAAATGACATACTCCTCAAATATCATGTTTTATTGTGTTCGACATCAAAATAATAAAGATTTTAGCGCGCACATATCCACCTGCTGGGCGCTCAAGGCGCAGAAACAAAGAAAAACCTGAATACAAACAATATACAACGATAGATAGGGAAAAAATATTATGTATTGAGATACATGTACCTCACAATGCAATTACAAATATACATCATCTTTGAAGAGTTGTGACATAAGATGAGTTTTAAGCATCGACTTAAATCTGGTTATACTATGACAAGATTTGAGTTTAGTTGGAAGATGATTCCAGAGTCTCGAGCTGCGACAGAAAACGACTATCACCCCAGTTCCGTTTTGAAGTTGGTTCCTTTAGGAGGACACGTTGCTGGAGCGCAATTGCGTGATGGAGTAGACTTTAAAGGCACCTGCAATAGGTTTTTATTGATTTAAACAATAAAGTATATGTGTATTAACAATAAACAAATTGTTGAGTGATTTTTTGTCAGATTTATATGTTTAAAACAATATGAAGTTGTTTGGAGGGTGACTCGCCCATCCTTTTTGTGACGTCATTCGAGGAAGGATTCGCTGATGGAACATCGACCCCTCGACGCCCTCGAGAATTGCCGTGCTTCACGTGTGGTTTGGTTTTTAAAGTTTTCCGGCATTTTCCAGCAATCCCGACCAGGTGTATTGCTGCTGATGCAAAAAAAAACTAAAGATGGGCAGTGCATCTGTTTCCCCGGGTGATCCCAAATATAGGCGGTTTGGGCAGGAAAGTCAGGAAACGAGGCAAGTGGTCCTGTCCGACGTCGTTTCAGGCTATGCAGTGACGCTATGCAGTTTCGTAGCACTAGCGGCATTGCTGCACCTATATCGTGAAAACTTGCATGTTTCCCCCGGGCCTTTTTTTACGTTGTCGTTTCATCTAAAACGGTTAAAGGTTAGGATACTTTTTGTAATATTGTGCTGGCAGTTCTGAAACTTGACAGTTTTTAAGACATGAAAGACCAATGTGTCATTCTGCGGTTGTCAGAGATTTTTTAAAATTAAATTTTTTTGCACAGAGACTAGTAAAAGCAGTAGTCATATATAATTCTTCATATTGCTTTATTCTTTTAAAAATTGGAAAGGGTTTAAAACGATTGGGGTTTTCGTCGTCCCTCGGATTCTTCCGGATTCGGTGACGCATCGTACCGATCAGGACCCAGACGAATGTATAGACTACATTTTCCTCTCAAATACCCCCGCCCTCAAAGACGCCCAAAACAGCCCTTGTCAATGAAAAAGGGGGGGCCCTATTCTAAAGTCGTAAAACAAAAAAACCACTATTTCTGAAACCCTTATTCTTGTTTTTTCCCAATTCCTTTTTAAAAAAAGTTATATTTTGAAAAAGCTACATTTGACAAAAAAATTTCCCAGGTGCCTTTAAGGTTCAGAAAATAAATTGGCAAGTTTTTAAAAATTTGGGAACAATTAGCATAAGTTTAAAACAATTCTTGGAAACAGACCCAGTGCAGTTCTTTCAAGATTGGCGTGATATGATGACTTTCTGGACAAAGTTTTTTGTATGTGCGAAGACGAGATATTTGATTCGGGGGAGACCGTAAAGGAGAGCATTCCCATTATCGAGCCGTGATGTGACAAACGCATGTATAATTTGTTCAGCAGCATTTTTATTCAAGTATTTCCTAATTCGGTTATATTTCGATATGAAATGATGATATGCGAACAATTTTGGGAGTATGTGGTTTTAAAGTCATTGTCGAGTCAAATATAACACCCAAATTACGTGCATGTAATGAGGGGTTATCTGCGAGTCCCCAAATTGTAAAATGGAAGAGAAATTTTAGACAATTGCTGATGATCCAAATAGAACAATTCGGTTTTCATCGTTCAATTCAGGAAGTTTTGTCTCATCCAACTTGAATCTTGAATACATTTCTCCGTGTTTTAATGCAGGAATCGGCAGGTTCTTGAGAAGATTTAAAGTAATGTAAAGCTGCTGTAAATCAGCGTAAACATGGAAATTTTAAATTTATACTTAAAAATGATATCACGAAATGGAAAGGTATAACAGTAAACCACTGTGGGCCGAGCACAGAGCCTTGGGTACAGAATAGTCAAGAATAACAGGCTCGAGATAGGTTACCAATACAAACATGCTGAGGCTATTTAAAATGTAGGACTACACCAATCCAGGGCTGTGTCATGTATTCCAAGATGATATTGAAGGCGGGAGAAGGATTTTATGATCGACCGTGTCAAAAGCGGCGCTTAAGTTCAACAAACTAATGCAGTGATTTTCCTCATCCATGGCAGAAAAAAATAATGTCATTGTTGACGCGAGAAGAGGTTTCCGTTCCATGAAATGGTTTGTAGGTTGCCCGAAATGTGTCCGACAGGTTATTACACGAACATGGTCCGTGATGAAACAACCTCCTCGATTGTTTTCCAAGGTACTTTAAATCGCTACTGGTCGGTACTTGAAACTTCCTTTGTCCAAATTGGGTTTTTTTTAGGAGTGGTTTAAAGAGCAACCTTCTGGCTATTGGGGAAACAACCCGGAAGAAAAAATCGTTTACAATAATTGTGATAACTTAGCAAACACATCAATATTTTGTTTTATTAGCGAAGTTGGCACTGGACAAGTTAAATATTTTGATGGCGATTTAGAAGTTTCTTGATCTCCGAACACTAGTAGGCTCAAACATGGACAGTCTAATTGTGGATCCTTGCGTGATGGTGTTTGTGATAAAAAGGCAGGTACTGAGGAAAGAACGACGGATATTCAAATTTTGTGACAAAAGTTTGAAAAGATTGCGAGGTCCTGATCGGAGTGTGTAGATGGAAGCACTGGAGCTTTAGAAGCAGCTTTTCAACAATGTTAAAGAGTTTTTCTGATCACCAGAGCTATTTTCCCACAAGAGATGAGTAGTGAGTTATTTTTGTGGTAATCATGTTCTTCAAATATCACGTTGGTTACAGACTGCCGATGTACTCCACGTTTTTGCAGACGGATATCACATTGAACCGGGGGATTAGATTGTAGTTTAACAGTTCGAGTTTTTGGGAGCATGATCATCCAAGATGTTACGGACAGTAGATTCAAAGACTGACACAAGAATCCAGCTCACCATCTTCAAGGTTTACATTTCCAGTTAAATTCACATCATGACATAAATCTTTAATATTTACTTTTTTCCAGGCGAGTAGTTACAGAAATGGTAGGTATGGGAGGTTTTTAGGTTCAAATTTACCATGATTGCATAATGATCAGATAAGCCAGGATGAATAGTTATATTCGAGATAAGAGGTAAAGTTTTTTCAGGGTTATCAGAGTCAAGACAGGACCATATCGGTGAGGGTACTGTGATGTGCTGTATAAGTCCATGAGCAGAGAGCAGATCTTAAACTGATTTGATAATTGTTTGATAATGTCCATATGAATGTTAAAATCGCCGGTTAAAATAATGTCAGATGGGTGTAAGAGATAATCGACATTAATTTTCAAATTCTGCAAAACTGGAGAAGTTTACATGTTTACCATCAACATCCTTTCTGGTCGATATATATATATATATATTCAAGGAACAGATCTTTGGGGTTGCAATTTACCCAGCATGCAGAGATTCAAATGTTAGGTAGTCAATGTTAACACTTTTTATACTGACAGATAAACTGGACCGAAAGAGTAGTGCAACCCCTCCACCGGTCTTTATTGGGGCTGGGGATATGATGGGAGAGTAGCCAGCAGGAGTACACTCACGGGGGAGCAAGTCATCATCAGGTTTAAACCATGTCCGGTTGGCAACACGATCCAAATTGTTTTGAAGTACAAAGTCAACAAACATCCGATTGTTACATATGGATTGAGTATTCAACAAGAGCGGTTTAGACCATCGTGAAATTTGGGGTTGAAGTTATGCCAATGTCGCTTGTTTATGTGGTTGAGTTCACTGCTGGGGTTGGTAAGGCTGGGGTGAGTTTGCAAGTCTGTCCATTCTACGGCGACCAGCTTTTTACCCTAGTGTGCGGCGGTATGTTTGGGGTTGATTAGCAAGTATTCCCAAAACAGTTCAATTGACTCAATGCTGAATAAGATAAAGCCACATCAGTACAAGAATTTGGAAGATTGAGTAGTTCATTGCGCTGTAGGAAATTTTATGGAGCTGAGTGGCGTTTGTGGGTGTTGATCAGTGTTTCAGGTCCAGGGTTTGGGTTTATGTACCGAAATTAAGAGTTCCAGGTAAGGTGGCAGATGAATTATCATAGTATGATATGGACGTCTCAAAAAATTTAAGATGGGGATTTGAGGTGAAAATCTGTAGATTGCATCTTGTATCCATCTACATGAGTCAGAGACACAATGGTCTGGGTAGCGGAGTAGAATAAACAAAATGTAGACCTCCATTGTCTGATCACGGGTTTTTGATCCAAACAAAAATTTGGGTCAGTACAGGTTACAATCTCAGCTACAGGTTATAATCTCAGCTACAGGTTATAATTTTAAATCAGAGTTGACTGCACAAATAAATGAAGATCCAAATGTGTATACACCAACAGTAAAATCTTTCTGCACAGACAGACAAAACAACAGTTTTTCATATTATAAGAAAACGAATGTCAAATACTCACATAAAACGTCCAGTAGATTCCAGGTGTAATAAGAAATCTACTAGTATAAAAAAGAAAAAACCGAGCTACAAACACTTATTAGCACAAAACTGAGATCTGTTATGAGTGGTTGCTTGTAAAGGCTCAAGTCACAAGTCACATGGACTCTAATTAATGTACATAAACTTTTGCATGTCACAATTTGACCTCGGTTACTCCTTGGGGAATGCAGTCTTTACACCGACAACCAGCATGATTTATAATAATATAATACACAGCCTTTACAATGAACACATATTTGGAATAAGATTCCATTCAAATGTCTCAAGACTTGGGTGATATTTCTATTGAGCAGATTAAAGAGAAAACACCTTAGGCTTAGGAGTTCTGACTCATATGAAACCTAAAACTTCAAAATGAGGACCTAAACTGTACTGTACTGTACAAATGCACTGACGGATGACATACCTTTTGAATATTTGGGACAACACATTCCATTGTTAAAATCTGACCCCCTGGTAAACAAAACACGTAGACCCACTTTTTGTTAACGATATGTGTTCAGTTGATTTTCAAGAGAAATCACTATAGTACAACGTCACTTGCTTTACACAACTTTTTGCCGACTTCATGTTAACACACGCCAAAACTGAAGGGGAGTTCCGTTACATTTTTTCTCAACATTGGCCTTTAGAAAACATGTTTTTCTTTGAATAAATATCACCATTTGTTTTCACATTGCACGAGTAAAGAACTGATGTTTGGGTTCTTATTAACAGCCTTTTGCGGATTACAATTCGAAAGAAAATTTGGCTGCTACATGTCAAAAGTAACGGAATTTGTTTTCATGGGGTTTTCTCAAATAATCTGTAAACGGTAAGTTACAGTTTTTGTTTTAATTTTGGTGATAAATGAATATACATTCTCTTTTAACACTCCTCCAAACGACATTTGAGCGTTAATATTATTTGACTTTAGTTAGGCAGTTGATGTTAGGGCAGTGGGGGTGTCGTCCCAGCGGTCTAGCCACGGGCCCAAGTTCTGTGTTACAGCAGAATTGGGGTTTGAACTGCCGTGACACTTGTGTCCTTGCAAGACACTTTAAACCCTAATTTCTTTCCACCCAGGGGGTTTAAAAGGTACCTGGAGGGCAGTTGGGATTCCTATGTGCGCTGTAATGGCAGCAATTGAGCGTATACTCCCAGGGCTGAGATGGTTCAGGAATGATTTATGAGCCTTATGAGCCTTATGAGCAGGGGAATGATATAATGCGCCTTTTAGCACCACAGTTGTGGATAGTGCGCATATAAGTCCCACAAAAAATTTAAAAATAATAATGGGGCTCATGGCGTGCCGTATAACGGTAGACTTGATATCAAGTCTGTATAAAAAAACAGTTGTATCTTTTCGTCCGGGCCCCCCCAACTGCGCATTGATTTCGTATCGGTGAGTCACGGGCCAATGGCAAGGGGGTTCTAGATTGGGAAACTACCGTACCCCAGGATGAAGGCATCCCCGCAGAAAATACCAGGGCATCCAGGGGGCGGGCTGCCCGGGGAATTGGTAAAAAAAAATTTAAAGGGGGAAAAAAGGGGGGGGGGAGGTGGAAAAGGGAGGGAGCCCAAAAAATAAAGGACAATATTAAACATCTGCTTTTCTATTTTTTTAAAAATAAATACTAAAAAATGCAACAAAAAAAAAGGTTATCAATCATGCCATGGAACACCCCCTTTGAGAGAAAACCAATATTTGAGCCGGGGATTTCAACTCTCCCATCTCAACATCAAACCCCTCGGGAGAAGTTAAAAATCCCCACAGAGCAAAAAAATTGATCCTTGCTGAATATTTTTTTTTTGCAAAATTTTTTGAGGGGCCTAAAGAAAATTCTTTTAAAAGTTTTTCCAGTGCCATCATGTCCAGCAACGGGGATCAGGCCCAAATTTTGGGGGCCAAATGTCATGGAGGGGGTATTTGGGGAAAAACGTTTCTGTGGGTTTTTTGTTTTTTGGGTCTAGAGAAAAATTTTTTTTAAAAATTTCGTGAAAATTTTTTGGGATTTGAACCCGCCCTTGTATTGATGGGTCCTGCGGTCAAACCCACTTACTAATGGGGTTTCCGGAATGTTAGTTTTGGCTCTGGGGAAAATATTATTCATAAAGATTAGCTTTTCCCTGTATAGGCCCATAATGGTCGTTAAATCCCCGGGCAAAATGGGGATTGGAGGAAACAACAACCATTAAAACAAAAACAAAATTCAATCGATGGACACCCCTTGGGAAAAACTCAATAACCCGAGTGGTGGTGGGAGACGGTCGATATTGAAGGAGGGTGGAAAACATTCTCCTTTAACCAAACTAGGAGCCCCCCCCGATGGAAAGGTGCCCTTTTTTAAAATGCCGCCTGAAAAAAAAAATTTTATGCCGCCTGGAATTTGGGTTATTATTTTAAAAAATTTATCCCCACGGGGGTTTCAAAAACAACATTGACAGTTTTGATACCCTTTTCTTATTGCCGATGGAGCCCCATTTTGGGTTTTCCCTATTTAAAAAAAAAAACAAAAAAGCCCCCCCGTTTTTTTTAACCCGTCTAACGAGGGAAAAAATTTTCGACGTTTTCCCATAAAATTAAACTTTTATCCGGGACCCCACAAAAACCCCTTCGCGGTGGCCCAAAAAGGCCCCCCCTGCGGGGGTCAACCTGTGCGCCCGTCAATGGTTTTTTTAACGCACAAACACCATTGCAAATTTTTTGGCAATGTTGATCGTAGGATTAAAAATTCTGTAGCCAATCAGTGTGTTGTTTTTCATACTTTAACAAAGCTAACGAAAAGGATTTAGCTGCCGGAGGCGAAAAGGTGGGTTTTGTTTTTTCTCTTTTCCCCCTTTTTTTTTTTTTCTTTTTTTTTTTTTTTTTTTTTTGGGGGGGCGCTTGGTTTTTTGGGGGGGCCCGTTGGCCCCGGATCCGGTTTGGGCCCGTAATGAAACCATGTTTTTTTTTTGATCGTTAAAATTGTCCCCAAACAAAGACCTTGGCTTTTAAAAAAAAAATCGTCTCATCATGATGTTTTTTTTTTTAAAACCCGAAAAGTTTTTGACAAAACAAAACCCTAGTATCTGTTTACGCAATTATTTGGGCCCCTTTCCAAAATTTTTGCAGTGAAATTTTTAAATGCAAGGCTGTGATGCATCTGAACACAGAATTATGGTCGTATCATCTCTCCGTTAGGTTACTAGTTAGTAAGTTTATTTATAGCCTGCTTCAAACGTCGAACTTTGCCGTATCTAATTCAAATAATGACCCAAAAATTTACATTATTTGAATTAGACACGGCGAAAGTCGACGTTTAAAGCTAACTGACCGTAAGTTCGACAGGCGGGTCTTGCGCTCTGAACGCCAGCTCGTCTCTGGACTCTTTCAAGCGAAGAGATGTTTTTGGTGATATGGGGTTTCCAAGCAGTGCTCCCATATCAAAGATGTGCTCTAACCAGTGTGAAGTATAATTTCTCTTCGATGGACTTTCAGGCCAGTCTCGGTTAGCCCTTAGCAATCTTCTTAGGAACTGATTGATTTATTTTAGTCAACCCATTCTTGAAGACAATTTTCCTCCACGAATTTAGTTAATGGAGATGACTTCATAAAGTTTAACACAGCCTCATTATGACAATTAATTGATTGCAGTTTCTTTTATATTATATTTGATTTCACAGAAGCTTGGTGATAAAAATATCAAGGATGTGTCTCATAAAAGGTTGATAAAAAGGAATAAAAATTAGGGTGCAGAGTAAAATAAGCCACCATCCAAGGTGAACAGCGCCTTCAGTTTGGTGTACTGTCATTATGAGAAAAGTGGATTTTTGTATCAATTTCCAATGATGATTATAGTGACTTTTTTCAAATACTTCCCAAAATTAGTTAGTCTACATTTCGTTTGCAATCGATAGTCTGTGATCGGGTACAAAGTAAGCTAGTCTGGTTTCTTGACCCAATTCCTCCACGTCTATAAATTGTTCCGTTTCATCTGAAGAAGGGTCGGGTACCGTGTGGGAAATTACAATCGCCGATGTCAATTTACAGTCGGATTTCACGCCAGTACGCATAGGCCCCGAACGGGTGGTCTTGCAGCTGATCTGCGATGGTTTTAAACAGGGCAAGGAACAGTATGAAATCAAGCCTTTCTTGAAAATTTCAACTGACGAATTAAAACCAAGAAAAAATTTGGATAAAATTAAAAATGAAGTCAAAATGCAAATTAATGCCAAAAATGGGAGGGAGAAACTTATATTGTTGTAGACATGACATTTCTAAATAATGGCTAAAATAATGATATATATATATATATATACTATATATATTCTCCATATAATCTTGTAAATCTTTGAAAAAAGTCGGTGAAACTTGTCCAGTAGAACTCGTACTAGCTCAGATTTGGCACAAAAGAGCATCAGAATCCTCTAAAAATTTCAACTGACTGAATTAAACCAAGAAAATTCCGGATAAATTAAAACTGAAGTCAAAACTGAAATTAAATGCCAAAAATCGGGGAGGAGAAACTTATATTGTTGTAGTCATGACATTGCTAAAATAATGGCTAAAATAATGATATATATATATATATATATATTCTCCATATAATCTTGTAAACTTTTGCAAAAAGTCAGGTGAAACTGTCCAGAATCGCCTCAGATTGCACAAAAGAGCATCCAGAATCAAAAATTTAGGGCCTTAAGGGGCCTGGACCCCCTAATAAGGCTTCGCGCTTCCGCTCGCATTTGTCCGTATTGGGTGCCCCGTCTAAAAAATTCTGGATCCGCGCCTGAATACGGCCAATCTACGACTTGATCTCAAATTATTTTAAAGCTCGAATGTCTGGAAGGCCAGATTCAAGGCCTAAACTATCAGAATAAATCCGAAAAGGAAGATCAATTCAAATATTATTTGATTGTTTAATCCACAGCCATATGCTCAGTTGAAAACTTCGAAACGAGGGAGAGGAATGCAAGAGTTCTATATTGAAACTACCTTGAACTGCCCGGGTTGCAAAATTTATTTTTTTTACAGAATCTATGTTATAGCACGGATAACTTAAGTTTTCAGTGAAATTTCACTGTGCTGACTATCATTCCTTGAGATTGTAAAGTGGATGCTTTAACAATTCACATAATAAATTGACATGAAATCTGTACTACCAATCAGCAGTTATCATTCTTATGTTTCACTTTCAACAGAGTGACTGCCCATTTTGACAGTTTCTACAACTGTCATCCCAGTCCATAGCAACACTTGGACTTGTTTTATCACCATGACAACCGATCTACTCACAATGGAAACCGAAGTGGCCACGACCACGGTGGCGGATTACCAGACAAATTACACCAGTTTATCTGAACATTCTACCCGTGGAAATTCCTTCATGACGACAACTGACGAAAGTTTTACTACTGGGACAAGTTTCGTTGAAAACACAATTCGACTACGGACTTGTTTGGAATGTTGACAGTAGGCGATGACCAAGGTTTTCGCTTTGAGGACTTCACACAGAGGTCCATTATTGGTAGTATCGTCTGCCTCGTAGCTGTGTTTGGCTTCATTGGTAACACCGTGGTGATTCTGGCGGTTATTTTATCCAGAAAGCTTCAAACGCGTACCAACGTTCGTCGTCAACATGCCACAGCGGACCTGGTAACTTGTGTTGCCGCTCCGTTCAGTGCGGTGGCGCTGTTCAGCATGAGTGGTTGGCCTCTGCCGGAGAAAGTATGCTCCGTTGCTGCTGCCATCGGCTTTGCTACCTGGTTTGGCAGCATTATGAACTGAGCTGCTATTTCTATTAACGGTTTGTTCTCCTAACCAAGCCAGCAGTGACACCAGTCCATCTACACCAAAGAAGATAGCAGCAATGTTGACTTTACGCTATACCTCTGCGTTAGTCTGTTGTTTTCCACTCTTCGGAATAGGTAATGGGGATATTCGGACAAGTACAAGACCTGTACTCAAGACACCTCCGCTGAATCAAGTGACCTCTTCAGTCCGTTGGGATCAGCGCTCATCTACCTATCTCATTGGTCATCCTCTTCGTCTGTTACTCAAGATATATCGACACATCACCGGCCACATGAAGAAGATGAGAAAAGGGATTGAGATGGTTGACACTTCAAACTCTTCTAACGCAACCGTGACTCCACGAAACGACCGGCGAGTTTTAGCAAGAGGCAGGTGGAAATTACAGAATCTCTTCTACGTAATGTGCGCCTTTTGTGTGTCTTGCCCTTTGCAATCGCTCTGATGATACCGCCCAGCGATCCGGTCATCCCGTGGACCGGAATATCATCATCTTCAACAGCGCCGTCAACCCTGTCATCACGGGTGAAACACACATTCAGGAGGTGTTTCATCACGTTTCATGCCGATATCACATGATTCAGAGCCATCTAACTGTCTGCGAAGATGAGATCAAGATGATGTGAAACACAAATATCGTCACCGGCAAATGAAAGTTTCTCTGGCAATGACACGATCAAATAAATCATGCTGTTGCAAAGATCATTGATACAAACACAATGTTACACTCACCTCGATAAAAGTGTATCATTCGCATTATCACATTATGGTGACTCACACTTACTGAAAAATGCCTATATATATAGATTTGATTATATCCAATACAGAAGTACATGTTGAAACCTGGCGGTTGCTGGCGAGTGTCTAGGAATAATCGCCATTATTCTTCCAAAGAAGAAATTTGTTGGCGCTTCACAAAGCTCATACCCCAGATTACAGTCAATCACTGGCATTTTATTATATTAATTTTAAACAGGGGATATTGCAGGGAAAGATTCAGGTCGTGGTTCATGGCAACAAGAGAGGGGCACACAAAAGGTCTGGTAAATAATGCACGGGGTCCAAAGGGCACATGATATCCTGGCTTTTACGCAGGTGGCGTGACCGCATTTTTCAGCGTTGCTAAGGGTGGGCGAGACTAGCTAGGCCCTATGACTATGTGCATCGTCATTATTTAATTATTTATTTCTTATTTTAACTGACTGACCATTCAGTGGTAAACAGTGTTCTCCATGAATCCCAACATACAGTTTGGTACAATATGTACATATTAAACATAACAAACATTAAAACATGAACAAATTCAATCAAATTATAGATTTACTCAGGATAATAAGCAAACAAGGAGGGGAAAAAGAATAGAAATGTTCCAGGAACCATGCCTGTTTCCTGTTTCAAACCTCGATAACAAAATAATTTGGGTAAGCACTGTGTTCTCTATGAAAATTAATGTTTCACACCTCACACATTATACTGGTTCAAAACCTAGGTAACAAAGGCTTCGATAAATATAATATCTAGGTTATTTCCGGTTCGGAAACTCATCTACAACCCCAGCGCATTGTTAGTCGCATGCTTTCGCCTTTGGCAGTGTTATTTTGGAAAAATTAACCTTTCAATTGAATAAAGCAAATCCTCTCAGATGATCAAAACAGCCATTCACATAGCTCTCCAGCAGCAAGATCGCAACATCATAGACGCTGTGACATTATAGACCAAACGATTTAAGGTATCTAGCAGAACTCGGCAATTTTCAATCGCCGGCATTCTGATTTTACTGGTATCAGCAATTATTTTAATACTTTGAACAAAACGATAGCAGCTTGATGAGTACCACGGTGCCGGATACAGATGCAATTTTCAGAGCACAATTTCGGAATTGACAGCTGCAAATTGTTTCGTTACAACTGATGACACATCAGTTTTAACACTATCTCTGAACAACTACACAGTCATGTACTTTGACTGAGAAACAGGCGATGACCGGGGCTTTCGCTTTGAGGATTATACAAGAGAGTGATTGTGGTGGTATGTTCTGCCTCGTGCCTGTGTTTGGCTTAATCGGAACATCATGGTAATTTGGGCAGTTGTTTTTCAAGAAACTCCAAACGCGTACCAACGCGTTCGTCGTCAACTTGCACGGCAGACCTGTTTAGTTGCATCATGCTCCACTCACTGCAATCCCGTTATTCACAGAAAGGTCTGCTATTGCCTGAGATGCTATGCCCTTGCAGCAGTTATGTATTACAGTACCATGGCATGCAGTATTATTAACTTGACCGCTATTGCTGTTAACCGGTTTGTCCTGATCACCAAACCAAGAGAGACTTATGTCCATCTATACAACCAAGAAGATAGCGGCCATGTTGGTGTTCACTGGTTGTATCCAACATTAGTGTGCATTCCCTCTTTGGCTTAGGAAAATGGGATATTCGGACAGTACAAGATTTGTGCACTAGACTACTCATATGAAACAGCTATATTTTCCAAGGGTTAGCGTCTGGCTCATCTACCCATTCCACTGATTATTCTGGTCTTTTGCTACTTCAAGATCTACCGATACATCACTGGTCACACGAAGAGGATGATGGGCAACGAGATTGAGCTGAATGTCTCTCACCCGGCATTCCTGCAGCAGCAGCAGCACGAATCCACAGAGGAGTTTCAGCAAAAGAGGCAGGTGGGATCACCAGAATCTATTCTACGTGGTGTGCTCCTTCATTGCGTGTCTGGCTCCTTCGCCGTCTCTCTTGATACCGCCCCTCGAGTTTGTCATCCCATGGACCGGTGTGATTGTCGTCTTTAACAGCGCAATCAACCCAGTCATCTACGGGCGAAACACCCATTTCAAGGAGGTATTCCGTCAAATGCTTCGGTGCCGATATCAATAATTCCAGACCTTCTAGCTGTCTGCAGAAGATGAGATCAAGATGATGTGAAACACAATATCGTCACCGGCAAATGAAAGTTTCTCTGGCAATGACACGATCAAATAAACTCATGCTGTTGCATAGATCAGATATAACACAATGTTACACTCACACTCGATAAAAGTGTATCATTCGCAGTTTTAATATTTTTTAAAGGCATTTCTATACTTTGTTACCATTATTACTTCTTTGATGGTTAAATCACTTCCTTTAAACTATAAATTGTGTTTTTATTGTGCTTACTACACTGTAAGATACGCAAATTACAAGAAAATCCAGGGTCACGTTCGTGCCAATCGTGCATCTATCCTCTAAAATTATATCCGGTCTTCCGAGTCAGGGGCACTTCCAGCGCCATTTGATGTACAAATACAAACTCACAGTCTGCATACGCTATAAGTACTTTACATTCAGTGAAAACTGTTTGAATAAAAACCGCGCCTAACCAGCGATATGCCTATTGCCATTGATGAGGCTTATTGTTTCCAGGTCGAACATGGGTGATTTTACCCTTGCTGAAAGCGTATTGTAAATTTGTTTTACCCACGTTCGTCATGGAAAAAAATACGCACCGTATGACAGAAGTTGCTTGCGTATATAGGGCGCCTCGACTGATTATTGACAGGTAGGCGTACATTCACAGAGAAGCAAGGGCGTTAGACTGGTCCCTTTATATCCTATACGGATATGACAGGCTCAGGCGTACCATTCAAGGGTTTCATTGGATATGTTGTGCGGAAGATCGACGTCACGCTTCGAGGCTCCGCGCAGCTTCCAACCAGGTCAGGTTGAACATTGGGGGAAAATATGGAGCCGCTTGGCAGGATCTGGCTAATCATGCGCCTCTAGTTCAAAGCGTGACGTCAGATCTTCAGGCTAGGGGCATGGGTCCCCTTCCGAGATCGAAAGCTCTGTGGCGGAAATGTTTTGGTGAATAATAGACCTATAGGCCTAATAATTGGAGTGTGCGTACGCACAGGTGCGCTACGGAACCAATGAGTAAGACTGGTCCCTGTTAGTTTATCCTCAGATAAGACAGGCTCTTGGCGCACCATTCAAGGGATATCATTGAATAAGTTGTGTTGAAGATTTGACGTCACGCTTTTAAGTTCTACCAACTGCTCAACCAAGGTCAAAGTTGATCTCAGGAAAAACATGGCGCCGCACGGTCGGTATCTGGCTAAATCACGAGCTTCAAAGCGTGACGTCAGATCTTCAGTTCCTTTACCTCTGAGCAAGGCAACTTAGTTTGTGACGTCATAAGTTACTAATTGCATGTTGCCGTATTGTTTTCTCGTTAATTTAAAGTTTAAAGCCTTTGTTAAATGTTTCGTTTGAGTTTGTTATTTCAAATATATTTTGTATTGCTCTATAGCTTCCTCCAAACTATTGTTAATAAATTGCTTTGTATTTTGTATTTTTCCATAGATAACTGATCCATAAGTCCCTGTCATGGGCTATCATTGACAACATGTAGCCAAAGGGAAGGGGCAGGGAGCCGCCCCACTTGTAGCAAATAATGTCTGTCAGTAAATTCACAAACTTGTTGGTATTTCTGATTGACATAATTTGTCAGTTCATTTCAGTTTTGTGTCGATCAATTTACCCCAAAAATGATTGCCCCTGCCTCCACTCTGAAAATCCAGGCTGCCACTGGTGAGCAATGCACGCAACTGCAGTGAAGAAACCCTAGCTAATATGTCTCTGTTTACAGTGAACTGTATCATGATGGTGAAAGCCCAACCCAGGCAAAACAACCTCTATGTTGTATTATGTGTTCTAAAAAATTAAACCCATAATACGACTTTCCCCTGAGGAAAAAAATAAGTTCCCCCAAATTCCCAAAAAAGTAAACCATTATAAAATTTTGGGTTAAAAGTCTGTAAATGCATAAATAATTTAAAACATCAAAGTTATGTATAAAAAAGCTGTGAAAAAACCTTATCAAACATAATTAGTTTTCATTCATTCAACTTAATTTTTTCTTCAGATGACAATATTCTTTTCGAAATAGTTTCACATTTTTTTTTAACATTTTTAAATTTTGATTTGATACAGGGGTTCTGGAATTTTAACCTTTCCCCGTCGAGTTTTTTTTATTTTTCCCAATGATATTTTTTCTTCAGATTTTTGAAAATCTGAAAGGGTCTTTCCCTGTTTGCTCCTCCCACTTGTTTGTTGTTTTTTAGTCTTTTCCAAAAATAGGTGGCCCCAAATTGGGTCCATAGCAAAATGATATTTCCATTCTAAACCCCCAGAAATGGATGTTCCAAAATACACAATATTTGACCCCCATCCAGATCTGAAATTAAAAATTTAATACAGATGTAAATAGGCCAGTATATGACGGGTTTAAATATTATAGATTATATATAAAACACATCAAAGTATAAAATTTTAAAATATTGATCTTTTGGGGAAAGGGAACACAAATATTCAAATGAGGTTTTACAAAATAGTTTTACAAAGGTGGTTTAAGTTTGTGCCAAAAAATTAATGGCGTCCCCCACAAATTCATTTGGGCACTATTTCTGAAAAACCCCGACTATTTGAAAATAAAAAATTTTTAAAACATTGTATTCATTTATCTATAGTAAAATAAAAATGTTCTGATGAAAAAAAAAGTCCTTTAAAAATGGCAAAAGTTGAATGAAAACACGGGCGATACATTTTTAAAATACAGTTGACATTTCAGTTTACAACATTTAGTCAATGGGGTTTTTTTAAAATACCACCGATACTTTTCAGGGTACACATAAAAAACCGTTCATAAAGCTTTCATTTTTTTTGTCCTTTATTTACTGGTTTCTGAATACTAATGACGGGTCAATTCTTTTAAAGAATGCGGGAAATGAAGGGGTTTTGAATGTTTCTTAAACCCGGGGGTATATAAAAGTCACGGAAAAACAGCAACCCCAATTCATCGTACATTTTGTAAACTCGAAACGACTTTTTTGCATGACTCGGAGTTTTTTTGTTTTCGTAAAACTCGATGATCGACAGTAAGTGGCAAGGGTAAGGCCAATGGGATTACTATTTCTCGTCAGCGCCCGCACGTGATTTTGGCCCCAAAAAATTTCATTATCCAAATTTCTTATTTTGAAACTTTTTGGGGAAAACCGGAAAACCCGGGGAAAACTACTCCCAAGCTAAAGGAACCCATTATTGGGGTCGATGTTTTGACTTCGCTGTATCAACATTCCGGCCCCCACCTTCCTAACGGGGCCCATAAGGCTATCTGCCAGTTTCCCGGGCGAAAACCCATGGCATGGGGAAATTAGTGTACATGCAGCTATTGCACCCAAAACCGCGGGACTTTCCCCGGGTCATAAATTGCAACCTCGTTTCAATGCATATTTGTCCCGGGCCCTTTCCCGGGGTGTATTTGCCGTGGTACGAGGGGGTATTGATCGATCGTTGTCATGCCTTAAGGTATGTTCATGTCGTTTCATGCTGTGTGCGCATTCAAAAAGGATCTAAAAAAAATATCTTCTCTTTAATTTTTGACCAATCGGTTTTTTGGTACGTACAAAAAAACCATTTTCCCCACAAAACTCATTGTCAAATTGACTTTTTGGAAATAGTCAAATACGGATTCACTGTTTTAAATTTTGTGCAAATACATCTTTGGTTGAAAACAAAACAAAAAATCAACAAAGATTGGTCCGAGGGTTTCACCTAACTATGCCTAAATCTGTTTTAAAAAGGCAGTTTGTGTTTTGTATGGGTTTATTTTTTCCCTTTATGAAAAAAAAAATAATGAAAAAGAAAAAAAAAACCCCCAAAATTTGATAAATGCTGACGAAAACTAATCAACTTTCATTGGCCTAATGGCGAATGTTTCCTGATTCGACCGGATAACGACGAAAGGCACAAGAAATTCTTTTTTCCCGTTCTGTTGGGTATCTAGCGGGCGAGTTCACTGTTAGGATGACGAAAAAACTCCCCAATATTATAGCAACCCCCTTCGCCAATCGTCATTATTGGTCATATTATGCAGCCCTATGGTTCAACCATAACATCGGATAACGAATCAATCATTCTCAGCAATTTTTGAAAATTCCCCTGAACCTCCCTTTTGAAACCCCCAAATTTTTCTGACGCCATGAAAACGCTTTCACTATAAAAAAACAGGCAACTGGAGAATTTTCAAACCACGATAGAAGAAGACGTAATTTTTTTTTGAGGATGAAACCCAGAGGCCATAATCGCCGGGATCTCGCCCTGGTGTTTTTGGGTTCGGGAAAAACCATGGTGATTCGGCGGTTATCTTTCCCAAAAGTCAAACCGCACCAACGCGTTCGTCGTCAACCCGGGAGACCTGCTTACCACCGCTTCCATTAACGTGGTGCGGTTTGCGTTATGGCTGGCCTTTTTCCGGAAGTATCTGCCCATTGGGTGCCATATACTTTTTGCCTGGCGTGCGTGTTTCACATTCCCATTGCTTTTAAACGGTTTATTCTCATCACCAAGCAAAACTAATCCTATCAAACTACACACCGAAGAAGGGACCATGTTGGCTGCTGTATCCAGCTTTAGTCTTGTTCCCCCTTTGGTTTTGGGGAGATGGGGATTCAAGAATAAAACATGTTTATTGAACCACAAAGATACCAAACTCTTCCTTCTTTGGGGGCTGCCCCCGTTTTCCCCCTCCCCCGTTAATCTTGCTTGTATGTTCGTCAAGATCTCCGACACATCACCCCCATGAAGAAAATGATACCATGGGTTGAAATGCCGACATTTGACTGTATCCCCACCCACACACTAGACGGGTCAAAGGGAAAATGGGCCCAAAATGCAGGTGGAGATCCAAAAAAACCTCTTTTGTGGTGTGCCTTCCCCGCGTTTTGGGGCCCCCCTTTCTATCGTTCTTATTATAGCGCCCAAAGACCCGGCATTCACCCCATGGACCGAAAGATCACAATCTTCAACACGCCGTCAACCCTGTCATCTTGGGGGGAAAAATCCCCATTTCAAGGAGGTGTTTTCATACTTCGTGCCGGTATCACATGATTCCAGCCCTTCCCGCTATTTGCAAAAAATCAGACAAAAATAGAATAAACCATGCATTTCCCCAAAAATCTTTTTTGATCAAATTCTTTCGTCGGGTGATAAACAAAAGATTTAATTTTTCCCCCCAAAAACCCACCGAAACGTTGTATAAAACACTTTTCTCAAATGGCCCTTTCATTCAAAAACCCCCTTGGTTTTATTAGTTGTTGTCAAATTAAACAGTGCCCCAAAAAAAAAAATTTTTGCTCTTTTTAATTTTGGGAAATTTTATCCAAAAAATTTTTAAAAAAAAAAAATCCTCTACCAAAATTTTTTTTCCATTTTATTTTTTCTATCGAAAAATAGGAATGTTTTTTCCCCTTTTCTCATGACTTAGATTCTGCATTGACAAAAAATTTCAAAGAATAATTGTTATGTTTCTTGATTCAAATAAATGAAAAATACCAATGAACAGTTTTGCCAACATTACCAATTTGTACCTTCCTTTAATGTATATTTGTTAAAGGGAAACATACCACAGAAGCAGTTTGCCAACATTACCCAAAGCTGTCCTTCCTTTAAGAAATTTTATTCAAAGGCAACCATATAAAATAAAAGTTTTTTAACATTCCAATGTTGCCTTCCTTTTAAAGTATATATTGACAAGAAGTAAACTACTATGAAAGTTGTGCCAAACATTCCAAAAAGGGGCCCTTTCCCTTTAAATTTTTATTGATTCAAAGAGGTACGAAAACCTAGAACATTGTCCCAAAATTACCAATGTTTCACCTTCCTTTTAAATTACATCAAAAGAAACAACAAAATACTCATAGAAGCAGGGGAACATTACTAATGCTGACCTTCCCTTTTAAAGTATATCTTTATTCAAAGGGAACAATCAAAAAGCAGTTTTGCCAACATTACCAGTGTTGTACCTTCCTTTAACTAGGTCATTTTTTTAAATCTAATAAAAAAATTAGAACTCACTTAGTAATTTTATACTAAATAAGAAAATCGAGTATACAGTATACTAAATTCAGTTCTATTCGAGTCACAGATAAATCGTAAGATACATACATTGTATTCCATAAAATCTTAATTTTTCTGTCCTTTGTTTCAATCAGTGCATTGCTCTTTTCTTGTCCTGTAAGAACAAATGTTGTACCTTACCTTTTAATCAAAAAGAGGAGTTTATTTCTGTTCATACTGTTTACTGGACACTGGAACAATTGATTATCCTTATCACCCGTCCATGGGCGTCGATCGATTAGGGATCGAGGGATATGCATTCCTCTACTTTTTAGTGTGGGAACAGTATATCAATAATGTCCACTCATATTTTAATGCCCCAAAACATGTTCTGAAATATTATGTAGCCACAGTTAGGAAACAAGAAACCATTTTTTGTAATTTTGTATCATATTTAGTCAAAACAGTATTTCTCAATTTGTTCATTAATTTTCTTCGTTAACCATCGAACTTGGCAAAGATGTTGTAGTACAAACAATAATGTGTCACCGCTAGAGGGTGATATAAGCACATAATGTTGGGTCATTTTGTGCAAAATTTGTTTTAAAGATTTTGATCAAAATTTGGGATTGTTTGACCAAAAGTACAATAAAGGCAGATACAATCAAATCCATAGCACTTGTTGGCGTAAATTATATATTGAGCAAAACAAAGTCTAAAAAAAACTAAAAAAACAAAAACTCATGAATATGGCAAAGACAAATATGTTATTGCCTTTTTAAATGGCGGCATACTGGATTCCCAGAATGCATTGGAAGTAGTCACGATTTAATTTTCTCCAGTACAGATTTGAAAGTGTTCGAGAGGTTAAGACGTTTGCACTAGTATGTAAGCACAGGTCGTGGTCTGAATCCCATATTTTGTTTACATGCTTCATACATTACGTCGGTGTAAGGGCAAAATCACATCAAATGTTTATCACCCAAGCAAACATTTCGCAATAATCAACCCTATACATATT
Organism: Zoroaster sp. YZ-2022; assembly: GCA_029582265.1. NCBI lineage: Eukaryota > Metazoa > Echinodermata > Asteroidea > Forcipulatida > Zoroasteridae > Zoroaster > Zoroaster sp. YZ-2022. The sequence goes on from CM055824.1 coordinate 541,808, forward strand.
GCGTGCCCGCTGCTATATAGATTCTAGCCAATTTACTCAGATTGTGTTTGAATAATAAAACGCACTAATGAGCGCGTGAGGTACGCGCTGAACACGTGTTCCCATGTTCATTGGCAGCATACACTTTAGTTTCACGCGGGGTCAGACCTTATGGTGTCGATGCGGTTAGGATCATTGTTCTTTTT
>CM055824.1:542492-593215 GCA_029582265.1 Zoroaster sp. YZ-2022
GTGCCTCCCGGAATTTTTCTACTTCCCTTCCAAAATTTTTTGGCGGTTGGGTTTGGTTTTTTGAATTTTCTAACTTTCCCCGATTTTTTTGCGGGGGCCCCAAATTTTGGTGGTTTGGGAAAGTTGTAATAAAACTGCTGTTCATGTTTTTAATTTTAACTTAAACCCGGCTCCCCCCAACTTGAAGAAAAGGATGTCGTAACAGGCGTTTCCCGCACCAGAAAAATTTAATAATCATTAGGGTCAAGGATCGTCCTTTTCAGACCCCGCGTTTCCCCAAATTTTAAAATGCGTTTTAAATTTTTTTCAATAACAATTCTCCATGTGCCCAAGGATCGATACGGATAATAAACTGGGGGTTGAAAAACAAAAAACCCTTTGGGCAAAACCCCCAAACGGATTCCCTTTTTTTTTTGATGCCGAAGATTAATCTAAATGAAAAATCATCAAAAAAAAATTTTTTTCAGATACCCGTGCCCCGACCCCGAAATTTTGCATCGTACTTTAGCCAGCTTTATGTTGTACTTCTGGCGTGTTGCGGGTATCGTTGAAACCGCCCCGGGATCGGGAAATTGGGCCCTCGCCTTTTGGGAATAATCGCCCGCTCTGTAAGACTAAAAAAAAAAAAAGAAAAAAGAACAACATAGCGAACAGACACTTCGCCAGCTGTTTCAACCAATGAGGTGACGACGGAAAACGCCCTGACCTGTATTAAAGTGGTTCTTTTCCGGAAAAGGGAATTTCCCAAATATTTGGCTTTTTAACAAAATTACTTTTAAAATTTTTGGGCCCCTTATTAAGTTTTGAGACGTTGGTATGCCCTTTTTCTTTGGTTTCAAAAAATTTTTATTTTGTCTGTGAAAAAGACAAATGGATACACGATTAGTTTCGGTAAAAAATTTTAATATATATATATATATATATATATATATATATATATATATATATATATATATATATATATAATATATATATATATATATATATATATATATATATATATATATATATATATATATATATATATATATATATATATAAAAAAAATTTTTTAATAATATAAGTAAAAAAAAAGTAATAATAAAAGAAAAACCCAATTATATAGCAAACCCCTATGGATCAATACTAATAAGGAAAACGGAAATTTTATAACAATATTTTAATAATAAAAATGAAATCAAACTGTCGAAGGACACGAAATAAAAAAATATATTCTTTTTTTCACTAAAAAGGTATGAATATATTAACAAGTTACCCCCAAAAGAGTAAATGTAGACAGAATATGACAGTTATAGGTTTAGGTGGAAAAGTTAAAAAATATAAAAAAAAATACAATATAAAGATGTTATTCGAAGACAAATAGATGCGTAAGATTGTCTTCAAAAAGAATTTTTGAAGGGGAAGCCCGCGAAAAAATTTAAATGATATCGCTGGGGCGCTAGCCTAATTAAAAAAACACAATTGAACGATAAAAATTACGCCCGGGGTGTACGGTTTAAAAAAAAACCCGGGGGGGTCTCTGACTTAGTTTTAATTTTATGACCTTCATTTATTTATTTTTTTTTTTGAAAACGAAATCAATGGGCCTAGGGGTATTTTTTAAAGGGGGAAAAAGTTTTAGTTTGGGTTTTATCGGAGGACGGTTTCACCCGGGCGATAAAGATCAGCCAAAGGCGACCCTTATCCCCCGTAAAAAACCCGGTCCTTTCTCGTTTTTCCACAAAAAATCTTTGAAATTGTTTGCTAGATGCGGGTGGAACGAAAAAACGCGGTATTTTATTGAAAACGGTAAATTTCCCGTGGGTTTCGGTTTCAGTTTAAAACAAAACCAATATTTTAAAGGTTTTCAAACTTTGTTTGTTATCCCTTGGTTCCCTAGGATTCAATGCCCCCAATCCGAATACCTGTAACTTTCGCAAAATTTTTTTGGGAATTATATTTTGTTTAACCCAATTGAATCTGGGGGGGCCCTGGTGGTTGGTGCTTCATCAACACTTCTCCAACCTGCAGTCAACCTGGAAAAGAATTTCCCCCCTTTTCCTTCGGATTGCACCAGAAAGAGAGAGGATTTCTTGGGGAACCCCTTTTTCTCCTTATACCCCCCAGGCTACGCCCTGGAGGGGACACTTCAGTTGCTCTAGCAAAACAACAGGGGAATTTCGTTCCCGGTTTAAGCCTGGCTGATTTGGCAAAGCTGGGGGGGGGGGTCGTTCTCGACGGGGGAGGGTTTTTTAAACTTCCGGGCAGCTCCCCCCGGCCTTAACTGACACCCCTCAGCCAGTTGGTGCTGGGCCACGGGCCACCTGTTCCACGGGGGCGGGGGACGGGGTAACTCTCGAAAAGTGGACAGAAAAACCCACCAACCAACAAAGCAAAAAAAAATAAATCAGCGCTCAAGTTTGGGCCCGGGAATGTTCCCCTGACACCGGAATCTCAAATGACCCAAATCCATCAGTGACGTTCGGCCCATCATCAAAAAGGCTCCTTCGTTTACAAATTGGCATTGCAGCCCTAAAAAAAGACACGCCGGCGATTTGGATGTCTGAATGAGAAGATTACCCTTTTTTTGGAAGGAAAAAAGAAAAAAGATCGAGGGGTAGGGAGTTGGTTTTGCATAAGGAACCCCTTGACTCCACAGAATTTTGCAAAATGGTTCTGAGCGATCTCCTTTCCATGCCTTGAACACAGGAGGGGTCGTATTCCTAAGTGTATATGCCCCAACCCTCTTGGCAGACAGGGAAAAAGATCTTTCTTCCAATGACAGCATCATTGGTAAATCCCCAAACAGGAACCCCTTGTCACCTCCCGACTTTTGCCAGGGTGGCTCCGATAAAGACCCCGGGCCTTTTTTGGGCCATTTGGGTAAGACAAATGCCCGGCCAGGTTTTCGGTTGTGCTCATATCCGAGCTTTGTATCACAAATACCTTCTTCAGTACTAAACCACCAAGGTATTTTGGGAGGCACCCGGTTAACCCTGACATCAATTGGACCTCATCATCTCGACAGTCAAAATCAGGGTGCTTTTACAGAACATCCCACAGTGCCTTGTGAACAGCCCACCCCTCATCTTTAAATCAGACTGCACCAAGAAAATCCACCTTTCCCAAAAAAAACAACCACATCGTAAAAATACTTTTCCCCAGACAAAGTAGCTGAATTTAACACCCCTTGCATCTGCTTCCCCAATCATTGTTCTATTAAAAACAATGGAAACCCTGAAGACAGTACCCCCATTTATCACCCTTTCGGAAAGAAAGCGGATCTGAAGCCCGGGAGGGCTAAAGCTTAGTCCACCATAAAGGGCCAAACCCTGCTCAGGGACTCCCTCGCAATTCTCTTCAGACATTGCAGGCTGAAAAAGCAAGTAAAAAGGTCAAACCTGCGTGAACCAGTACGGACAATTTTTCAAGACAACAATCCGGACAGGGGGAAACACGGGGGGAAAACGGGGGAATAAAGGGGGCCATTTCCCCCAAAATTAACCCCCTAAAGTCTATTTTGGTGTGGTCAAACAACAATTTGGGAGCAGGGGAAAGATGGGCCCAAACCCTACTGCGATCTCTCTCTGAGAAAAAAGTCGATCAGGCTTCAGCCATCAACGTCTCCCACAGATGGCTGAACGGGACAACCCGGGAAGAATTGAGAAAAGGCAATCGATTTCCCTTTCCCAAAGCCCAGGAAGACTGAAACCAGCCAAGGTCATTAAATGCGGGAGCCCCCCCTGCTAATTCCACCCCCAAATTTTTTGTCATCGGGAAAAAGGCACCTCCAAAGACCTGAAGCAGTGCCAACATCATAACCTGTACAAAAACAATGGGGGCGTAGTACAACAATTATCGGGGAATCCCCTGCTTAGCATAGTTGGGGTATTTGAAAATTTCACCGACACAATAACCAAACATATATCCTGAGTCACAATGGGGGTTTTCCCCCAAAAAATTAAATAGATATGATATTCTCTTTAAACAACTTAAAAGAAAATGTGGGGGGAAAAAGCAACCACTGTACGTCGTTTCACGACCCCCCAAAGCCTTCGACCGGAGCAGAGACGGACTATTCAGATGCTGCCTCTAATTGGCGTCCAAAGCCCTAAGATTGTGGTCTTTCCATGATGGTGATGAGACTGTGGCGACGGTTAAATGTCCAAGAATTTGGGGTAAAGAGTGGAGAAACAGGGTTGTTGTTCTTTACATTATTCAGTATTTTCTTTGTTTTACCCCCAAACACCCCTTTCCATCACAACTGAAGAATCCACCTCCATACCAGATCTGATGGCAACTGTTTTAACACTGACAAACCCAAGACCAAGAAAAAGGGAAAGTGCTTATCGGGATATGCCCCGCAGAGACACCATTTCAGCCACTCAGCCCAGAGTTACGTCTCTGTGGACCGTTTTTATCGACGGGACCAGTTAAATTAAAATCACGAAGAAGACACAAGTGAGGGGACAAGGCCCCCCTTATCCCCCCAAAATTACCATAAAGGCCCCCACTGGAAGTTGTCCATCAATTCACTTACCTCGGCCCCCGACCAGAAAACCCTTTTCACTTAATGTGAACTTGCAAACGGATAGGCATTCCAAACGCTTCCAGATTGAGAAAAATATTGGGAAAACAACATCTAGACACAACCACCAACAGTTTTATACAACCTGCGTCATCAATCTACTGTACGGCAGGGGTTTTGGAAACCCTTCTCCATCGGAAAAAGGCATTTTCAACTTCCCACAAAATTTTGCGTCATATTTGGGAATCACCTGGCAAGACAAGTTTCCCAACAAGGGGGTCCTTCCACAGCAGGTATCCCATCAATGTCCTCTGCGCTAACGTCTTCGCTGGCTGGGGGCTTTCAGCAGGATGGAGGTCCGAACCCAAACACACTGTACGGGAACTTGCCAAGGAAAACGGGGAGGTCGCCCCAGCGCGATTCAAGGATGTCTGCAACGGACGGTTTCCCCATGGATTACAGCTGGGGGGCCCCTTTCCCACCAATAACAGCTTAAACATAAATGCCAAATATCTGAAAAGGGAAAACCCTCAAACCCGCTGATAAAAGGAAAAGAGAAGTCTATCAGAGTCAGCGGGAACAACAAACACTCAACCACCCAAGTTCAACAGCTTCCAATGTACCAAACGTTTTGTAAAAAAAAATTGGTCTCACAGTCACCAAAGACTGTACATCACCTCTGGGCGCTTCCCATGTCTGCCGGCGGATTCTTAATTAACAATCACAAATCATGTCATTTTTTTTTTTGATTTGTTTTAAACAAAATCAAAAAAAAAGTTTTAAATTTTTTTTAAAAAAATTACAGTATTGATGAAGTTTTTATATTTTTGTTTTTTTAAATTCTCAAAATTAAAAAGGGGTAATTTTTTTCCCTTTTTAATTTTTGTAATAACCCAAATATTTTCAAAAATTTAAACCCTCGTTTTGCTCATTACACCCAATGGAAAATTTTTATGTTTAACCCATAAATTCACAAGGTTGTGTTTATAAAAAAAAAACGTTTTGTATGTTTCAAAAAATTACAAGCGTATCTTTGTATTTTTAAAATTCAAATGGTGTTGCACAACCCATTATTCCCCAAAAAGACATGAAGGACAAAAAACGATAAGGACCAAAGGCAATTTTACGACGGGTTTTGAGCGTTTTTTTTCAAAAAAATTTACTATTTAACAATTGTTTCAGTATTTTTCCCAAAACTACCCGAAAATTATTGATAACATACAATCCAATTATCAATTTTGGTTTCCCCCGTGCCTTTTCTCGAGACTACCTCAGTTAATTTTAATATCCAAATTCCATTTTTCATCCCGGGTCCCACCCGTGCCTTTTCCCGCGAACTCCCAATGATTTTAATATCCAAATTCCCATTTATCTCTTGGTTTCCCAAAATTCTTTTCCCAAAAACTAAGAAAAGTGCCCCTCACCATTAAAAATTAAACCTTGTTAAACTAAAAAAGAAAAGTTCAATTAAGAAAGGTTTTTTGATCGAACATTTGTGTAAATAAAATTCAAAAAAAATAAAACCCCAAAAGCATGCCCCTAAACTTGAATTAAACATCCTGAAGACTATCGGGTTTTAGAATAATTCCCCACACGATCATTAATGACCCCCCCAAAATATGAAAAATTGTAAGAATACAGTCTGGACGTTTTTAATAATAATGAGAAATTAAGCAAGTGCCAGAAGAAATTAGAAACCCAAAAAACTCTTGGCTGTATCGGTGAGATGATCCCTTCCAAATGCCCCATTGTCCCAAACTTTGGGGGCCTATAATTCCCCCCGGGTCCCGTCATTTCCCCAAAGCGGTTAACCCGCCGGTTCCTCTTTTTTTCCTTTTAAAAAAAACGAATCCGCCCCTGGGAAAAATCTCCGATCAAAATTACTGTATTTAAAAGGCCCGTGTAAATGAAAGTTTTTGCCCTCAAAAAGGGGACTTTTGGGCCCCACCGATATAATTGGCCCCAATGCAATAACAAAAGTCGGGATCCAACTGCCCACTGCCCAACCCTTGTGCGAATTAATCGGGGACAACACACCCCCCGTCGAACCACAAACTATTGCGACCTTTCCCAAACCCAAAAAGGCAATTGGACCCCCCGGGGATCCGTAAACAAACGGCCCCCAATAACCCGCCCCGGGGCTTACGCTGGGGGGTGATAGCTCAAAAGAACAAAACAAAAGAAAAGTAAATTTTTTAAAACAAGGACTCAATAGCAAAGAAAAGGTAAACCTTTCAGTACCAATAAATGCCCAAAAAATTGCTGCCATCCCAAACAAATCAGCAGGGGCCCCGGGCGAATCCGAATGATGGTGCGGCTTTGAACGCCGCCATGATATCATACAAACGGGAAAAATCCCCCGGGCCCAAACCCTTTTTACAGAAAAAATTCAGACTGCCCAATAAGACTGAAGCCAATGCGAAATTTTTACGGGAAAATTTTAAAATTTATTTTTAAGAATAAAACCTTTGTCCAGGGGGCCCGGGATTTTCGGGATATAGTCAATTGCCAAACCCAGGAAAGTAAGTTTAGTAAATCTTTCATCCCCCCTAAAAGACTGGGTGCAGAGCACATTGGTGACCCCTGCTCCCCGACGAAGAAAATCATAAAAAATGCAAAAATGTGATCTGGCAACTTTACGTGGGTGTACAAAAAAAAATACAAAAACTTAAAACGTAACGAAAAGAGAAACACTCAATGGGCATAAACAACTAAACCATCAAATAAAAAACCAAGAGGTCAAAACGTCGGGGTGAACAGGAAGTAAACGGAAAGGGTTTAATGTCAGCAAAGGGCCCCACACCTAAACTAGTCACCAAAACAGCATCATCAAAACTAGTAAACTGAAAAAAAGCTTAATTTGATTTTAACAGAATCACCCGGGTGATGAGGGTTATGGTTTAAAACGAAATTCACCAGGTACCTGTTTTGGCACTAGTGGGCCCGGAAAGGGGAAAGGGGGACACGGAAAAGGGCCAGCCACCTTCCCCAACTCAACTTGATTAATCTTAATACAACAATTGGAAAATTTTAAATTAAATTCGGCCGGAAACCGGGACCCGGTAACCAAAAAAAAACCGTTGGAAAACCCTTAAACAAAAATGTAGCATTCCTTTTTGGGATATGACTCGGAAAAGGAAAACATTTATTAATTTGTGGGTTTTTGTGTATTTGGCAAAGGAGCGGCGGGGCACTACGACTCCCTGGGGATGGCCATGCCCGCCTGTTGAGCAAGTTGAAATTTGTGAAACGCCCGCCCCGACGCGGGGCCGCGGTTGAAGTCAAAAAAAGCCGGATGGTTGGTCGGTGGTTGGGGCCCGGGGAAAGTTTCCCCAAAGGGGGACGAAAAGGGCTGGCCGAAACCAAACCAGGGGGACTATTCCCCACATAAATTTGGCCCAAAAACGGATGGCAGGCGAGATTTTTTGTTTAAACCTCGTTGAATGCCCCTAACAAGCAGCCATTAACAGTTCCCCAGTTTTTTGTGCTAAGTAAGGTTTTGAGCTAAATTTTTTCTTTTTTATACTATTTTTTATTACCCTGGAATCACGGGACTTTTTATTGATATTTTTTTGTTTCTTATAAAAAAACTGTTGTTTTTTTCTGTCTCAAAAATTTTCTTGTTGAAGATACACTTGTATCTTTTTTTTATTTTTGATAAACCCTGACTTAGATTTAGCCTTGGTAGCTTACCCAAACCTTTTGTTTGGATCAACAACCTTGTATTAACAATGGGTCCCCTTTTATTCTACCCTGCTATCGGACAATTTTTCTAAAGCCACTTTAGAATATGACTACACCAACCCAAATTTTAAAAAACAACAAATCCCCATCTTAAATTTTAGTTGTCCATATTTTTAATAATTCATCTGCCCCTTTTACCGGGAACAACTGGTGACAAAACCCCCCGGACCTAAAACACTGAACAACACCCCCACAAATTAAAACCCCACTCACCATAAAATTTTACACCCCAATAACTACTCAATCGCAATGCTCCAGTACGATGCGCTCTATCTTATTCACTGAGTCAATTGAACTTTTGGAAACTTGAACAACTCAAAATACCGCCGCACATAGAGGTAAAAAGCTGGTCGACGTAGAAGGGAAAGCTTACAAAATCCCGGCCCTCACCAACCCCAGTGAATTAAAAATCAACAACGCATTAAAATTTCAAAGCAGTGAGTCTCAACTTCAGCTCTTTTCTTAACTCAATCCATTTTTAACAAATGGGATGAATTTGTTGATTTTGTACTTCAAAAAAATTTAACTTGTTGCTAATCGAGACATGGTTTAAATCTGATGATGTTTTACCGGACCCCGTCCTCCACTTCCCCAAAAAAAGGGGGTGGGGGGGCCCTCTTTTAGGCCCCGTTATCTTCAGTATGGAAAATGTTAAATTGACTACCTCTTTTGAATTCTGCATGTGAGGTAACGTAACCTAGATTTCCTTTGTTTACATATCGCCCAGAAAGGGATTTGATGGAAAACATTAAATTTCTCATTTTCCCGAATTTGAAAAAATTGTGGTTTATTTTTACCCATCTGACATTATTTTAACCGGCATTTTAAAATTTCTTTGGACATCACTTCAAACAATTATCTCATTTAAAAAAACCCTCTCTGCTCATGGACTTATCAGACATCACAGCCCCCACTCATCGATATGGTCTGTCTTGCCCTCATTAACGTGAAAATACCCTCTCATCTCGAATATAACTATCCATCCTTATCTGATCATTATGCAATCATGGTAAATATAAACCAAAACCTCCCATACCTACCATTTCTGTAACTACTGCCTGGAAAAATGTAAATTTTAAAAGTTTTGCGATATTGAATCTAACGGGAAAATGAAACCTTAAAGATGGTAGCGGGATTTTTGTTAGTCTTTGAATCCTGTCCTAAATCTTGAGATAAAACCCAAAAAAAACCGAACTGAAAAACTACAATCAAACCCCCCTGGAAGTGAATTCTGCTGCGGAAAACCCGTCGTCAAAGCAAAAATTGACAATAAATTTAAAGAATCGGCAAGAATACTGTAACCAACGTGATATTTGAAGAAAAAGGAAATTTTGGGGTTTATATTTGACCGACGACTTTAAAACCCATATCTCAACTTTTTCGATATCATCATTTAATATGAATCTTAAAAAGAACTGCATTTCCTGTCTAAATTGTTTTAAACTTATGCTAATTGTTCACAAATTTTTTAATAACAGCCCCAATTTATATTTGCCCCCAGCAACATGTCCCCCAAAGGAACCCAAACTTAAAAAACGGAACGGGGGTGATAGGTATTTTTCTGTCCGGCTCGAGACCTGGAATATTTCCAAACCTCTTGTCATAGTATAACAGATTTGTCGATGTTTAAAAAACTCATCTTATGTCACAATTCTTCAAAGATGATGTATATTTGAATTTGAGCATATTCGTACATAATTTTTCCTATTATCATTGTATATTGTTTTTTTTCATTTTTTTCTTTGTTTCCCCCTTTGGGGCCCAGCAGCGGGTGGATAGTCCCCTCAAATATTTATTATTTTTAAATTCATATTCTTAAATTAGGGTTAATTTTTTCAAATTAATTTATATCCCTATCCTGTTTTGGGGCAGTCTGTACCGTTGGGAAAAAAAATTTCGGACCTTTAAGACACATCTAGGTTTTCATATTTTCAACATGTTAAAAATGTTGTCGGGGAATTTTGTTTTGACTGGAAAAAAAAAATCCAAATTAGTTACCCTTAAAAAAATTTCAGTGTCACCACATACAAAACCTTGTGAACACGGTGTATTCCACAGTGTATTCCCCCGGTGTTTTCCCACACGTGTTTTCCCACACCCGGTGTATTCCACATCAGGGTTTATTCCCCACGGTGTCCCACCACGGTGTTTCCACCACGGTGTATTCCTTATTCCACATCACGGTGTATTCCACGGTGTATTCCCCACAGGGTGTATTCCCACAGTGTTTTCCAATCACGGTGTATTCCAATCAGGGTGTATTCCAATCACGGTGTTTTCCCACATCAGGTATTCCAACACGGTGTATTCCACATCACGGTGTATTCCACACCCGGTGTTTTCCCAAATCACGGTGTTTCCACCACACGGTGTTTCCACCACGGTTCCACCAGGGTGTTTCCACCACACGGTGTATTCCACATCACGGTGTTTCCACATCACGGTGTTTCCACACGGTGTATTCCACCCACGGTGTTTTCCCCCGGGTGTTTCACAGTGTTCCAATCCGGTTTTTCCCAAAACAGGTATTCCACCAGGTGTTTTCCCCACGTGTATTCCACGGTGTTTCCACACGGTGTATTCCACCGGTGTGAAAACTATAATTTGGAACAAAACCAAGTGCCCCCAAGTTGACCAAAAAGAATATCTGTGTAAGTGTACATATACTATGCCCCCCGGGGACCATACAGAGTTCATAGTGCCCCCACGGTGAAAAGTTAATATTCCCCCCTGTCCCCATACAGATTCATAGTGCCCCCACAGTGCCCCCAACAGATATCATAGTGTCCCAAGTGTCACCATAAAATTCATAGTGCCCCCAGTGTCCCCCGGGTTTTGGGAAATCATATTTAAATTTGCCATTTTTTTTTAATTACACGGGTAAAATTTTCCCCTACAATTCTGTAAATTCAAGTATAAAAAACACAGGGATATGTGGAAAATCTTGAGAACAAACAAAAATTGCAAGAAACTCAGAATCTTCATTAAAAAATGTGGGTTTTATATGGGTTAATATTCACAGTGTTTTTTAATGTGACAGGGGCAAGTAGGATTTTAAAAACACTTGTAAACGTGTCCATATGTGACCGGGGGCAATCCAAATAAAATTCATTGGAAATATTCATTTCATAGTGTCACCCACAAGGGGGAAATTTATTTCACTTTTTGACTTTTTAATTTGCCCCCCTCCATGTAAGGCCTTTAAAAGAATAAACTTAAATAAAATTTCAATTTCTAACCCCCTTACATGCCCCTGAAAGTTTTGTTGAAGGGCGCCCTCTTTTCTTTAAGAAAAGGTTCCCCTGACCCATATGCACTGAGAAACATAGGTGGTTCGACTGTGTATGTGATAATACTAGATGGTTCGTTGTTTGGACATGGTTGATGGGTTTTTAACTCTTAAGACAATTATTTTTTTTGGTTAGAAAAGTATATTTTCATCAAAAAAGGATTGTTTGCTGGAAATTTGGGGCATGACAAAGTTTTTATTTGGACCTTAGGGGGGAAGGTTTTTAATAAAATATTTTACCATCCCCTTATTATGAAGAAATTTATGGGTTAATTTTGATTTTAATTTCCCATGGAGTTAACTTTTTTGTGTGGGACTTGTTATCTTTTAAAATGAAATATTAACCCATGGTTACGTCAAAATAGTATTTTTGTACAATCACGATGATAAATAGAAAAGTGGGAAAGAAACAAAGTTGGATTCCCAAAAAAATTTAAGGTTTAAACTGAAACCCCCTGAATTTTAAGTTAACCTAGCAAAAATAAATAGGTTGGGTTTTTATTTTTGAATTTTTGGGGAGGGTTTTCGATATTTCTTTTTTTAAATTTTTTTTTACAATATTTTTTCCCTTTCTAAAATTTGTTAATAATACATTTGACTTGTTATTTCAAAATAATTAATTATAAATGTTTTTAATTTTTTAAAATTTTTCGCTCATCTTGATGGACCCTCCACAGCTATTAACCCCCTCCTCCCCGCTTCCACCTTGAAGATGATCAAAATACGTTAATGTTGGTTCCAAAGGTTTTCCAAAACCCTTACTACTAAAAAGGTTTTTAAATGTCACCCTCACTATTTTAAAGATGATGTTACTCTACTACTAGCAGCTTCAAGACTTAGATCTATTATCATTTCGAAATACTTTGGGGTTATACATCCTCCTGAAAACCATGAAATATTTTTTTAAAAAGGGTTGGTTAAAAATATATTTTGTTATTTTATAAAGAAAATTGGCTGTTGCCCCACCAACCTGAAGGACTTGTTTAAAAAGCAAAATAAAGTTACTGGCCTTACATTAAAACCTAGGGGTTTTTTCTCTGAAAAAAGAATTTGTGGTTCAAAAAAAAACTGGGCCCAATAACTATTTTTACATTCTTATTTTTAATTAATTCTATTCTGAAAATTTTAAAAAATATAAATTTATATTATTCGGGATAAAATAAGTTGGATTTTAAAAAATAAAATCTTCATTGCAACCCTTAAACCCAGGCCTGTTTTATTCAAAAAAAGATTTTTAATCAGTTTTTTTTGTTTCTAAGGCAATTGAAAGGTTGTCAGGGAAAGTAGCAAAATTTAACAGGAAACATGAAAAAGTTTTTAAATGAATTGTGATGATTTCTCTTTTTGCCGTTGGTTTCTAAAATCAAAAAAAGTCCCCCCTTCCTCCCCTCCCCCAAACGACCCTGTTTTTAATCATTTGGTTTAGGCCTGGGTCTCCACACTTGCGGGTAGCTCATTCCGCCCCCCCATCACATTCTTTTAATTTTTGGTATTTTATTCATTGATTTCAAAAACCCTTTTTTGATCAGTCAACCATTTTTTTTCAAACTTTCTTTTATGGATTATCTCCCTCAGCTGTTGATTGGCCATCTTTTTATCGGGAAGGACTAAAAAGTCTGTTACAAATCCCTTTCGGTTAATCCTGTAAATCGGGAATATCAGGGAAACCTGGGCCCTTACTTTTTCATTGTAATTAAGACTTCCCAAAATTTTGATCCTCCCATTGAATTTTATGCAGTGATACACTTTTAATTTTTTGATAAAAAAACAGTCTATTGAAAATAAATTTGGATCTTCTTTACTAACAAAATGGTTTTCAGGCAACAAACTTATTTTAAAAACCCCAAAAAAAAAGTTTGCTAGTTGGTTCTCAAAACTTAAAAAGAACCTCGAAATTTTTATTTTTTTCTCATAAGTTGATTCTCATAAACACCTAGGGATCTAATGGACAACAAACTAAATTTCTGAACATGTGAAAAAGTCTGCAAAAATTTTTTCAATTTTTTTGTCGCCGAACAGAAAATTTTTTACCAACTCTTTTTTTTAAAAATTATAAATGCCCTGGTTCTACCCACAAAATTTGTATGGTGGGGTGCCAAACCCCTTGTCTCAAAATTTAAAACTTCAAAAAAGGCACTTTTTTTTTAACTTCCCCTTTCACCCCAACACTTTTTTGAATCTCAAAATGACGTTTCCCGGTCCCCAACTTTCCGGCTTTAAGGCCCCCATTGGTGTTGTCGGATCCTCCCGAATTTTAAACCCCCTCCCGCCGGCGATCGACCAACAACCGGGGAAATTACAATGGTGTTTTTTATTCCCCAAACCAAAAGTAAATCTTTAAAAAAAAGTTTTAGTTACAGGTCCTTTTTTAAAAGGTGTCCTTTTCCCCCCTTTCAAACTCATTCTTTTTCCGGCGTTTGCTGAAAAAGGGAAGGCTTAAAAAATAATTATTATTTTGTATAGATTACCTTTGTTTTTCCGAGAGTTGGTATACAATTGATAATTTAAATTTTCTTTTATGGTTTTTTTGGGGGGGTGGGGCCTGTATTTTAAAAATTTTGTTTTTCATTTTGTTTTGTTTTTAAGTTTTTCCATTTTTAAACTTTTTAGTCCCATCTTTTAACAGTATGGGAACTGGGGGGGGTCTTTTGGAATTTGTCCTTTAGTTTTTTTCGTAAGAAAAGAAGAAGAAGAAGTAAAAGAAGACAAAGAAGAAAAAGAAAAAGAAGAAGAAGAAGCCTAAGAAGCAAAAGAAGAAGAAGAAGAAGAAGAAGAAGAAGAAGAAGAAGAAGAAGAAGAAGAAGAAGAAGAAGAAAAGAAGAAAAGAAGAAGAAGAAAAGAAGAAGAAGAAGAAGAAGAAGAAGAAGAAGAAAAGAAGAAGAAGAAGAAAAAAGAAAAGAAGAAGAAAAGGAAATTTTTTTTTCTTTTTTCAAAAAACTTTTTTTTCAAAAAAAGACAACAATACAAAATGTACAAATAAAAAAAAATAGTAAAAATTTAACCAAAAATTTTAGTATTACTGAAAAAACCTAATTCGGGTTTATTTAAACAAATAATAAAAAATTTGTAAATGCAAAAAAAAAAATACATTTTAAATCATCGACAAAAACAAAGGTTTATGAAGAAAGGGAAAAAAGGAAGAAGGGAAAAGGGGTCCCCCATAAGGGGCTACAAACACCATGGAACAGACTCCCAAGGGTCCCTGTTGGGGGCCACTGGCCTGGTTGGGGCTTAACCCCCCAGGCCCCCAAAAAAAAGAAAAGGAAAAGGGAAAAGGAAAGGAAGAAAGGGCCCCCCGTGAACAGTGGCAGGGCCTTTCCCCAATAGAGAGAATTGGGTAGCTGTTCCCGGGGGGTCGAAACGGGGAAAATGGGCCGAGAGGGGCCGATTAGATCAACCATGTCAAAAAATCATTATCAAAAGTAAAAGGGCATTTTGCAGGAATTTTTAAGAAAAGTATTAAGGTCGTTAAAATTATAATAGGTAAATTCAAGGATTTTATTTTCAGCCGATGCTGCCAGAGATGAGGCCCAAAAACGGGGTGTCCTATAAATAGTAAATTTTGTTTTACAACTGATGATGAGGGGAAATTTGGGAAGGCAACTCCCCCGCTGCGACCTTTAGCGTGGGAATCAGTGCCGTAGATGTCAGTTTAGTTGAAGAGACGGCGAAGACGGTTGAGGTAATGAAGACTGAGGGGGGGCTGTTTTTGGGGCCAAAAAAATGATGATGGATCGACCCTTCTCCACCATCCCAGGGAAGAGATGTCGGTTTTGATGATGGAACCAAGGGAGGGTGAAAATTTTAAACAGTTTAAACTGTACGTCACCCCCCTTTTTAAAATTGGTGTTGATAATTGTTCCCCTTAAATTTGTTGAAGAGTAGAAAGCCAATATTTTTCCAGTGTGTAGCGAAGATGAAGACAAAGGTTCCCTTTTTTGAAAATAAAATTTGGAGGTGGGGGTCCCTTTCAGTCAATAAAAGAAGATGACTGGATGTCGGGACGAAAAAGGGGTTTTTTAAGGGAAAAAGGAGACGACTCCCCTTTGTGGAGAAGCGGGGAAAGTTTGGATTAATGTCAGATGTTGAGCGAAGGTCGGATTGTAGAAGACGAAGAGGGAGGACGTTTGAAAAAACTGGAAAGTTCGGGGGGCATCCAACGGCCGGTGTTTAAATCCAGGGATGACGAACGAGTTTGATCCCGCACGCCGTAAGCCGCACAGGAGGGGAAAGCACCATCGCGTAAAACCAAAATTTGGGTTTTTGGGTAAATTTAGGGCATTTAAAAGAGACTGGGTTTCGTTTTGATCAGCCCGGACGCCGTCCCAACGCAAAAACCCCTAATAAAGGGGACTGGTATAAATTTTGGGTGGTTTGAAAGGAAGGCTGGAATAAACCCAAGTTTGTTATTTGTTTGAGAAAAAGACTGAGAGAAAAAAAGGGGGATGGGAGCATGGGGTTGCGCTGGTGGTTGGGTCTAAAAAAGGGGAATGCGGGTTGGGCATGGACCCCTCCCCCCCCCGCGGGTTTTTAAAAAAGAACTTGTTTTTTTGTGTGTCTTTATTAGACCAGACGAAATCGACAGAATGTTCTGGGTTCAAGGACATTTTGGGGGGGAAAAACACCAAACGTGAAAAATTTTTAGAAGCGGGGGCTAATGCTTGATAATTTACCCTTTAATGAAAGTGGCGGAAAGGTTGACCAGAAGAGAGTTTTTTTAATTTGTTTTTTCTCCCAGTTTTTTTTAGTAATTGTTTGTTTTCCCAAATGAACCCTAGAAAGGGGAAAACCCCCCACTATTCAGGGAAATTTAGGGGTTTTGTTTTTGTCGTCCGAGCCGGGGCCCCCAGACCCCGGGGCTTTTTTGTGTTTAAACGTGCAGAGGGGCCCGAAAGGGCCCCTCTTCCCCCCTTTAAGCCCGAATCGGGGGGACAAAAAGGACACGTCGTTGCGTATGCCGACACGGGCACGAAATTCATTGGGGAAAAGAAAACTAACAGAAGAAGAAGAAGAAGAAGAAGAAGAAAAAAAAAGAAGAAGAAAAAGAAAAAGAAGAAGAAGAAGAAGAAAAGAAGAAGAAGAAGAAGAAGAAGAAGAAGAAGAAGAAGAAGAAGAAGAAGAAGAAAAGAAGAAGAAGAAGAAGAAGAAGAAGAAAAAAAAGAAGAAGAAGAAGAAGAAGAAGAAGAAGAAAAAGAAGAAGAAAAGAAGAAGAAAAGAAGAAAAGAAGGACTTTTGGACTTTTCAACTGGAACTTTCCCCAAAAAATTTTATACAACCTAGGGGCAGTTCCCAAATGATATTACAAATTTACATTACAAATAAAAAAATGGTACATATAAATGGGAAAACAAGTTGGCATAGTCGAAAATTTGATCAACCAGGGATTTTTTTTCAACAAAGAAAATTATTTTTGTTCCCCTTTTTCCCCAAAAGGGAGGTAGTGTTCTGGGTTTTTAATATAAAATTCAGACATGATTTTGTTTTAATGCGACTGCGCCAGATAAGAAGGGATCGGAAAAAAAGATTTTGATATAACCAATAAATAACGGTTTTAAACAAAATGGGATTAGAGGACGGGCACCTGGTGGGGGACCAACCTGTGGGAAGGGGTCAAGGGTGAAGCGCGTTAGGTTGGGTAGTCGTTGCAACGGGGTGGAGGTGTGACCCAAGGGGGAAAACGGATTGGATGTGGTGTAAACCAGGAAGGAAAAAATTATGGGGGGTTTTTTTAATATCTCCTTCCCTTTTTGGGGGTTAAGGGGACTGATGAATGTTTTCCACGAATGTTGATGTTTTGTCGGTTTACCTGTTCTTGCCGTGGGGGGTGATTTTTTTTGGGAAAATCGGGAGTTTTTTTGTTAAAACCTTTTTACAGGGTTCTTTGGATGCTGTTAGTCCGTCCGTGTGGGTGATGTGATTTTGAGGGGGGAGGACCATTGTTTTTCCCGGGGGGGTTGGCATTAATGTCAAATTCTGGATAATGAAGGGTTGGGGTTAAAAAATTTTTTGATCCCCGGGGGACATCTTTTAGATATTCTGACGGGGTTTATTTTGAAATATTCTGGGGTTGCCGGATCCCGGGGTTCATTGAAGATCTTTGACAGCCTGATCCCCCCGTCCAGTCCCAGGGTGTCCCCTCTATCTAACTAATTAAAATAACTTTTTGGGGGTTAACAAAAAAAATAAAAACGTGGGGTTTTTGTAATAGCCTATCTTTTAAACCCGGCCCCATTAATTCATTGGGGAAAGGGGGGAGGGGGAAAAAATTAAAATTTTTTGGTAAACAATTGAAATCAAGCCCAAATTCGGTACCGCCTAAAGTAATAACCGATGAAATAAAACCATTTGTCGTGGGGGTTTTTGGGGAAAATACGTAATAGTTAAAAAGAAAAGGGGAAATTGCCGGGGACATGAGACCCCTCCCCCCTGTCCCGATCCAAAAAAAAAAACATTTCTTAAGCAGTGTCTTTTTCCCCGCCCCGACAGTCTGCGTTTTTAGTTCATCAATAGTTTTTTTGGGGGAAAAGGTTTGGGTAGGGTTGAAACAGTTTGGACGGGGGTTGGTTGGACGAGGCCTGGCAAGGGAAATTTTGGAAAATCTTTTCCATCGCAGAACATTTTTGATTCTCTCCCACATAGACCCGTTTTTTTAACTAAATATTTGAAATTCCCAGATGAACCCAAAAAAATAACCTTCATTATTCCATTTAAAAAGGGGTTTCACCTAGAAACCCAGTCGACCCATAATTGGGCAAGATTTAAAAGAGCAGCAGAGGGTTGGCTGACAAAATTTTAAACGCCCTTTTACAATGTCAAGCCACGGTTTCGAATAAAAACGGGAATGTCTCTGCATACCGGGGAAAGACGGGTTTCGCCACGTTCAGGGAGTTTAAACATCGGAAAGTGTGTTTGAAGGGTATGCAGGAAGGTTTGATGGCGATCGAAAAAAAATCCGGGTGTGGGACCTTGATTTCCCTTTTTTAAAAAGGGAAAGGGGGGGGTAAACGATCTGCCCACTTTTTCCATGCTTTTTGTTTAAAACCATCACTTGACATAAAAAATCTTTAAACCCATCCTCATGGTTTTTAATAGATATCCGGGGGCGACATTTTTAAAGACTTTTTTTGGGTTGTTTTAAAGAGCCAGTGGGGTGTTTTCGGTTACAGTACATTAGGGGTCCTGATGATGAGGTTGACATTATTTGGATGGGCCCCGGTACCAGTAGCTTTGGTTGGGAAAGTTTCTTGTTCGTAAAAATTTTTTAGCCTGTTAGCGGGGCTTTAAAGTTTGTAATCTTTAAAAAATCGATTCGCTACATCCCTAAGTCCCCCTTTTTGGGGGGGATTTTGCAGCTCTCCGCAGGAAACCGTAAAGACCCAAAAGGGTGGAACTTTAAAAAAGGAAAAATGTCATCTTTAATTACGGGGCCAGAAATTTTTAGAAACGGGCGTGAGACCGTCCAAACCGAAGGTTCACCAGTTTTCCGACGGACTCTCTCTTCAGGTGGTTTTTCGCTCGTCCGCGTCGAGGGGGCACTGCGTGGGGGGTGTTTGAAGCAGCCTCCCCTTCCTCCCTCGGTATCCGTGCGACAGTACAAGTTGTAAAGAGAAAGGGAAATTTACCGTTTTCGTAATTTTGGGGGAAGACGGGTTTTGGGGATGTGTTTGCGTGGTGGGCCCCATACCGAAGAAAAAACTGACGGGTCTACTTGTTAATTTTTTAAAACGCTCTGATGAGGGTGCCCCAGCTTTTTGTTGGTACAAGGATGTTGGGGGTTCCCCCTGTTCCTTGAGAGCGAGTTGAGTGTCAGGAGACAGATGGGGAACTGGGGCTGTGGGGCTTTTATTGGAAAAAGGGGAAAATTCTCGTTTGGTCTGACATTTTGGGGCCAAATCTCTCAATTGTTTTTTATTGTTCTTGCCCAAATCCCCCTGAAATTTCTAAAACAAAATTTTTGGGTTCCATTGTTCCAAAAAAAGAAATCTGTCCTATAGCTTTTTTTTAAAAGGGGGGTTATTGAAATGCCAGGGTGGACTACCTTGGGCGAGAGAGGGGACTTCAATTTATGTTTTCTGGGTGTGACGGGAAAAGCGCAGGGTAATTTGGGGGCACCACTGATGGAAAAAAAAATCATTGAAATATAAATTTTGTCTAGTCCGCCTTGGACTGTTGTGATCTTCTTTGCCCGGGGCATTCCAAACCGGTTATTCGCGCTTTTGCATGGGTTTGTCCGGGAAGTCCCCCACACTCAACTCATTCATCAAGTTTGCATGGAGGCTTTAATCCTTCTTTCGGGAAGGGGGTAAAACTGTCTAACTGGTTAATATTTATTTTTGGAAAACCTTTTCAACAGTGGCATCCCAAAAAAGGGGGTGCGTCCGACAATACAATAAAAAACAAAACACATTTAAAAGCAAATTAAAGATCAAAAAATTTTGGGGATACACCCGTTTTTTACGTCGTGGGTTGTCCCGAACAAGGGGTGCGCGCGACACCAAATCTGAGGGTACCATCAATCATATAGCTATCAGACCATTAACCCGTTGATTTAAAAAGGTTCTGAAAATATGTAAAAAATAAAACATATATAAACAAAAATTTCAGCAACGAAGTATGTAAGAAGAATTTTTACATTGTTCCGAAAAAATCAGATCTCAATTTCCCCCACGCTTTAAATATGATTTAAGAAAGTATCAAAAAATGAATGAATTTTATCGGCATTTTCATATTACAAAAAACTTGAGGTGCTCCCAAATGTGAGATGATTTTAACTCTGGGTATAAAAAACCCCATATATCTAATATTAGACATAAGATTTTTCAACTTTGTTTTTCTTCGATCTAAATTTTTTAAGAAAAGGGGAAAAAAAGAAGTTTAAATCTTCAATAGGAGTTACAAGGTTGCCCTACCGTCATTATTCCCTCCCAAATTTTAATTCTGGGTTTAGTGGAAATTGGGGCGGGGTTTAATTGAACTGACGCCATGGAAGTCGTTTTTTCCAAAAAATCTTTCTAAACATGGGGGTCTTTTATGGTTTAATCAGTTAGTGAAGATTTGGGCAAGCTTCTTCCAAAATCATTATCTGAAATATCCAAAGTACGCGCTTAATCATTTAAAGTGCGGATCGAAAGGCTCCCCAGTTTTTGACGTCAAAAGTATTCTCGCAGCTGGTAAGAATATTTTTTAGCCTTTAAAATTTGAAGGCAACATTAAATTGCAGCCAAGGCTAACAAATAAATAAAAGGAGCTTTGGGAGGATGCATTTCCCTATTAGTAACCTAGAGGTATTTCGCCATCGCGATATTATGAGATTTGGAAAGGGCGACCGCCGAGATCGCCGTAAAAGGGAACACGCGGCGTATTGGGGGACCTTCAAATATGCCGGGCCCTTGGGTTGCAAATTTTCAATTTTTGGAAGATCTGACTTACAGGACCATATACATGCATAATTGATCGACAACGCAATGTCCTCCCCAAATATATCCCCTAGACTGATTATAGTCGTCAAAGGGTTGGGGTAATAGACTTAATGGGCAATCAGTTCTCCTTTTTTCCCTTTATCAATATGCGCCCCATAGTTGCGAGATAATTTAAAACCCCAAATACTTTAAAAAATCCCTTGAAATCAATCTATCCCAAGTTTCCCCTAATTTTCTTTTTTAACCCCTTTGACCTGTAATTAAAACATTGGACATCTGATTAAACTGTCTCCATTCTTTTCAAAATCGGCACTAGGTTTTAAAATACTTTTAAATTCATTTCGTCATTAAAAAAAGACAACGTCTGCCCAAAAAAGGGTTCCCCCCAAAATCGTGAAATTTTTTTAAAAACATGAGCCTTGGTAATTTAGTAATTCGTTGATAAAAAAAGAAAATAAACCGGAGAGGGGAAAAGCCCTGTTTTACCCCCTCGTCACTTAAAAATTCGTATTTAAAATTCCCAAATTTTCGAGCCTGGATATTATCGGATGCATCATTAATTCCAAAATTTTCCCCTTTAACCCTTTTCACGCTGCCATGAAGAACATCTCTCCCAAAAATTTTCAAAAATTTTAAAAACCCGGAAATAAATTTTTTCCCTCTCAAGACGACATTTCTTTTAAGGTAAAATAGATCGTCACATCGGTAAAACAACCCCCCCTGGACTTGGGGCATTTATTTTCGGGAAATAGATATTCATTGCAATAATTCTGTTAAATATTTTACAAACATGAGGGCGGGGAAAAACCCCTAGTTGTTAAACTACGGGCACCTTTCTTAAATATGGGCAAGATACCCGGGTTCCATTCCCCGGGATCTTTTTAAAAAAAATAAACTTTTTAAAAAAAATTCCAAAAACGAGTTTAACCTCCCCCATTTTTAAACTCGTTTAATGCCTCAATACCTGGAAAATTTTTTGTTTTTTATCTTAGGGCTTGATTAGAATATCCATTTTATCAACGTCAAAATACAATTCTATTTCCCCCCCTCATTAGCACTGTCTTTTTCCTCTGGGTTTTTAACAAAAATCTTAGCCTAAAAACCCCCAGTGCGCTCATTTTCATCATCATTTAGATTTAAATGCATTTTCCCCAAACCCAATATTCAAAAACCCTCTGGTTATTTTTTTCCTGATCGAAATTATTTGAGAGGAGTTTTTAAAAAATCTGGGGTTATGCGATTTTTTGCTTCCTTCAAAATTTCAAAAAACCCCACGATGGTCCACCCTTCTTGCGATATTAAGGATCTTTAACCCCATCTCGGATTTTATTTTTAATTGTTGTTTACACGGTACGTTTCCCGATAATCTTGCCAAAAAAAAACTCCTAAGTCTTTGTCAGATCTGTCCCCCCCCATTGTTTCGCAATCTGCGGGACTTTACATTTATACCCCCCTCAATACTATCATAAAACCCTGGTGACTTAACCCCGGGCCTTTTATATACCCCCCAAACCCAGTCCTGCCGCCAGGATTGGTTTTCAAGGTCCCCCAGGTATCAGGATTCAAAGAATCAATATCCCAAAAATCAGTTAATCCGCAAACGATCACAAAAAGGGGAAGTCGTTTTAACATCCCAATAAACCTTTTGACAACTTGTCATTTTGTTTGGCAGGGGAAAAATTTTTCGCATTGTTTGAGCAAAAAATTGTGATCACTCCCCAAAACCTTTCGGTCTTCATCAACAAAATTCATGAACACAATTAACAAGGATTTGAACATATCGTAATCGATGTACTTTTTCAGACACCCCTAAAAAGTAATTTTGTTTGGAATTTCTGTGGGGTTTAAGATTGAAAAATTTTATATCCGAAAATTAAGGGGCCACCTTTAATTAAAAAGGATCCCCTTTTTATTTGCCAATTCCCCTTCATGTCACCCCTGATTAAGATCGGGGGCAACCCTTGTTCTCAAAAACAAAATTAACAAGTTGTCCTCTTTCTTCAGTATTTTTTATCAGGCCCCCAAACCGGGGAAAAAAAGCAACACAATATTTAAAGGGTCGTTTAAAGGGAAATTTTAAACCCCAATCTTTTAATCATCACCCCTGTTAAAAAAATTTATCATGACAACATTTAAACCCAGTTTAAAAAAAGGAATCCGCCACCACCCCCAGACCGTTTTGCCTACCATCTATAACCATAAACATCAATACTATCAATCCCCCTTAAAAAAGTCTCTACCAAATACATCAATACTTTTTTAACAACTTGGCTAAATTGTGGATCTTTGGCCAACCTTCTTGTTAAACGCAATTTTTAAAACTATGATTTTCTTAGCTCGACAGGGTTGTTGAAATCCCCCCCACTATTATTAAACCCCTCACTGTTTCAGTACAACAGCCCCGGGGATCAACGTGGAGGGGGACATAATCTGTTTGCGGGAAAAATATGCCGGGCCGGAAAATCTTTGATTTTGTTGACATTTTTTCGTGTTAACTTTGGGTTTGTGGTTTCAGATCCCTAAACCTGTTTTTTGGTCATTGGGGCGCCATTTGCCGCGCAAAAAACTGTGAGTGACATTTTTCCAAAATTTTTTTTTTATTTCTGGTTTTAATCGTCAACCCCACAGCTCAAAAGTAAGTCTTACCCTTACTTTTTCCATAGATAACGGGATTTTTGTTTGGTTGATTGGGAAAAACTGTGGTTGGTAAATTTGGGATTATTTTTTTTTTGGCCGTACGTCATGATCCCTCTATATCCTTTTAAAGGGTTTTAAAGGTGCTGTTTTTTAAATTTTTTTGTTCCTACTGTAGTGGGGATTTTTCGATTTTCCTTATATAGTTATGTTTTTTTAAGGGAATTAATTATCAGTCTAGACTAAAAGGGGTTTTGATAAGTTGACATTTACTGTAAAATGACATTTACTTAAATTTTATTTGTCTGTGTTTTTTTGTACAGTTGAACCCACGCCCCACACAATCACACAGTCCACACATCTGTGTCCAAAATTTGCCTTATTCTTTCCCGACCTTTGCTAAACCCTTGGGCACACCAAGCTTATGGAATCCCCACGTATACGTCGTATCATTAAAGTTATAAAAAAGGTTGAGATGTTTCAAGTCACCGTGTGCGTATAACAGGGATTTAAAACCCACATCAACGTCCATCTGTGATTTGGGGTTAAAAAACATTTAAACATGAGGGGTGGATCTAACACAATTTTTTTGTACAGAATGTGATTTTTAAAAAAATTGGGAAAAGATCGAAATATCAAATACAATTGTTTTAAAAAGCCGACCCTTCCCCCGGGCCCCCGCGAAATGGACCGTAGGGATGTTCCCCAACACGAAGAGTTTTCGTTTAATTTTAAAGTTTCCTGCAGGAAAAAATGTCGGGGTTATGGGAAAACAACGTTGTTTTTACACTTAAATGTTTGAGTTCCTCTGCACCCTCGGGGGGTTAAGGGGATTTAATGCCATAAGAAAAACAAAACAAAAATTATTTTATGATGGGGTTTACCACTTTTCCAAGCCCTGCTGCTGGTGTTTGTGGAGGGGTATTCCCGGTTTGACTGTTGATAGCCCTGGGATGTTTGGGGAAATTTTTGCGCGATCAGACACGCCTTTTTTTTGATTTTACGCGCGGAAATTGACCATCCATTGTTAGTTGGGGATTGGGAATAAGATTTGAGAACCTGAAGGTCCAAACACTGGCTTTTTCGGAGGGGACGGTTGTGGGCCTCATTCTCCCCCTTCCATCAAGGGAAATTGGGGGGGGGGGGGGAAAAGGGGGGGGGGGAGGGGGAAAGCGGCCCAAGGGGGGAAAAGGAGGGCCCCCGGGGTGGGGCAAAGGGGAAAGGGGGGGGGGGGGGGAAAAAGGGGGAAAATGGGGCCCCAACAGGGGGGTAGGTGGTGGGGGGGGTTTTTCTCTGGAGAGGGGGGGGTTTTTTGTATCCCTTTGGGGGTTTAAAGGGTTTGCTAGGGGGGAGAAAACTTTTGGGGAAGGGGGCGGCCTTTAGGTTGGGGATTTTGTCGTCTGATTTTGGGCCTTTGGGGTGTCTGGTTTGGGTGGGGGGGTGTTCTTTTTTCAGGCTTTACTGAGATGGCCCCCTTTCCCCCAATTGAAACATTTGGCCGATTCCGCAAGAAAACGCGATAATTCACCCATTATTCGTTAGGTTGAAAGGCTTGGGGTTGTTAGGGTTCCCCCACAGGTCGGAACAACTTTGTTCTGAAATTTTTTTTTTTTTTTATTATTATTATTATTCTTTTTTTCTCCAAAACCCATTGCTTTTAAAACGTGCACTTTCTTGGCGGAAAGGCCTTTTAGTTAAAGAAGGTCAATCATGTCCATATGAGTTTGCCTCGCTTGTTTTAAATTTTAACAACATTCTTTAAATTTAAATTAAAGGTTTTATCCCGAACCATAGCTCAAAAAGATACCCGATCATCAAACTTTTTTAGTTATAATTTATTACTGTAGATGTGGCTTTTTTCCAGAATGTCGGGACGTCATCATGACCATTTATAGCGTTTTGTATCTGTGTCAAAACATGCACTTGACCAGTCCTTTATTAATCGCAAAGGGCCAAATGTCCCTTTTTTTAAAACCCCAAATACACGGTGGGCTAAAGCGAGTCTAATTAAAAACTAGTTAGGGGGAACCATGGGAAAGTGAATCCTATGTTCTCCTAACTATCCGTGAATTTTGGTTCTCCTAACCCTATTTTCATTTCGAAAAAGAAAAAAGTTGCCCGAAAATTGGTTCTCCTTGAAACCCTTTTCCAAGAAAGGGTTTAGATAAGGTTTTGGATACGGTTCTTTTCAGAACCTGTATCCCTTTTCCCGGGTTTAGATAAACACTGTTTAAAAACCAAATTTTTTAAATTTTTAAAATTTGGCTGAAATGTTGAAAGGTGTGTATGGACTATTAATTTTTTCCCTTTACTTCATAAAATCATATATTTATTTTAAACGATGCACTAGGGCCTTTTTTTTAAATGTATTTTCTTTTAATTATGAAAGAACAATGAAGAGTATTAAACGCGTTTGAAATTTGGGACTGTTTTTAGCACGTTTTCGGTGAATTATTGTCACATATGTTTAAATCTACAGCACGCACTTCATCTTCACAAAAGTGATCATATTCGACACACGATTCGTCACTTGTGAATACTAAAACAATGTATTAACAATGATATAACAATGATGTTATTATTCAAAGTTATACATGTAGTCTTTTAAGCAAGCTTTTAACCAGTGCTTTTAATTTAAATGAATATGTACACGTAACTTTAATATCTTTGATTTTATGCCAAAGCTCATGGTAACATGATGTGTGTTAGCAAGTGCGTCAGCTCATTGGCGCATTTTCGTCTTCGAAAAGAATCTCATGTACATTTAGATGCCGAACATACTCCCTTTTCATTGATAATTCTGTCAATGATGTCATATGAAGGGTCTGTGTATTGAGGGTTTTCAGGGACTGTTCTAACCAGCTCTGGACCAGCAGATTTAATGATTTGATAACGCTACTCACATCAAAAATAATGGACGAACTACCAACGCACCAATACAATGCATGCGATAATTGTGGCTGAAAAAAGGGCGGGACATCACAGATTCCCTCTGCACTCTTTGAACGGAACGCGCTACCTGGCGCCTACGTCGGACATGTATTGTGACGGTAGGATTAGTCCATTATTTTTGATAGAGGAGTAGATTTATAAAATCACTTTATTCAAGCGCAAAGCAGACTTGTCCTTTTAGGCCACTGTTGAAAACGTTCGATCCGCTTTTCGGGAAGCAGGAAAGCAGATAAATGGATTTGTCTAAAACGTTCGTTCTAATTTTGTTGGGAAACCAGAAAAGCAGTTGTCCACTTTGGGCCACTGTGGACAAAACGTCTAATCTTCTTTTCGGAAGCAGAAAAGCAGAAAATGGATTTGTCGACAATACCAATCTGTTTTCTTGTTGGAAACCAGAAAAGTAACATTAATTTTTGACCGCCAGTGTAGGTGAAAAGTAAAATCTGCTTTTTGTAAAACTGAAAGCATGATGTTCAATCTACTTTATAGGTAGAAGAAAAGCAGAAAGTAGAAAATGCAGTAAGCTCAACGTTCAATCTGCTTTTTCATTATTTAGAAAGCTGAAAAGCAGATGTCCACTTCTCGAACTCAATTGTATACAATTCAACCCCATATTGATTATTGATAACTCTATGCGGCTATGGCCTGATGTACAATTAAACAGAGTTCAACGCTTACAAAACAGAATGGCACGCATACGTCAACAACTACAATTGAATGTTAGTCCATATGACCTTCTTAAAATGTTAAATATTCCTGCAGTTACTCAGAGACAAGGTTTTAAATGGAATTTTAATGTATATGTAGTTTAAATGGTACAGCCCCTAATTAGTAATTATATGTCTGATTTTAATCGACGGCTTCTGATTTAAATTTTTATAATACCCGTAATGTTCAAGCTAATATGTTATATGTTCCAAACCAGAGGAACTTTTAGACAGTCTTTCAATATGTAGGACCTTCGTATTATAACGTACCAAATGTAATAAAGGGGCTGGTGATATATTAAGCTTTAAACGTTCATTAAGATTATGTTTTAAATGTATAAAGACATCTGTATCTATACATTAGTATTTAGTTATCTGTGTATCTATATTAAGTTCTTTTTCTTATTTTTTATATAAACTCCTCAAAAAAGTTTGGAAACTCAAGTTTGACTGACGATTTCTCTTGTTACCAACTCATTTTCCTTTCATTTGGTATCATTGGAAGCCTGTTATTCCTCTTTACAATGATGTGCCATTTGTTATGATTACGCAATTGGGATGTGCGCTACAGCTGAATATGGTGGTAAGTGAAATGTTGCAAATGCATGCTATTGTCAAAAGTGTATTGACTGTTGCTGTTAGAGTTGTTTGAAGATGGATGTTCTTGAATGATTGTCTGCTTACTAACCAATATTTAAAGGTTGTAGGCCATAAATGCGGGAAAAGTTCAGAAATCATAGGCTCTGTCACAACAAATTGCCCAGGATAGCAACTCTGTGTAATGTGGTTGAGTTTCAAACAGAGTAAAAGAATTTGTCATTTTCTGCACTCAAACACCTAGTAATTCTCCATCAGTAACAACAATCTTCTCACAGTACAATGAAACCTCTATCACTAACAAAAGAAAAACAAGACGTAAGGAAAGTCTTTTTCTGGTTTAGTCATTGAACAGCTTCCTTCATTGAACAAGAACCTCAGTAGCGGGTGGACGATCCGAATGCAGCCACAACAGCTCGGCACCTCCTCCTCATACTGGTCATCACCATACGAGCTGGTCAACGTTGCTGTGGATGGCGTCCCATTTATCAATCAGGATCTGTATGACAATAGCAATGCATTTTTGCAACATTTCACTTTACACCCACCCCATATTCAGCTGTGCTGCACATCCCCAATTGCGTAATCATAACAAATGGCACATCATT
The DNA here is from genome assembly GCA_029582265.1 of Zoroaster sp. YZ-2022. Lineage (NCBI taxonomy): Eukaryota > Metazoa > Echinodermata > Asteroidea > Forcipulatida > Zoroasteridae > Zoroaster > Zoroaster sp. YZ-2022. The sequence continues at coordinate 570,950 of CM055824.1, forward strand.
GTAAAGAGGAATAACAGGCTTTCAATGATACCAAATGCAAGATAATGAGTTGGTAACAAGAGAGAAATCGTCAGTCAAACTTGGAGTTTCCGAACTTTTTTGAGGAGTTGGTATTGTATTACTTTGTACACTCACTGCCAAACGTTTTGCAACATGCTTAAATTAACACTTTAACAGTAACGGTGAGATGATCATTAATCTGATTTCATCAAACGTGTATTACATAATTTCGAGCAAGAACAGTAAAAAGAACATTGACTTCAAAACACAGGCACTTTCAAGAAGTCTTAAGTAGTGTAAATAAAATAAAATAAATTATTGTAACACAGTTCTCCAAACTGAACTTTGTGTGTGTTGCAATACTTATGGCCAGTGAGGTATTCCTGGCGCCAGGAAGAATACCGAAGGTAAATGGCTGCCCAGGTTAAATATTTTGAAATAAAATAAATAAATAAATGTATGTTTCAGTACGAGTGTAATTTACACGTACACGAAACAGAAATACCCTCACTTAATGTTTTCCAAATACATTTTTCAGTTGTTTGAATAAAATAAATATTACCGTGACGTTTAATGTGATGAATGAAATTTGTCAAATGCAGTTTTATACTATTTATACTATTATGGAAGGCGAGTACAAAGCTCTTAGTCTATACTCAACCCCACAGACGAAACGCGAATGCACTCGTCAAAATATTTTCAAATATAAAGAAGGCTTCAATCAATAACAGCATGTTGGTTGACTGGGGATCTCGTTCACACTAATTGTATACAGAATGTACATGCACTGATTCCATGTGTTGTTGGCATGTGGTAAAGTAGCGTCTGTGTTGTAGATGGACAAGCGGGCATAAACTCTGAAAAAGCCAAGAAATTTTAGAGCCCAGAAATAATGTAAAAATGAGCAATTTTATGTTTATTTATTTATTTATTTTTACATTTTACTTTCGGGACATTTTTCATCAGAGGAAGAAAAAGGGAAAAAGAAAGAAAACAAAACGGCGATTTTTTTCTTTTAATGTTCGTAAGAATGAAAACAATACAATGTAGTAACTTAAGAAAAGCTTGTTAAAAAGTCCTGAACTGGGCTCTACGGTCGTTGATCGTGTGAGTCATCAAATTCTTTGAACAAGTTACATAAATGTTTGGTTCAATGTTGGACTGGTTCAGTCTTATCTTACAAATAGGGTCTCACCGGTTCAGTTATGGATCATCATCTGACTGGCTGCAGTTCATCTGGTGTACCACAGGGATCTATTCTTGGACTTCTACTTTTCAACATTTTTGCTTTTGTTTTGCCATTTGTGTTCAATCGAATCTTCGTTAATATGCAGATGACAATGTTTTGTATAGAGTCATTAAAACTCAAGATAATGAAGCAGCACATAAACACCTGGTGTAACTTAAACTGTATGGCTTTAAACCCAAATAATGTAAGCTAATGACTGTGACCCGTTCTAAAATCCTGCTAAACCACTGTATAATATTGGTGATTACACTTTGGAAATAATGATAACTACAAATACTGGTGTTATTATTTGTAGGGACTGCGTTGAAACACATTTTAACACTGTTCCTTCCAAAGCCACTAGGCTTCAATGGATTTATTGGTAGAGAAGTTAAAACTAGGACCCTAAAATTATCATTTCACTTTATCGCTCGCAGACAAAAATGTGATAAGATCACGGGTGATTTATATATGTGAAGTTTTATCTTCACATATTCTTAGTTTTCACATATTTGGTAACAGTAACAGGCTTGTTGACTCAAACAATGCTTTAGTGAATATTATGATATGAAATTATAGCAAAAACATATTTCATCAGTGGTATTTAGGAAATTGTAATGGTAGGAGGAAGGGAATGGATTTTGGAGGCAGTTTGCAGGCAATTAAATGTTATTTTCCTTGGAGAGCACATTTCTGTGTTCACCATTAGGGAAACGAGCCCAGTCTAATGTCACGGTCGCCAACCCCCGATCTGAGGGTTCGAGGTGTGATATCCTTGCAGTGCTCCCGCTTGGGGTGTCCACAGTTAACAAGATAAACATCTCTTTTCATACCTTGTAATTGATCGGTCACTGAGTGGTCAACTTCCGGCCGTGTATACAACAGTTATGCAGGTGCGATTACGGTTGTGCGTGACAACGTAAAAGTGTGTATTAAGTTTTACTTATGTTATAAAAAATATTTTACATTTGTTTAGTAGAATTTACTATGAAAGTGTATAAAAGACATGATTTAATGTCAAGTCCCCACGAGGCGCTGTGTTCATCAACGTCAAATTCAAGATGGAGAACACGAAGGTGAATAATGTCACAGCAGTGGGAGTATCGTCAAAATTTTACTGATTGAGCAGTGGCGTAACTACGGTCCAATTTTCAGGGGGAACTAGGGTACCACTTTTCTAGGGGCATGTCAATACTTGAATCATGCATTCTCAAATAGGGACCTATTTTTCAAAATTCTGAATTGGGGGCACCCTGGGGCACGGACCCTTTGGGTGGGCGGCACGTTCCCGTCCCCTATATTTACGCAACTGTGATTGAGGCGGATGAAGGTAAACAATTGTTGAGTAAACAAGCCTGAATCGTTTGTGGAATGAAATATCAGCGTATACTCGTTCAGACAAGTCATGTACCATACGTTATGCGATTATGCGCCCAGCAACGACCGTTCATACAAGTCATTGTGCAAGTATATGCATGCATGTCCGTGACCATTATGCGCTGTCAATCGGATACATAGTTTCGCCTTTTCTCGGAACAACTAAGGCTTAACCTGAACTATATAAGGAGAACACCAATACAATTATTTAAAAACTCAACATTTGTTTAACCTTCAATACCTCAACCAGGAATCCTTACATTTGTAACTGGGCCAGGTACAAAACAGAACTCCCATAGACATATTATCAAACAATAATGTAAGAAAAACAAAAATACCTTAAAGTAATACTTTATACAATAGAGGTAAACCATTTAGTCTTGATACCTCACAAGTATGAAAATTTACCTAATCAACATTTACCTACAAGGTAGGTTAATAAAATACCTAATATCGCAGTAAACGTTCTGTTAGGAACATTTACCCAACGCCTGTTTGGTCAAGTACTTAATTATTAGGAGGTTCCCGGGAACATCTAAACAGGGTAAGATTTTGCACAGCTTGTGTAATTTCTTTCTGGTTTGTAGGAATGTGACTGAATGCTTACAGGCGGCGGCCGCATGAAAACAAAGTGTCTTCCAGAAATTGATTACCAGACTTATTACATTGTCCCAAACAAACACTGGTCTCTTAATTTTCATGGTGTTTGTGTCACCTAGAGAAATGGAATGAACATTTTTGAAAATTTTGCATTCAGGAGACTCTGTGTAGTATTTGTGAGCTGGTAAAATATGTTTTGTAAAATATTACACAATTTAGGTAACATTTCGGAAAATAAAGAACACAATTGCTGTGTAGGCCTAAGTTAAAAATTACGTAATTAAATGTTTAAATTTTATTTACATAATTTATGTAACTAATTCAAGTCTTTACTTGCCCGTGTAACTTTTACCACAAGGAACCCAAGCATTGCCGTGCGTTGTGTAAAAATTCACTTTAATTGTGTAAAGCCCACCATGTGATCATGCATTGTGTGTGCGCGACGTGTGTGCAAAAGCATGTGTGCCTGTCAAGTCGACAATCGCCTCACAACATGGAGTAAATGAGAGAAAACCTCGTGAAGTGGGATTTGAAGAGATGTTTCATTTTATTGTTGATAAATAAACGAAACGTCTTTGAAACTGTAAAGTATGGTGGTGCCTTTTCATTTACATTATTTTAATGAATTATGCAGACCAAACAATGTAGTAAAAGTTTACAAGGTCAAATAGTAAAAGAGTCTAGTATTCTACACAAAAGTAAGTATTTTTACCAATACATTCAGTAACAATTTACTTAATTTATGTTTACCTATTTAAGAGGTAAATCTTTTACTGATTTTTGAAGTAAAAGTTTACAAAATGTTTATGAAAAACTTTACCCAACACGCATTTTGTAAAACTTTACCAAACAATTAGGAGGTTCGTATAACATTGCAAAATAGTAAAATTTACACAACTTGGTATTTTTTCTGTGCGTATTTCAGCGTATAAAGTCTTGATTTTTATGGAGTTCATGGAACAATTCTAGTGGCAGATGTGATAGTAATATCTCTCCCATATGTTCCTGTAGACGAAGCCAAATCAAAATTTAGGTTTTGTTGTTGAAAATACAGTCAGACGAATTTATAAACAGACGAATTTATTTGGGAGTGAGGATGGAGATGAATATGCAAATTCCTCCAACAAAGATTAGGCTGACATAAGTCAGATTGTCGAAATTATCTTTTGTTAAATGTGCTCATTAATGTTTTTAGTAATATATCGCCGTAGCTGTCAGACTAACATGTCGTAAATATTTATTTTATGGCTTTTTCAAAGAGTTGTGTTTAATGCATTTGATTACGCCTATGGTGAATTGGTTTGGGGACATTATATAGCGACATTTTATTTTTATTAATGTATTCTAGCAATATATTATATTGGCTGCAGGCCGAAATATGGGGAAAAACATTTGCTAAATCCATCGTGATTATTGGGAAATGGAATCAGGCGAGAATATACAATGTTACAACGGCGTGGGGTCAGAGAATTATAAAGTGTTCTTAACTTGGTCAGGGTTTTCTTTATTATTACACACTGTAAAAATAATGTATGCAACAAATACGTAAATTTCAAAGGATGATGCCAAATTCATTTATCTTATCTGACCCTAACCTGTCACCCATTAGGCCTCCTGCCCCACCCAACAGAGAAAATCATCCCTGACACATAGGCCACACAATAAGAAATTTAAAAATATATATTTTCTATTTTGTGTAAACATTTTGAAGGTTCATTTAGGCTCACTGTTTTACGAAGATAATGGGAACGTTTATGAACTTAAAACTGTGGGTCCAAGTCTTTGTTCTGTACCATCAAGCTACCGCAGGGTCTAATAGCATCATGGTGATAGCATTTAAACCAGCCCGCCTTCCAGTTGATCCTGGCCGATTTCCGCACCTTTAAATATAGCGGAATCTGGTTGTGAAGCTTATGACTGGACCCTTCCAACCCCATTTTCCATCCCTTTTCTTCAAAATAAAATAACGCAGTTTCTGTTTTCTGGGGCATAATTCTTCAGAAGAAATTCTCCCATTAAAATAACTGACAAAAATAAAGTGCCCTGAACTAGTTTACTATAAAGAAACACTCATATTGTTTACCACTGCCACTTTCAGCTCCCTCTCAACTTTAAAACTATTCATTGACAATCATAATGAGAATCACTAGACATTAGGTGTTTGTCCTATGGACGAACACAAAGCTGTTCCGTTGTTGTTGGACTATGATTATGACGCGACCTCAACCCAAGTTGTAGGCTCAACCCTGATCTTGACATTGACCATAAAAGGTGCGAGATTTACAATGGTTTTATTCTCGTTATGATGAGACTGATTTAGTTTAGTAGGCCTATAAGAGAGCGAGTCTGAATATAAGGCGTGCAGATTTTTATTTTTTATTTTTTTCGTAAAAGTGGAGTTTAAAACTCCATTTATTCAACAATCATATATACATTCATTAGAACACACCATATTACGTTAAATAAATATACATATGTACAAAATAAAAATTAAGCACAGTAAGGTGTAGTAAAATAATGGTGTCAATTATACAACAAGGAACATAATCATGAACACTAAATATCAAATAATCATGACGGAAAATAGATGCGAAACGAAGGCTCATGCACCCTGAATGACAAACGATGATAAACAAATCATGCAAAATCAATCAATATATAAATAATACACAACAAAGAACATAAATCAGAGGCGATTTCTTGTGATGATTGTGTAGGGGACACATCAGGGGGATCTCACCGACCCTACCCTCCCCATGACTGAACTCCACCCCTGTCATTCCCAAATTGTTGCCCCCTTTTACGCCAAAATATGTTTTTAATTTTTTTTTGTATTGACCTCTTGAAAACGCACTAAATTACTGCATGGGTTATAAAAATTACCCAAAAGGCTACTTGTAAACAAAATAATTATGTGATAATAAAACCCTCTGAATAACTCTTTGTTGAGAGGATTATTATTGGATGGGGACATTGGCAACCCATCACAAATACTGGGGACATGTTGTACCTAACTCCTCCCCTACCCCGGGTCGCACCCATGCTTATTACTTTAGGCTTGCCAATAATGGGTTTATCATTCTTTCTCAGAACAAAAGGGAAATCGTAAGGAAGGCAGGCCAATGTCGTCTTTGGGTAAACGCTGTCAAGTATGATGAAAACTAACCAAAAAATAAAAACTGAAAACATTGCTGTATGTAAATAATTTTTATTCACTATGGGAGAACATTTTAGATTATGGGTACTTTCAAACGCATATATCCTGATGCATTTAACTTTCAAGTAGTAGCAAATTTTATGAACAATATATTTTATTTATTTTTATTTTATTTTATTTATTTATTTTTTTAATTTTTAGGGGGGCATGCCCCTCACTGGACCAGATTTTAAAACCTATTTAAAAGGTTAGAATACATTTTTTAAACAAACAAAGTTTTCAAGGTTTGTCCACCTGATATGTTTGAAAAACCACTGTCCCGAGCGAGCAACCGGAGTTTGGGAGGTTAGGGGAAGGTTTTGGGAAAAAACCACATTTTAAACAGGTTTAACACGATTTTTCCCCCGACGCAAGAATTTCACCCTTATATTAAATTAAAAATTTTTTTCTGAACATTCACGTCATTCGTCAACCATCCCGTGAATTGTTTTGTTTTTTTTAAAGAAAAGAAGAAGCGCCTCCCTGACGGGGTTTTTAAAAAGGCATTTCAATTGATTGTGTCTCATCATACACTTTAAAAGTCACTGATACCTAAATTTGAGAGGAAGATTTAAAAGACGGCCGTGGTTAATTCAAAGAATGTTTTTTTTTCCCCAAACTGATTTTTTGATTCCTTTAATACTATAAAAATTTAAATTGAGTCAAACACCAAGATCAGCCGATTCGATATGCGCATTTCTCCCCCAGACCACTGGGGGGTTCGTTACTCGCGCCCAATTCGGGAACTTGGTTTTTCCCGGAACGGCCGCCGTGTTTTCCAAAAAGTGGGGCCCTTCCCTTTGAATCGGGCGGGAAAGGATATATGATATCGGTGAGCCAGCCCGAGACCTGAAGGGCCCAAGGGAAAAAGGGGACCCTTTCCCATTTAAAACCCTATGCCTTTAAAGCGCAGGTAGGATCAACCGAAAAATCGCCCCTGGCCTGTATTCGCCTTTTAACTTTTTGTTTATTTATTTTATGGCCTATTTTAAAGTCCCCAAATAAGTGGCCCCATAATATTTTTGAAAAAAAAAAAATCAATTATTTTGCTATATTCGTGAATTTTTTAATGAAGAATTTAAAAAGCTCAGTGCCCCAAACCATCTTGTATCTTGCGGGCGCCCTCTGCATACAGTGTAGATCATAAAAACCCCAAATCACCACCATCACCACATCACCACATCACCATCATCACCATAAACCCACCCCATTCACCATCATCACCATCATCACCATCCCCCAAATTCCCAAACCGTTGTCGGTCGTGTGGGACCATTGAAAACATCAACCACTTGTTTTTCTATCAAACTCGATCTCGATCTCCTCATCAGCTGTTTTTCTTCAACCCGGGTCCTTTTCTTTATTTTCCACCCAAATTTTTTTCTAACATTGGAAATGTTATTTTTTTTTTATCAATTTATTCAATATTTGTACATAAAACCCCTTAAAAACCCAAATCACTAATTTTTAGTTGGCCCTGGTAAAAAATCCGTGCGTATTTATGTTCGAAGTTGCGGAAAATAAGCAGCTTTACTGTTTTCTGCGTGGCTGACTGAACCCTTTTAAAAACCGTCAAACGATAAAAAGCACAGCAATGTTCAGTGGTAAAGTCACGAATTAAAAATTGACAAATAATGGTAAGTTTGACCAAAGTCAACTTATATCATATGGTTATCGGAGTAGTATCCAAACCCAATTTTGATAAAGATTTTTAAAAAATGATTATAATTATTAAAAATTATTCTTAATGATATTTGTTTTTTTAAATTAATACGGAAAAAACTATTTGAATAGAAAATAGAAAGAGAAAGGACAAATTGAGGGCTTGTTTGGGGGGAAGGGGTACTTTCCCTTTTCCCAACCAAATCGTCATAATTATTTGGGGTTTTTTCTCCACCCCCCCTGTCCCCGGATGCCCCCCATGATCTCATACATATTAAAACGGCCTTTTTTTGTGAAAAGTTTGGAGACTCCACATAAAAAACTTCTTGACATTGTGTTATTTAAAATTGTATTTTTAAAATTGAAACAGAAAGAATGTTCTACAATGAGATATGAGATCTCTTTTTTGCCTATAAGGGCGAGGCAAACGGGATGACGGTTTTATGTACATTTTCAATTAAGACCCTTATTGTGGGGACACAATTTAAACATGTGTTTTTAAATTTTTTGCCCAAATGGAAACAGTGACAAAGGTTAAGAATTTATAAAATTAGAAACCCCCGTTTGCATTCTGCCATTTTTTTGGGCAGGGACGTGTTCCAAGGGGGTATACAACACAAAAGAAACCTTTGCCCAAAATTGAAAGTTTGTTTAAATTTATGTTTTACAGGGAAAAAAAGAGGGTATATTTCGGTCTGTTCTTTAAAAAAATCCCCAAAAAACCGGTTTTCCCGGGGGGTAAAACACCCAAAAAATTGAAATAAAGACAGTTAGCACAAACGTTTTTTTACAATATTTTTTTACATAAAACTTATGTTTTTGCTTTCCTTATAACAAAAATTTTTTAAAATGTAAAAATCAATTACTGATTTTTCCCTTCAATTTTAAAATTTATTTGTGAAATTTGTTTCAATTTTGCAAGTGAACATTTTCCCTTTTAAAAAGGACAACGGGAATTTCCCCTGTTATAAAAAAAATTGAGGATATAACATAAACAAAAAAGGGAAAAAATTTATTAAATAATTTTAATTTTTTCCCTTAAAATTTTTATAAATGTTTTATAATTTAGATAATCATACTTTTCTTTTTTAAAGATGAAAACCTTCTAAAACATCCTGATCCAAAATAACCAAAAGTAAAATGAAAAGACCTCACTTCAAAAGACCACTGTATAATAATTTTTATTTAAAGGTCCTTGAAATTTTTTTTTTTCACAAAAGGGTTAATATAGGGTTTTTATTAAAAAAATATAATACTTACTTTTTTTAAAAGTTTGTAAAGAGTTTTTAAAATTTAATTTGCCCCCAAAATTTTGCCCTTTTTTGATATCATTTGAGGGAACCAGGCACCAATGACAAAGGACATTAATACTTTCTGACCATTATGTTGGGTTATGCACACCGTCCAAACAAATTCGTTGATTTTTTTGGATCGTGGGAATCGGATGAAATTCTTGAAGTTTTTTAATCAGCAAAAACCCCTTGGTCATAACAACAAAAAAGTTACATGTTTGCACGTTGATCATTTAATGTATCGATCGACGCCCCAAAAAACAGCTGTTCCTAGGTCAGTCAAAAATTTGGGTTTCCTTTTTAGGCGGTTTCACCCCAAAATTTTATGTTTTTTTTTTTGCGATGAAAACTCCAAAAATTTTTTAAATTGCATTTATGGGATAATGATTTTTTATATTTTAAAAATAAAAAATTTAACAAAGGGACCTTTAAGAAAATCATCTTAAATACAATGAAATGCATCAAAATTGTACATCTCACATCCTGATAAAAAGACATATACAAATATCAACAGTAAATACAAAATAAAAAAAATCATCACCGTTTAAAAATAATTTATTTTACTAAACAACAATATGGTCCGATCAACAACCAGGGAAACCCCAGGTATTTTGGTGACCCCAAAATACCCCACATGAAAAGGGCCCCCTATTACCGTTGTTACATAAAGGGCCCAGTAATTTTCGTCACTGTGTTATTTCAACTACATTAGACACCGATTCCATGCCAAGTCTGGTCTGATCGACGATATTGCCCCTTAATATAGCCCCCAAAACTTTTGATTTGGAAAAAAACCCTTTCATTTTAAAGAAACCCTTTAAAACAACCCTGTGAAAGTTTCCCAAAACGTGCTCATGTTTTGACAAACCAACAACAAATTTTTCCTGAGGACGATCAGAATACTGATCGAAACGTCAGTTGTAACCTCCCGTTCTTTTACAATTTCCCCCAAAGGAATTTCCCTGGTGTCACCCCAATTATCCCTTTTTTCCCTTTACCATGCAGAGCACAAATTTTCCCAACAAAAAGTTCATGTTTTATTTTACAAGTTGCCGGGAACTTTAAAATTCAAAAAACCCCGATTTCCAAAAAGGAAGCACTTCAATGAAATCTTTACATGATTTTGGGGTCCAATTTTTCACCAAGTAAGTTTTAAGATAATTATTTAACTCTTGAAATCTGGGAATTACTAATGTTTTTCCAAACTATACAGGGGGTTTTAAACTACTGTATGTGTTCGCTGTATACCAAAAAAGATACAATATTAGTAATAACCAGATTTATATTATCAATTTTTTTTTTTTTTTTAAAAATTATTTGGTGTCAACATTACATACCTATTATCCCAACAATATTTTGATTGAATGCTTTCATCAAAAGAAAAACAGGACTTTGGGTGTCCAATTTTCCAAAAACCGTTTTACGCAGGAAAAAAAAAAAGAACAAAAAAAGTCACATTTTTGGGTTGGGCCGATCACCATTTCAATGACTCAGACCGTGACTCAGACTCGTGTTTGTGACGGGTAGGGTTTGGCCAGACTCGATGTTTTGGGCTCAACCATGTTTGACCAGACTGAGGGAAATTCCCAATATTCATTTTTTAAAAAATTAATCGTAAAACCGCATACGACATGGGAATAAAACGGGATTTTGGTAACTTGTTAATGCATCGTAAAAAAATGGATGGACATTATAGTAACTCTTGTGGGGAACGTCTGAGGCATTTAAGGTTAGCGGCCCGCCACTCCTGAAAAACATCACGCCCCAAATTTGTGTCCTGCCATTTAAATTTTCCTGCCCCTTAAAAATTTCCCAAACCACCCCCATCAAAGTTTTTCCCAAACGAAATTTTTTCCTTTATTGATTAATTTGTGTATTGCCCTTTTTAAAAACAAAACTTTTTTCCAAAATTTAGCCGGGTACAAAACATTTTTTGGAATGATTCTATTGTTCACCACGGTGATCCATTTAAAAAACATTTTTCAGAAAGAATAGGGCATTTGTGTAATACCATCGGTCGCCTATGGGAAACCCTTTGCGAATATTGAAAATTTCATCTTGAGAAAGAATGGTAAATTTGGGCCTTCTTATAACCTTTCCCAAATTTAAATTTGTCAACCGTTAAAAAAAAAAAAATAAAACAAATTAACGGTTGATTATTTTTTAGTTCACCCCAAGGGCTCCCTGTGGTTATTTTCAAGAAATGAAATAATATGATGGGCATAAGGCGAAAGACCCGGGTCTTTAAACTTGCAACATCAAAATTTCAAAACCCCCACAAAAGTCAATTCAAACGGTGGATCAACCTGAGACTAATTTTTGACCCCCCCCCCACTTAAATTAATAATTAAATCGGGGGATTTCCCCCCCTTTCATCATGGTGAGAGCGGGGAGATGTAATTAAGGTGATTTCCAAAAATGTTGTATTAAAAAAATAACGACAAAAAGATCAAATTTAACAGTTGTTCAATTTATGACCCAAATTAATAAAAGTTGATTTTGGAAAAAACTTTGTTTAGTAAAAGTAGCCCAGATGTCAAATATTTTTTTACTGAACTTTTAACCCAACATAATTATATAAAAAGGTTTTTTTTTTTTATTTTTTTTAAAGGGTTGTGACTCGAACTTGGGTTTTCGACTGTGACTCGGGCTACCCCTAGACCCAGGGCCGGGGCTTTTAAAAGGGGACATGGATCGGGCTCGGACTCGACCCCGAGGGTTTTGGGACTGAAAAGTCTGAAGAATAGTGGGAAATAGGGGCAAGTTTGATTTTTGGGAAAAGCTGTTTTCCTAAATTCATTGTTTAATTAAAAAAATCAAATGCATTTTCCCAAAGTTCCCTTAGACACAAAATGATCATGAAATTTGGTTGTTTAATGCATATCTTTATTCAATTTTATCAAAATTAGATGCAATTTTCCGTTACTAATATTGCACCCTTTCCCTTAAAAAACAACACTGTTTAGATTTGTTGTTTGTGGCTCCCTAATCAATTTCATTTACTTTTGAAAAAAATTATTTAAAATTAATTGGGGCAAAAAAAAAAACATTTTTTTTCTGGGGGGAGAACAATGTACTATAAATGTACCTCAATGTGGGTCGCCATAGGTCAGAACATTTGTTTGATTAGTTATTTAAAATTTTACAAGTACAGGGCTTTTGATATGTTACATCAACCAGGAAGTAGGGACATATTTTCAAAGTGTGAAGTGCTTTGGGCGAGCGGTTTCGTCATCGGGGTTTTTGTTTGGATGGGTGAGTCTCAAAAGTGGGTTCGAACCCGGGTGCGACCATGATGCTTTTCCTCGAGCAAATCCTTTACCATAATTTTCTCCAAAGGGGGAAATGTTATGTGAGGGCAGAGTTGGTTGTTTGTTTGATTAGCCCCTATGCGCCGAAAAGAGCAAAGGCTTATATCCCAGGGAGTGAGATGGTTTTAGAATGATTTATGCGCCGATGAGCAGGGGAAATTTTTAAGCGCCTGACCAGTTTGGTGGATTGCGCATATAATCTACATTATTATTATTAATTTTTATTTTTAAGAATTTTTAAGGGGTTGATTTTGTCGTTGGTCTGTTTAGCCGGTATACACTTTTTAAAAAGTCTGTAAATGAGTATGAAATAGATAGCCGAATACCGGGGGTCTTTTGGGGCCCCCTTTTTTAACTGACACCCTGTTTGTTTACTGGGCACCTTTTTAACGACACCTTTTTTTCACGACACCCGTTTGCTACTGGACACCCGTTTAATGACCCCTTTGTAAATGGGCCCCCGTTTGCCAAATGGACACCCGTTTGAAATGACACCCGTTTCCAACTGGATTCCCCTTTGTAAATGACACCCGTTTTTAACGAACCTGTTGCTCCTGGACACCCGTTGCTCACTGGGCACCCTTTTTCTCAATGGGCGCCCTGTTTGCTCACGACGCCCCCTTTGTTACTGACCCCTGTTTCTCACTGACACCCCCTTTGCTCACTGGGAAACCCGTTTGCTCCTGGAACCCCCTTTGCTACGGGCACCCGTTTTCTCACTGGGCACCCGTTTGCTAAAGGGCACCCCGTTTGGATGGGCCCCGTTTGCTACTGGGGCCCCCGTTTTTTCCCCGGACCCCTGTTTCCCTGGGCCCCCGTTTCTAACCCTGGACATTCCCCGTTTGTAAATGGAACCCCCTTGCTACGACACCCGTTTGCTCCAACCCCTTTTTATAAAACCCGTTTTCCCCTCACCGGAAAGCCCCCCTTTGCCACTGGGCACCCGTTTTCCAAATGGGCACCCGTTTTTAAATGACACCCCGTTTGCTACTGGGAAACCCCGTTTGCTACTGGGCACCTGTTTTTCATTGACCCCTGTTTGCCAAATGGGCCCCATTGTACTGGGCCCCGTTTGCTACTGGACCCCTGTTTGCTACTGGAGCCCTGTTTGCCACTGGGCCCCCTGTTTGCTCACTGGACAAATGTTTTTAACTGGACACCTTGTTTGCTAACGGGACACCCTGTTTTTCAACGGGACCCCCTTTGTTTGCTCATAACACCCTGTTTGCTCACGGGACCCCTGTTTGTTTCCTGACCCCTGTTTGCTCACGGGAACCCCCGTTTGCTAACTGGGCCCCCTTTTTGGGTTAACGGGCCCCCCCTTTTTTTATTTCGCCCATGAAAAAGTATCGTATGTTGAATATTTGGACACTTTTTCCCAAAATTGGCTTATACTCTGTGTATGCATCCCTTGAAAATTTGAGATGATTTGCACAATGTAATAATATTTTACCATAAATGTACAAAAACCCAAACCCCGGAAAGTTTCAACTTATTTCATAAAAATTTTTTATAATTTTGGTATTTACAAATATCAATTTTTGTACAAAATAGTGTTTTTTTGATTTTTTGGGCCTCTGACACAATTATTTCTAAGGAAGAAAAAAATTATTATTTTTTAAAATTTCCCAGTAAATATTTAGAAAATGTTAATTTGATAATCTAAGGGAAGATGGTGTCATGGACGAGGGGTTTCAGTGCTTGGACTTGTGTTCTGATGGGGGGAGTTCAAAAAAGGGGTTTTTAAACCCCCTGTACTTATCCCAAAAATAGTTGCATATAAGGGGCTTATTTCCCCAGGGGCCAAAAAATTTTTTAAAAAAAAAAAAAAAAAAAATTTTTTTTTTAAAATTTTTTTAAAAAAAAAAATTTTTAAATTTTTTTTTTTTAAAATTTTTTTTTTTTTTTTTTTTTTTTTTTTTTTTTTTTTTAAAATTTTTTTTTTTTTTTTTTTTTTTTTTTTTTTTTTTTTTTTTTTTTTTAAATTTTTTTTTTTTTTTTTTTTTTTTTTTTTTTTTTTTTTTTTTTTTTTTTTTTTTTTTTTTTTTTTTTTTTTTTTTTTTTTTTTTTTTTTTTTTTAAATTAATTTATAAATTTTTTTTTTTAATTTTTTATTTTTTTTTTTAAAAAAAAAAATTTTTTTTAAAAAATTTTTTTTTTAAAAAAAAAAAATTTTTAAAAAAAAAAATAAAAAAAAAAAAATTTTTAAAAAAAAAAAGGGAAAAAAAAAACCCCTATTTAAAAACAAACCAAAAAACCCCAAAAAAAAAAAATTTTTTTTAAAAAAAAAACCTTTTTAAATTAAATTTAAAAATTTAAAAATTTTTAAATTCCCCAAAAAAAAAAACCCCTTTTTTAAAAAAAGGAAAAAAATTTCCCAAAAAATTTTTTTTTAAAATTTTGGGGGGGGCCCCCCAAAAAAATTTAAATTAAAAAAAAAATTTTTTTGGGAAAAATTTTTTTTAAAAAAAATTTTAAAATTTTAAAAAAAAAATTTTCCTTTTTAAAAAAAAATTTTTAAAAATTTTAAAAAAAATTAAAAAAAATTTTTTAAAAAAAAAATTTTTAAAAAAAAAAAAAAAAATTTTAAAAAAATTTTAAAAAAAAATTTTTCCCAAAAATTTTTTACCCCCAAAAAAAAAATTTTAAAAAAATTTAAAAAAAAATTTAAAAATTTTGGGGGGGAAAAAAAAAAAAGGGGTTTTTGGGAAACCCCCAAAAAAAAGTTTTGGGGGAAAAAATTTTTAAAAAAAAAAAAACCCCCCAAAAAAACCCCCAAAAAATTTTTAAATTTTTTTTTTAAAAAAAAAAGGGGGTTTTAAAAAAAAGGGGGTTTTTTAAATTAAAAAGGGGGAATTGTAATCACAATGTCCCTTTCCCCTTTATAATACAAACAACAAAAAAAATGTTGGTCAAAAATTATATAAGGAATTATTTATTTTAAATTTTTAAGAGAGCATGTCCAAACTCAGAATGATTGAACATTCCATTAGAGCACTGACTGCTTGCAACAGGAAAACATGCCACCCCATATGGGAACAATCAGTTTTCCCAAAAGGAACCCAACATAAACCCTATCTTTCTGAAATCCTCCAAAATCCTCTTGCTAAAGTAAAGGGATTTTGAAGGTTTTTGGTAGTTATGGGCATACTTGACTTTCCCATGGTACTGTACATCCATGTTGTTGTAGTGATTGCAAGGTCATGTTTGGGTCAGTGGGACACTGTTTATTGCTCCATTCATGCAGGGAGGGTCCCTGGCCATGTACCTGTATCACAGATTAGAAACACATGTGCATACATGTCATGTGCTTGCTTTACTACTGAAGAATTTTGAGGATTCAGGTTATGTAAGCAAATGGGCCTATAGGAGTTAGGTTAAATTCTTGATTTTCTAATTTAAATTTATTGTTCCAATCTGTAACAGCTGTTGTTCCTGGTGGAAACAATGAACATTCCTTGTGGGAATGCAAGTGTTCCAGAATGCTTGGGCAGATAAACATGATAATATCGACTATCGTGATACCTTTATTATTCAATTACGATAGCGAGAACCTTCTCAAGTTATCAAGATATCGACAAATTGCGTTTAAAAAAAAATTGTCAGTCGAGTCAGAAATTCATTGAAACAAAATTAGGCCACTTTTCAGCTTTGAAGTGAGAAACAAAAGGAACTGTTTCAGTGATTAGCCAACGTCGGATCACAAAGGAGCCGCCATACAGAGGACTACAGAAGTACATACACACTGTGTAACCGAATTTCCCAAACGTCTATGGTGCATGCGCGATTGGCACGATTGTACGTGTCTCTCAGCTAAGCGCTGGCGATTTATTGCAATATAAAAATCGGTCTAAGCAATCATGCGTGAATGAAAATAATCGGATACTATCGAAAATCTCGATATTTTGTTTGACGATATCGTGGATGAAAAATTGATATCGCCCAAGCCTATTCCAGAAAGGAATGTTCTAAACAGAATAATCTACCTTGAGTAGGGACATGAACGGAGTGAAGGTAACTGAAGACGTACAATCCACAAGAGAGAGGAAGAACGCTAAAGTGAGGAGCGCTGTGCTGTGAGTTTGCCATCAGTCTTCCAGACAGAGTATGAGTCCCAGAAGAAGATTAAAAGCAAGGAAGAGATGCAGCCCACAGCCACGATGATGAATACCGCGGGATCTCGATGCGTCCTCCTTCACATGGAAGTAGTTTACGATGGAGAAGACGAGCGGTCCAATGTTGGCCAGCTGGGTGATGACAGTCAGGTACGAGGCCAGAGTGTAGTTCTCTGGATCTGAAGTGAAACCAGAAGGGGGAGTTCCCAGAGCCCGTTGATGGCGATCCAGGCACCTGTCCTGAAGAACACTGTCATCATAATGACAGGGATGGGTCTCAGGTGACTTGGTTGATCCATTGCTCCTTGGCTCTGATAGAGGAGAGGTGATTCTTCTTTCAGCGACCATCGACTTCAAAACATTTTCTGGATTAACTGATGAATGCTAGAGGAGCCTTCCTGCAAAGAGTGTGGAATGAAATATAAAATCATCATTATTATTAATACAATTGTTATATAGTGCCAAAGTCCATCTAGCTTTAGTACTATTCCTGTTGTTGGGCTATTTTAAATCATTCTCAACTTCCCGGGAAACCTGTTGACGCTCATCAACCAATCAAACACATTTTATACCATCTCTGCCTTTACAGGCACCCATTTATACCCTGGGTAAAGGGAAGAACTCATGGTTAAGGGTTTAGCTAAGATATTCATGCTTGAACAGTTTTAAGTTTGCAAAGACGCTGTATAATGTACAGTAAAATATTAAGCATACTTTTTTATTATTAGTGCTAATTTGTTTCTTGAGTTGTTTCGGACACCATGTAATGATCTCTTTTGAAAAAGGAGACAAAAGAGAGTGCAGTAGCCTTTATCTTGTCCTTGAAGATCTGCTGTGGGCGGGAGTACTGCACTCTCCGTGGTTCAAACCCACATCACGCGGCACATAAAACAGCTGGCGAACAGCTGGCACATACGCACTGCTTCATTATGATAAGCATGCTTTACCATCCGTTAATACACCTCCACGTGATTACGTATTGTCCATTAAAATAAAAAACATGTAGGCAATTCGAACAATCTAAGAAAAGTATGGTTAACTGTTGTTCAGTGTGATTGTAACACTGAATGATAAATTGATAGTATTTGTGAGGTTAAGGTCGTTTTGCATTTTTCCCATAGCTCTATATACCAGCATGTGTGCACTGTGGTGTTTATGAATAAGTATATGTACTGGAACTACTACACAAGTTGGGAAAAATGTTAGCCACACCCAAATTATTTGCTTAACATTAGCATGATTAACATTATAAGCTCTGCTATATGAAATACATACATTAATTAAGCACATAATCTGCGTATCATCAGTCACACAGTCTCAGTCATGTCATTGATTGAATTTGAATGATGGTTAACTGACTTCATTGCAGACTCCGTCTCTGTATACACCGATACGGGAGTCCAATCAGCCAGCAGGTCAGTTATGCACAGAAAATGTCTTTGTGACATTGTTTAAATCGTCCCTAGTATTGGTTCAAAACTGTGTTTGTCTGTTTTGATACACGTCCAATGGTGCTACACCAACGCTACCATCACGAACCGCTATGAAACACAGTCTTGGGAATTTGTAGAATCTCCGAAAGGGGGAGGGGAACCACTATGCATGCATCAATTTGAAATGCTAGCACGGCTCATTATTTGCGTGTATCGCGCATAAACAACGGACCGCGGTTCACGATCTACAGCTTTACGGCAGTCTGTTGTTGTTTATATACGCGTGCGCACCAAAAACACTATTACGAGAAAATGATATTTTGAAATTCAAACCTTGCTGAGATGCACTGTTGGTCATGAGATTTTAACTACTGCCGAGTTTCAGCACCTTCACACAGCAGGTAAAGATTAAACAATTTAATGGACGTCACCCTAGTACGAAGGAAGGTGAAATCCAGCATGTCCTACCTGGTAAGTCGTATCCGACCGCCACTTTTTCTCATTCAATATATTACCAATAAAAGGCAAATGTAATCTTACCTACCCAGTAAGGTGGAGAACATATGGATGATGATGGACATAGGCTATGTATACTCTAAATTATTCCAGGATATTTATTTCAGAAAAATCGGGCAATTTTGTAACGATGACTTCCTCAGTCATGTCATTCTGATCTTGTCAACCTCGATCTCCCGTTAGTGACCAACACAGTCATTGTACATGCGCAGTGGCAACTACTAATAGGATCCTTCTATTTTCTGAAGGGGAGGATTTTTAGAAGAGAAATAAAGTCCGAAAACCATCATAAAAGTGTATTTTAAAGATATCACTTTCTGTAGGCTCACCCACAAAAATCGATTGAATCATTTTTTATTAACTGGTTAGTGGTTGCCAAAAGAATCCAAGACAATCTTAAAAGTGGCGTCGGATACGACGTCACAGACAAACTTTTCGTATACTAACATGACGTTACATAACGTACAGCTAGCTAGTCTCCAACCCTGATATAATTACTATATCCTCAATTTACCCTAAATGACGCACCTAAGGTTATATAATCAACTGGACGGTAACTTACAAATGAAATTAGAGTTTGGTGTTTCAATTTGTTTCAGTGAAGGATTCTCTCTGTAAAATGCGGAATTTCAATGCATGATCATACGCGTGACGTCTTGAGCCGTTTTTGAGACGCACAGAATTGTAGTCATCAGAAAATTGATGTTGGTATAATGACTCACCCCAAACTATTAAAGTTCATGGGGCACAGAAATGTACCCAAGAAGAAAACAGGTGAATCATGTTTCATCTTATTCCAGATGATTGTAAAATTGTTTTTAATCTTGAAAATAAAATATTGTTTTTGATTTTAAAATAAAATGGTATAATTTGGAGAAGCTTTCAAAACTTTAATCAATACTTTGAAAGACCAATGAAATGGAAGGTTGTTAAATTTTTGCAAAAGTACTTTAAAACTTTGAAATGTGTAAAATGTGTTAACATTTTGTCAAACAAAATATTTCTTTTCATAACCATGATATTAATGTTTCATTTTTCAATACTTTTCCACCACTGTCGAAGTAAACACCAACGAATTAAGTAGTCTTCGTTCGCTTCTTTCTATATAAGGAATGTATCCATTTTTAGGATCAGTATTTCTTTAAAAATCATTGCAAATGCAAAGTATTCTATATTTTGGTTTCACAGACAACAGCTTGTTGACGGCATAGAACAATAAAATGACAGATGTTCGTGAAAAAAATGGGTCATGTAAACTTTACTATTTGTATCTAGTAAAATCAGTGGTTACAACTTTTATTCTCCCTTCAGAAAATAGGAGGATCCTATTAGTAGTTGCCACTGCGCATGTACAATGACCGTGTTGGTCACTAATGGAGATCGAGAGTTGACAAGATCAGAATGACATGACTGAGGAAGTCATCGTATACAAAAATTGCCCGATTTTTCATGAAATAAATATCCTGAATAATTTGAAGTATAGTATAAATACATAGCCTATGTCCATCATCATCCATATGTTCTCCACCTTACTGAGGTAAGATTACATTATTGCCTTTTATTGGTAATATACTGAATGAGAAATGTGGCGGTCGGATACGACATTCTACCCCAGGTGGGACATGTTGATTTTCACCTTCTCGGTACTAGGTGACGTCCAATTAAATTGTTTAATCTTTTACCTGCTGTGAAGGTGCTGAAACTCGGCAGTAGTTAGAATCTCATGACCAACAGTGCATCTCAGCAAGGTTTGAATTTCAAAATATCATTTTCGCTTAATAGTGTTTTTGGTGCGTTACTGCATATAAACAACAACAGACTGCCGTAAAGTTGTAGATCAGTGAACACGGCAGTCCGTTGTTGTTTATGCGCGTGCACACCAAAATGTGGGCCTGCAGCATTTCAAATTGATGCATGATAGTGGTTCCCTCCCTACCGTTTTTGGGGAGATTCTATAGTTCCAAAGACTGTGTTTGATAGCGTTCGATGGTAGCGTTGGTGTAGCAACATTGGACCGTATCAAAAACAGACAAACACAGTTTTGAACCAAGACTAAGACAGATTTAAACAATGTCACAAAAGACATTTTCTGTACGCCGACTGGCCTGTTGGCTGATTGACTCCGTATCGGTATACAGAGACGGAGTCCTTATTTGGCTAGACATGTTAACCATCATTCAAATTCAATCAATGACATGACTGAGAATGTGTGACTGATGATATGCAGATTATGTACGTTAATGTGTTATTTCAAGAGCAGAGCTTATAATGTTAATCATGCTAATGTGAAGCAAATATTTGGGTGCTTAGCTAAAATTTTCGCCAACTTGTACATGTAGTTCCAACATATACCTATTCGTAAATACCACAGTGCGCCCACATGCTGGTATGTAGAGCTATGGAAAAAAATGCACTACTCTTAGAGCCATACTTTTTCCAAAAGAATCATTACATGGTACCTGAAACAACCAAGAAACAAATTAGCACTAATAATAAAAAGTATACTTAATATTACTGTACATTATACAGCGTCCTTGCAAACTTAAAAACTGTTCAGAAGCATGAATATTCTAGCTAAACCCTTAACCATGAGTTGCTTCCTACCCAGGAGTATAAATGGGTACCGGTACCTGTAAAGGCAGAGATGGTATAAATGTGTTTGATTGGCTGATAAGCGCCAACAGATTCCCAGGAAGTTGAAAATGATTTACAATAGCTCAACAACAGGAATAGTACTAAAAGCTAGATGGACTTTGCACTATATAACAATTGTTTAATAATAATGATGATTTTATATTTTCATTCCACACTTTTGCAGGAAGGCTCCTCAAATTCATCAGTTAATCCAGAAAATGTTTTGTCGATGGTCGCTGAAGAAGAATCACCTTCCTATCAGAGCCAAGGAGCAAGGAGCAATGGATCAACCAAGTCGCCTGAGAACCGCATCCCTGTCATTATGATGACAGTGTTCTTCGAAGGGTGCCTGGATCGCCATCAACGGGCTCTGGGTGCAACTCCTCGTGCTGGTTTCACTTCAGATCCCAGAGAACTACACTCTGGCCTCGTACCTGACTGTCATCATCCAATGGCCAACATTGGACCGCTCGTCTTCCATCGTAAACTACTATGTGAAGGAGGACGCATCGAGATCCCGCGGTACTCATCATCGTGGCTGTGGCTGCACTCTTCATTGCTTTTAATCTTCTTTCTGGGACTCATACCTGTCTGGAAGACTGATGGCAAACTCCACAGCACAGCGCTCCTCACTTTAGCGTTCTTCCTCTCTCTTGTGGATTGTACGTCTTCGGTTACCTTCACACCGTTCATGTCCCTACTCAAAGGTAAGATTCCCATTCTGTTTAGAACATTCCTTCTGAATAGGCTTCAGATATCAATTTTTTTCATCCACGATATATCGTCAAACAAAATATCGAGATTTTCGATAGATCACGATTATTTATATTCATCATGATTGCTTAAGAGCCAATTTTATATTGCAAAAACGCCCGCGTTTGCTGAACAGCCCAACTCCAAAT